>JBBBDQ010001744.1:700000-1275000 GCA_037127315.1 Ascarosepion bandense | reverse complement strand
GACCTTCATTTTGCGGTTATTTAAGAAAGATTGGATTAGGTCAAGCAGGCGCCCGTTAATACCGTAATCCCGTAGCTTGCATAGAAGGCCAGAGTGCCAAACCCTGTCAATAGCCTTGGAGATGTCCAGAGCAACCGCCCGAGTCTCGTCAGACTCATTAAGAGTCTGGAGCATGTACTCCGTTACGGTTGTTAGCAAGTCGGCCGTGGACCTGGTAAAGCGGAATCCATATTGCCTGTTAGAGAAGAGTTTGTGGGCAGTAAGATGTCGAACTATTTCAGCATTGATTATGGCTTCGGACACTTTCCCGAATATCGGTAGAAGACTGATAGGGCGATAGTTGAATGGATCCGAGGGTTCACCACAATTCTTAATCCAGGAACGACTGAAGAGAACTTCCAGCATGCAGGAAAACAGGAAGCAGAAAGGCAGTAGTTAAACAGTTTAGAGAGGACAGGGGAGAGTTCAGGAGCACACCTCTGAAGGACTATCACCGGGACTATCACCGGGATTCCATCGTCACCGCTCGCCTTATGGGGGCCAAGTTTTGAAATTACGCGGGATTCTACTGTCGGGGTAATATATACGTTATCCAGTTTGGCCTCAGTTCTTATAGGGAAATCGGGAGGGTAAACTCCAAATGAGTCAAATGTGGAGTTGGATGAGAATCTGCGGGCAAAGCACTCAGCTTTGTCTGCAGATGACGTGTGAACCTCAAACTCATGGATTAAAGGAGGTATTGAGGATTTGCTGTTATTCAGCACTCGTTTGCAAATCCTCCAATAATCCTTGGAGCCGAACTTGCGGTCAGCTATGCGCTGTCGCATTCTCTTAGCAAACAACCGTTTGGCATCATTTAGGGTTCTCTTGCACTCATTGCGAGCAGACGTGAATAGGCGCCTATTTTGGTCAGATGACTGTCTCCGAATAGACGGAATAATGGTTCCTGTGGGCAATGGCGGCCGAGCAGGCAGGCGAGAATCCATGGAGAGGAATGAGGTTTTAGGCAATACTTCCTGGTGGATATGAAGGCATCAATGCCAGCTTTCACCCATGACGAGACCTCGGAGGCACAGTCATCAACTGGTAGATCGAACACTTTTTCCCAGGGGACGTCGCACAGGCAATCGTGAAAGGCATCCCAATCAGCCTTTTGGTAGAGGTAGGAGGTCCTATAGGTAGGGGGCTCCTGTGTGGGTGTTCATATATACATATATACATTTATGTAGATATATATATATACGTGCGTATGTATGGTGTACACATAATTATATGTGACTAAGTAGATGTATGTACATAAACACACGCACGCACATGCATACACAACAGCACACACATGCACGCACACAGACACAGACACACACGCACACACACATACACGCATATATATATATATGCGTGTGTATATATATAGAAGGGACAGTTACACTCAATTATTTCAACTGTAAAATGGTGAGATCTAAATGCCAATCTAGTAGCATGTTTAAATTCTCTTAAACTGGGCAACAATGGAAAAAGCTTGTTCCATGAACATATTTGTAGAAATGATAGAGAGAAAGCCACGTCACCACGGTGAGTAAATTTAGATACCAAGTCAGGATCTATGACATTGCAGATCCTACTCTGAATTTTGTCAAGATCCTCGAGCTAAATAGCAGGATCACTCGACCCGATATGGCAACAGCATTCAATGCATGGACTAATTGTACATTTGTAAATGTGAAAGATGGATTCTGACAAGAAAAAAAATTCTGGCACGACACAGTGATCCAAACTTATTAGCAGTAGATGCAACTATAGATCCCAGATTTTCGTTCCATTTCAGGTCGGTGGAAAAATAGAGCCAAGCGGACGCATTGTCTTGATCTAAAGGAGATTTGCATCAGCCATGCAGGAAAGATTCTCTGTGTTGTCTAAAGGAGAACAGTTTGAGATTTTAGGCATTAAAATTTACAAATCATTTTATGTCCCTGTTAATCACTGATTGGATATTCTTTTCAAAAGAAGCAACCGAATTTACTTTTTCAGCCTTGGCAGATTTCTTATTGAGACGGAAGTAAATGGTGATGTCACCTGCACAGATGCCGACTTGGGAACAAGTAATGACTTAAGCGACACACTGTTCGTGTGAAAGGATATGTCCGTTCAAAATAACTTTCATTTCAGGATTTGATAAAAACGATTAAATCCGACAATTGTCCAGAAATACCGTAGTCATCGAGCTTGCACAGAACACTAGCATGCAAATGAATCCCTGTAAAGCTTTTTTGAGATACCCATATCAACAGCTTCGCCATTATTATCACGAGCTTGGTATACATATTCAGCACAACAGCGCTTGAAAAGGGGAAGCAGAAGTCATATTGTTTTTCAGGGAGTAGGAGTAGATTGTCAGAATGTCGTGAGAGGCGAAATGCTTAACTAGCTCGGCATTGATTAGAGCCTCGAATATTTGCCGAAAAGCAGTAAGAGGCTAGTAGGGTGATAGCTACAGGGGTCAGAAGATTCACCAGGGTTCTTAAAAAGAGGAACTACAGATGATGACCGCCAAAAAAGTAGGAAAGTAGAAAGCAGAAACGCAAAAAATGTAGAGTTTGGAGAGTACAAGACAAATCAGTGGCATATTTCTTTAAAACAATGACTGGAATTCCATCACCACCGTTTGCCTTATGGTAATCTAATTTAGAAATGATGTTCCAGAGTAGAGACGTGGTTATACATATATCACTCAGGTGAGCCATTGTTTAGGTTAGAAATCAAATGTAGATGTTCTAGTCAAGTGTGGATTTGGAAGAAAATTTACGAGCAAAACATTCAACCTTGTCTGCTGTAGGTGTGAGGACTTAGAATTGATTGAATAGAGGCGGGATGGATTTAGGGCTTGCTGTTGTTCAGTATACTTTTGCGGAGCCGCCAGTAATCTCTTACGAGATGCTATGTGTTGTTTCATTCTATCAGCAAATATAAATTTTGCGTAATTTAAAACACGCTTGCATCCATTACAAGCAGAGGAAAAGAGACGTCTATTGCAATCAGATATGTCACTATGGTACAGCCGGAAAACAGTCAATATAAACCGAGTATAAAGATGAAAGCCAAGGAGATTAACGAGATTTAATTTAGAATTTCCTTGCTGAAATGAAAGCATCGATGCTAGCTTTCATCCAGGAGGAAATCTCATTGGCACAATTTTGAAGTGGGAAACTATATATATATATATATATATATATATATATATATATATATATATATATATAATCAGTTGAGTTGGCTAGATGTACCCGTAAATTCTTCTCATTTGTAGAACTCTCTTGCAGCTTTATGTTTTCTAGCCAAATTTATATTGCAAAAACTTAAATGCCCCGCGTGAAAGTCTGCTTTAGAATTATTTATTAATGAACCGCCAAAATTATATCTTTACGAAATGTCGTGGATTGGTTTTTTAAATATATGGAAAAATAGCTTTTCATATATACTGGTCAATGAGAGATGTGCTCTCAAGCCCTTGTGTAAACTTGCAAGGAACCTTCTGTGATAATATTTTCTTTGAATAAAAGGGCAGAGGTTAGCGGATAACTTCAAAAAACAGTTGGGCGTCAAGGAGAAAAATTTCGGTGCCCTCACTTCAAGGCCGGAGGATTAGTTCAACTGACGGGTTTATAGATTATCAATGGTAAAGAAAGAGCCGACAGCTAAATCTCAATCGGAAGGAAGATTAAAGTTCTACGACAAAAAATTCTTTTCATCTGCTTCAAAGGAGAATTGTCAAAAAAAGTATATTAAAATTGAACTTATCAGTAAAGGATTATATAACGTCCTTGAGATAACAACCTGTAGAAACCACAGAACACCTTTGTGCTGAATACTTATTCAGATGAAGAAATTAGGTGGGTGTATTTTTATATTTTTTGCCTTGTACATGTTTTTCCTTTTTTTCAATTTTAAAAGGTGTAATCTTCTTTTGTTTGTTTACTGGAAATGCTAGTCTTTCTTCATTTTTTATAGGGAGCGTTAAGAAAATGTCTGTGCTATAGTCTTATATAATTGTTTTGTATATTTTTATTTTCTGTATAATGTATTAAATGCTTTCCTTAAAAGTCTTACGTAGAAATTTGAAACTTGATTGAGCTTTATGAATTTCCCATTCCTAGAAACTAGGTTTTTGTTTGGCATAAGAATTTAGATGCATTTTAGGGAGTTAACATTTTTATATTATACCTTATTGACTGACATTAAAGTTCAATTACCCCAGTAAACTTTACGGAAAATCCTATGCATTTTATACACTTCTGAATAAAGCAGTAGTATAAATCTTTGATTGTATGCTTGAGTAAATTCTTTTATTCGATCTTGCGAATGAAAAATTTATGAGCAGAAATTACCGGCCTTCATCCCATCATTCCTCGCAGATTTGACACTTTATTGCCAAAAAGTGACATCGTCTATACAAGCTTCTAATCAAAACATGACTAGATGAATACGCTACCCTTTGTCTCTCGGTCAGCAGTCTTTTACTCTTCATGTTTACATGAGTTGATAAAACGACCTTGCAGATGGGGTTGAGAGTTACTTCCGACACATCTTCCTGACTTTTATCTTTTCTTGGCTTTGTCATATTCACTTCATTCCGTAGTAGTCGCCCTCAATTAGGTTGGTCAGTCTCAAAACAGACGAAGGCTGTCAGAAAGCACTTTAACAGAATTGATAAACACATAATATTGTAAAATTCAAATTACCATGATTTGTTATACGAAGTAATCAATATATTTTTCATGCTAACAGTTCATGTGTGTTCACTATATCTGGGCAATAGTCCAGACTTTCTGTCAGTACAACAGACTGGAGTCTTGTACAAGATTTGCTTTATCTATAAATAATTAATTTTAAGTTAACAACTGGTTTGTGTTATTTAGTAGGACTCATGACATAGGGATCAGATAGTTAAGGTGGTCAATTTTTTTTCAAAAGGATGAGGTTTTAATCATAACGGAAAGAGAAAATGGACAAAGTGACAAATGGACTAAGTATCGAACGAATTGTCGAATGGTCAAAACACCAAACGAAAAAAAGAGTCGAACTGACTAAATGACAAAAGGACCATAGATGTATGAAAAATAGTATACCTTTTAATTAACATTCAGTTATGTTACCGGTAAGTAATAACATCTATGTGAAAATTAATTGAAACAACAGTTTAGTTTTTTTCTTTTGACATACTGTCAATTATAGACACTTTGGAGATACAGGATACAACTGATTTCTATTTTTCTTTTTCATAAAATCAGATCATTTGCAATGGTGTGCAGTAATATGAATTTATTTTAGGGGTGTACGATGAAATTGTTTGGCCTTTAAAAATATTGCTTCACCCATGATTGCATCAGATTTTTATCACACTATTGTCTCTATTACCGATTACTTGTTTTACGGCAATTGTCTGTGATGGATGTCACTACCAGGAAGTTGACAAAAATTGTCACGCTGCACGAATACACAGGCAAACCTTACAGAAAAATCACGGATATTGTTGGTGTCGGCCTTTCAACTCTCAGTCGTTTTATCAAGGCGAAGAAACAAACTGAATCCATCAGTCCAAAACCGCAAGGAAAATGCAGTCGGAACAGAAGACTTACACCAAGAGACGACGTATAGAGTATCAGGGAAAGTGTGAAATATCTTAGGAATACATTATTCGTTTTTTTCCCAATTAATTTGCACAAAAGTGTATTCTAAAATTTTAAAAGTAATGCAAAAACTTTCGATGAAAGATAAATTCTTCATAACTGCTAACTTTTAGAGTAAAGACCTGCATTCCAATTACCGTGAAAAGAGTTAAAATGTTTATTTATGATACAATTACAACTTGTTCTTTATCCGTTCGGCAATTTGTTCGACATTTTGTTCATTCGTGATTATATGAATATTAGCCTATTCATATCTATAAAATATCAATATAATTCGACATGTCTTTTATAAGCATTTTAGAAATGCTACTAGTGCATTAGTGGTTACAATGATCAAAAAACAAGGTACAGGGGATATCGAAAAAAAGAATGATATGGATGGAAATCAAGTACATAGAAAGTGGCAATTGATGTTGCATTTAAAATTTTGGAGATTGTAGCTATCAGGGAACCAAGCAAATGGAAGTGAGTTCCACAAACGGAAAATGCGAGAAAAAAACTATTAATGTAGAAGAGGAGTTTACATTTCGACAGTAAAAGACTGACCTTGATGCTAAATCTAGTAGCACAGGTAAATACATGTGGTCGGGGAGCCAAGAAAAAGCGCTCGTCAGAGTAGTTGCCATGAAACTATTTGTAGAAAATAAAGACGTCAGTGAAAAAGAGACTGAAGGTGGGCTGCCAAGTCAGAATCGATTATATTGCAGATCCACTTTTGGGTTCAGTCGAGAACCTCAAGATGAATAGCAAGAGAACCCGAAACAGTATTCAATTCACAGACGAATGGTAGATTCATAAATGTGCAAAATAGATTCTGATGAGAAAAACATCCTAGCCCAACACAATTTCCTATGAGAGCAAAGTAAGTTTAGGTTGAATTAACAAATAATGCCTAGAAATGTAATTTCAAGTAAAATAAAAAAAATAAATTTCAGGTGGAATAAGAACAAACGCACGACAGATGTATCGGCGAAAAAACTTTGTAAACCCCCAAAATAAGATAATAATTAGTATTTTATTGTATTTTTGAAAAATATTTTTAGAATGCAGGGTTTCAACAATATATTTAGATTATTTGAAAAAGTAATTACGAAGAACTTAGAAGAGGTGGCATCTAATTTTTTTGGCCTATTATTAACTATTATCAACTTCATTATTTACTTCATATTATTGCAACCTTTAACAGAATCCAGTTTCCGTTTTAATTTCATTACTTTGTGGATACCTTCACTTTTCACTGCATTCTTTTTCAAGACTTCTCAATTGTAGCAACATTATTGTTACTTCCATTTAAAAGTGTTTTCGGTTACCATAGCAAGAACACACTATGAAATTCAAACAAATTCAAATTTAAGGATCAGTCACCTTCAGTAGCAAGGTAAATTTTTTACACTGAAAATGAAGTCACATACCGAGTGATAAATGTTAAATTAAACATACTAACTGGGGAACGTACAAATCCGTACAGTTTGAATAAAACTAAAATGGAAAGCTCCATGGAAGGCTTATTTCTCTTTCAGTTCGGCACTAAGTCCTGGTACACGTATAGGATACAAATTCTATATCATCCAACAATTAACTAAAACGCAAAAAGTAAAATTGCACACCTGCAAAAATAGATCAGAACGACTGAAAACATTTTGGAAAAACCCAGACCAAGGCAAATTTTACAAGTCAGTGTGAAAATTAAGATTCAGGATTATGATTAGATACGAAATAGCAAATTGATCTATGACTCCAGTAAATTTTTTTAACACTTAGAAAATGGGTATGCAGTTTTCGGCTGATCACCTGACCTGCTAAAAGACAGTCAAATGGGAGCACACATAAACGCAAGATATGACTAAAAAAATTTAATTTGCCGACCAGGACGTAAGAGCGCGTCAGACATTCGTCTTTCCTTTCCTTCCTATTTTCCTTACTTCGTTTTCACTCACACGCTGTCAAAGAAAACACCAGCACCAGCAACAACAACAACAAGAGATCTTTAACTGACTCATAGAAACTAACGTCCGATAATTACAATCTCCTTTATTGCTTGATTTTTACTCTCTTGCTGGCAAAAAAAAAAAAAATTAGAAAAAGAATACAACTTTTATTAGTAGCCTGATTAATCTTTTTACATACACACATTTAACTCCTTTACTACTATTTTCCTGGAACATTTAATTACTTACATTTTCTCTTTGAACATTTACTTCTTACATTCATGTTATTTTAGTCAGTAAATAAAATTCCACTTAGTTTACTAACAAAACGCTTTTATTTTTCCAACCATTCATTCATCCTTCTGATATTTTAAATTGTAGGGACTGCGGTTGTGTTCGGCACAAGGCAAATTCGACCAACGTAGCCGAGGCACCTACACACGAAAAGATTAAAAGGGAAGTATGAAGTCATTTCTTACGATTCCTGTATTTAGACCGAAAATATTTTCTAATGACTGTTGTATTTCTGACGGATAGACAATTTAGATTTGAAATTTGAAATAAACAATTTGTTTAGGAAATTTAAATTTAACAATTAAAATTTGAAATTTGATAATCTTGCCGTCAACGATTTGACTGGTTTGAAACTAATATTACTTTTGACTGAAAGTAGACATTCGAATCATGGCATCATTAAATATTGCAGGAAATGTTCATTCGTTTTTCTCTGTGTATTTTTGTGCTCGTTAAATAAAGGTGTTGTTTAGCTTCTGTGTGACAAAAGTGGGTTGTTTTTTTGAATCCCTAGTAATTTCAAAACTGGACATATACAACTTGGTAGCATCTACACAGACAAATACTGTTTTTGAATTATCCTTCCTACTTTCTTTCAGTTATAATGGAATTCATAAATGAGATTTGCTATGTATTGATTTTTCTACAAGGAACATTCAGCGACAATTATTTCTATTATGACATTTCACCACCAAACAATAAAAAATATTTTCAGTTTCCGTAATTAAGAGAAATGCTGTCTCAAAATTTTAGCCAGCCACAAGTTTTGGAAATTGTTTCTTTTCAAGGCTTCAATTTCCTTTCATTGATTACCTATCTCTGCTCGTGAAAGGAATTTGACTTGTGTTTCATGAACAGTTAAATAAAACCATTTTTTCACATATAGTTGGAAAGTTTTCTCATTCATATACTTAAATATTTTAATAACATTACACCCAAATCTGGAAGAAAATGAAAACAAATTGAAAATAGAAAAAATTAATAAAATTATGAAAATAAAGAATAGATAGAAAAGAAAGCACGAATTGTTTCATAAAAAACGAACAACATGGAAGACAAAATTTTAAAAAAAATCAGAATTTTAATATAATTATTGCCTAATAAATCATTAGGCAATAATTATATTAAAATTCTGTTTTTTCTTAGCGCGTACATTTTGCCCTTTAATAGCTTGCCTGTTCTATACCTGCAAAACCAACTTGTCTATCCTCTGCCCAAAAATTTCCCCAGAACAGCTTCAAACAGATTAAATCTCTAACTCTTTCTTATGAAAAACCCCACTATGAGGAGTGTAACTGTGATGTTCTATAAATGAGTTTAAAAGAAAGAAATGCGAGATAACGCCCTCATACATTTAACGTCAGTGAAATGGTTTGGGAGTATGAAATATGCCAGACTGAAATGTTTAGTTTCAGTAATAAAAGTAAGCAAAGCCCGTGAAATTTACACGTATCTTGCTTTGCATAATGAAAGGAAATAGATGTTATAAATAACCTATTTGAAAAAATTATTATACCGTGATATATTATTATTATTATTATTATTATTATTATTATTGTAACGTGAGTGTAAGTGTATTTAATAAACTAAAACAATTTATTTTGCTTAAAGTGTAAAGAAAACATGTCCGCTGCATAATTTCTATGGTTTCCTTAAATGAACGATTATTTAACTTCGTCTGATTTTGTTTCACAAAATTAGATGTGTGTGCATGCACACATATACACACAAGACCTAAAAGTTAATGAAGAGGCACAAACCAGACCGTAATAACTTTTATATATATATAATTTTATTTTTCTACGAGATTTTTCATTTTTATTTTACAGTCCTAAAGATTAATGACGTAATCAATTTGTCAAAAAGCGCAAAATGAAAATAAAAATAAAATAAGAATTATTCTAAATTCATTCATTAATTTACTATATTTGAAACCAGAATTGAATAAAATTGATTTATTTACTGGGTATTATTTTAATATAATGCACTGCAATATATATTTTATGGCGTTAAAATATCATTATTTTAAAATAAAAATTTTAAAATTGATTTATTCGCTTTATTTTGACAATAGTTCTCATTTTCATTATTAGAATAGAAACATGCTTTCACTAAATTTTCATATTTTGGCAGATAGGCAATATTGTTTTGCCTAAATTTCTAATGATATATTTTATGTAGAGTCGGACTATTTTTGATACTCTTAATGCACCCAACACAAACCCCAACAGACATTCAAGACATAGATTTTCTAGACGAGATTTTTGTAAAGCTGAGACAACGATCGATTAAAAAATGCACATTATGCGGACGTATACGATAGATATCGATTAAAAAGATTTTAGATTATAGTAGTTAAGGAAGCATTCTCTTGGGGTGTATTCTGCAGTAGCAGTTCTTTGGAGAAAGCTGTTACTTACTCCTTATCAAACGAACACAAATGGAATGAAGATGATTTGTCACTGTGAACCTAATGTGTTGGGTTTGAACTCGTAGAACGAAGGAAAGTCTTTACCCATTTGTCATAATAATTAGCGATAGAGTAGTGAGAGGCTAGCAATCTTTCGTATGTGGGATAAGAGTTGCAAGGTGGAGAATAATTCCTTACCCACAAGGCTATGAAATGTTTCTGAACTCATCTTTAACCCTTTGCCTGTGCAAAGTATTTTCAGATGTGAAAATCACATGTCCTGTGAATCATATATGATGCAAAAAAAAGGCAAAGTTTTAATGTTTTGACAGTTTTTCTCACACTGAAAGTTACCCGAATTGAAATTCCATGAATGTTACCCGGATTGATACTTTCATGAAGGGCGGATGGTACAACGGTTGAAAAGTTGTGACTAATCACAACAAAAATGATATTCAACTCTAAATAGGCAATATCCTCCCTGAGCTGATAATTGTATTAGATTTGTCCTTGTGATGTCGTTCGTTTCTGCTTAACTAGAATGTATGAAATTCTCTACTGATCAAAAGTCTTAAAACAAGACAGTAATATTTGATTAAACAAGATCTGTATCCGCTACGCCACCGCTTTGAAGAATGTCAGTGTTGAGTTTTTTTAAATTCAGTGTCAGTTGGTTTTGACATATACTTATCACATCACGTTGACAATCCTCATGAAAAGTTTTAAGAAGCAAAATAAATTTTATCGTGAAATAAAGATTAAAATACATTTCCCAAAACACATTATGCCTCCATGCAAAACAAGAATTGAATGCATTTGCTTTTTATTTTCAAAACTAAAATGAATAATAAAACCGTTCTCTTTTTCCGATTTGATTACATTCAATATAAAAGGGAGACAGTTCGAAATTTTCTATAGTAAAACCTCAAAGGATACAAGAGATTGAAAGCAAATAATAATTTAATGGCCAAACCCAAAAGAAAACACTTACTTAAATAGATACGAAAACACTTATAACACTGACGACAAAGCAAAGGACAGAATTCTAGTTAAAAAGAACAAATGGAAAAAACTAAATAAAAAAAACCTAGGACAAGAAATTAAGAAAAATGATAAAATAATCATGAGTAAATATGAAGAAAGGTGTTTTATAACATCACTGTAGTTATGATGATCATAGTAAGGACTTCCGGTCCAACTAGGGGATGACTGGAGCAAACGGATCAAGCGGGAATTTGAATAAAATACTTGCTGAGTTTAGCACGTCTCGTGTCGTATTTGTGTTACTTGAGCTTTTTAGCAGTCAGTCTCATATAAGTTATTGTTTCATGCTAATGGAACAAAAGGAATAACTGAAAAATAAAAATATATAAAATGGGGAAAAATAAACATAATAAAATTTGGTCAAATTTTAAATAAAGATAAAATTCTAGAATAAAAGAAAGTATATTTTCAATCCACTAAAAGTACAAAAAACGGATCTGGAAGGATTTGTAAATACTTATTTATAAATATATATTCATAAATGATAGAAGAAATTGATAACAATAAACATTAAATATTTAAACATGCAATCTTGTCGAATTAAAAATACATTCTTTAAGTTAATACGTTTCTTATCGAAAGCTCTTCAACAGCGAAATCTATTTCCTCCGTTGGTGTTAAAGTGCTGCGACTATTCATGGTGGACAGAAAATAAATAATTAATTTCAGGATATTATTAAACAATTCTTTTTTACTTTCTCGGACCTCGAATACTTTTCTATTTACCATCTCTAATTTTTTTTATATAATACAAATGACTTCGGCGCAAATTTCCAAAGCAATCGTTTTAGCAAAATCACCTGGGGATCACTTTCGTTGAATATCTTGACATTTGATGGCACAGAAGTATTCATCATTTAAAATATTCAGAGAAGAGCCCCAGCAAAGAATAATAATCCCTCCCTTGTGCCTGATATTTAACTCTAGAAAATTCGTTATCAATACTTTTTAACTTCTTTGTCTCGAGCTGACATTTGTTAATAAACTGTACTTTTATTAGAAATATCAACGGATTTATCACATTTTAGAATTTCTCAGAGAATAAAGATGATAGAGATATTGAAAATAAATAGAAACAGAAACAGAAGTAAAGAATGAAAAGAAAGTGTAAATTGTAAATTCACAAAAGTGACAAATGCAGCACTTTCAATTACAATATAAATACAACTGTGATTAAAGACGTGGACTGAGCATTTATCTTATGGAATGTAAAGTGTGATTCATTAATTTGATTTGAGAGCTTTGGAATAAGTGATATATTTGCAAACTGGCATTCATTGTCAGATGCCTTCAAAGAGATTACAAGGCATTTGTGAAAAATAATGTAATCATATGCACTCTTTTGAATAAAAATGAACGATAAAATAATCAAGCAGTATGATTTCTATTTATTAGAGTAAGTTTCTTAACTGTGAAGATATACACATTGCCTATTTGTAATTTGAATAACTACTAATTATAGAAAAAATAACTTAAATGGATATTTTGATGAATAAATCTTCCATCAAACTAGCAGAAACGAACGTTGAGGTGAAAAAAGTGCTATTTCTTGAAAATGTGTATTTGAAATTTAAGTATTTATTACCCAGTAGTTAGTAAGAGAATAAATGGACATTTATAGCTGACAAGCAATCGAAGACAATTATAATGTTTTTTTTTTAATTTATCATAGAACACAAGGCTTAATATCCTAATTGGATAATGATTTAATATTTGATGCCGGTATAGTATGTGGCTAACTCGTTTCGTATGTGTCCTACTTCAATAAGAGTATATGTATTGATATACGTATTCAGTGAAAAGGATATTTTTTTAAAACAAAGATAATTTTCACAAGTAATCGAATAACAACCTATCAATATAAATAAAAGCAAACTTAATTATTGATGTTTTTTCAGCATATATATTTTGTTTTGTAACTGTATTGAAAGTTGAAGCCAATTCATAGTTGATAAAATTTAAAATATTTTTATACAACTACATAGTTACTGATGATGCTAGTGTCTGTAATTAACCATAAACAATGATTCCGAATATTGATTACGATGCGACTATCATCTCCGATTATCTAGACTTTTACTGTATATACCAATAATTTTGTACAAAATGTATGCACTATTTATTTTGAAAAGTAGTTTTTCAAAAAATCCTCTCGACTAAATACTGGTCTTCCTCAGAGGGATTGGGGAATTTCTAAATAGCTTCTGTCTGTAGGAAGTTTAAGCTTATATGTATTTTTACATATATCTTTCGACCATTAAAACTCTTCTACCAATTTTGAGTGTTCATTCTACATTACATTAAAGTATCAAAATCAACAACGCAATTTTAGGCTTTATTTCGAAGTTAAAACTTTCTATCTATTTTCTTAATTCTACGAACTAGATGAACGATTGAAACCTAGTTTAAAATAATGCCTCAGATTATCACAACTTTACCAACTATAATAATATCCGAAACGAAAGTAGAGCTTAATAGTGGAAATGACAAGATGCATAACATTCAATTATATAATTAGTCTCTCTGAGTTTTGCAAGAGGATTTCTCTTTCCAGAATCTATCTTAAATATCTATAGGTCTACAATTCGTCCTTGCTTAAAATATTGCTTCCACATCTGATCCGGTATCCCTGCTGTTTATTTTCAACTCCTTAATAATATCCAGGAAATAATCAGCAATAATTTATGTCCTGATATGGCGTTCGGTTTCAGTCACTTTCCCCTTACCATAATGTTGCCTCTCTGTGTCTTTTCAAATACTTTCAAAAAAATTTTTGGGATGATCTCTTTGCTATGGTACGAAGAGTTTATGAATTCGAACGTAGTACTAGACTTGCGTCGAAATCTCATCAATTTACAGTTGAGATAGCTAGATGTAGCCTTAAGTTCTATGCTAACATTTTCTTTTCTCACACTTCTCGCTTATGAACTCTTTTCTGGCTCCTGCTTTCAAACTAATTTTAATCTGCAAAAATTTAAACTTCAATCGCTATCTACTGCCCTCTGATTATTCTTTTATCTTCCGGCTCATTATTAATGTTTCTGTTTCTATTTTTTCCACACATAATAACTTCCTTGTGTCTTAGTAGCTTTATTGCTTTGCATGGGGTGAAACTGATTAAAAGAAATTCTTTTCATATCTATTTTTGGTTTCTAGAATATGAAGATAGAGAGATGGCCACAAAGCAAACGCTCGGTTTATTACTTACAGTGATAAAGTGCAATCAGGTTAAAACCTGCATGCACTTTAAATAAACAAATAATAACTACAAATGAATTCAGGTAACAATGGCACAGCTATAAAGAGAGGAAAACAATTTCTCTTTTCTCGGCCAAAAACGTGTGAAAGTTGTTAAACCCTAAAACCCAATACCATTTCAACTTTTCCGAAATTATTTTTAATAAATAATATTAATTTGAAGTTTTTAAAAAAAATTTTATACTAATTTTTAGGGCTTTCATGCAATTAAAATGTATATGCATACACAAAGACGTACATCTACGTAATCTTTGAATGAGTATAAATTGGACATAACTCTTAAGTTAAATAACTTCGTCGACAGACGGGTCAAGCGGAACTCGAAAGTTCCTTTTTCTTTCGCTGCTAGCTGGGTGTGACTCTTACCCCAAGATTTCTCCATTTACTTTCAAATCTTGTTTGTGCTGCTGAGTGCTCAGCAGATAGGCGTCGGGCACCATTTTTAAAGTCTTTGGTATAACCCAGATGAGGATCGAACCCACAACCTCTGCGCACCGTAGGCAAGCACGCTATCATTGCGCTACGGCCAATATAACCTTAGCATAGCGAGCACTAATTCCCCTGTCCTGAAACGAATCAAGGAGATAAACCAAAATGTGTGGCCGTTTGAAATCATTTTTCGGACTCCTGCATTCAAACTGGAATGTAATTTCAAATTAGTATTTTAAATAAACAATCGACTTATATTTAAAATTTGGTCATTTTGAATCATCAAAGCGACGGACACTAAACGTATAATATTAATAATAATAATATAGTGAAATCATAGATAGATATGAACATGAAAAAATCTTTAGATAAAAATCTATAAAAAGACTTTGATACACGAAGTGGCCTATTATTATGGAAAAAGAGTTGAAAGAGGCATCTTTGTTGATCTTAGGTGTCAATTAATAAATAGTAACTTTGGAATCAACATGTTTAAATTACTTGTACATTTTGTCGCTCATTGATTCTTAACATTATTCAAACGAGAATAGTTTATAGATTGCTTTGTTAATTTTGAACTTACAAATGACATTCTAAAATCTCCCATGTTAAAATTCGGTTCTGAACTAAATAGGATTATCAGAACTTATTTTCACAGCATTGGATATCTGCAGTCAGTAAATGTACTATGAACAATCTATCGAGGTTGGAATTCGTGCAAAATTGGATTTGTAATTTTAGTAAACTGTACGCAATCTAAAATAATTAAATAAAAGATATGAAATAGTTATTACCATATAACAACCACTCTATCATCTACTTGTAAAATCTTCAGTGTACTTGGTATCTTGAACTTTGTATCGTGAACTTTGAATTAGATGGTAGTGGTTAAAAAGCTTGTCTCGCTAGAATAATTACGATTGAGTAATGAGTTTGATTTTCCCTGGGTATCCTTTGCTTTTGGCCTTGTGACACATCTAAGCTACACTTAGAAAATTATTGGGTACTTCGATATGGTATAACGGATAGCGAGATTGTCTCGTTGAAACAATTACGATTGAGTTGTTAGTTCGAGCCTTACTCAGTTCTCTATACGTTTAGCTTACACCGAAGCTACACTTAAAAAATAGCCTTACATTACCAAACCAAATTGACATGTGCTTTACTTCAATATAGATATAATTATCTATTGATATAATTAAACTTATAACTTATGTCGGATCCCCGTATAGCGATGGTGGAGATGGTTGTGAAACAAAGAGATTATGACAAGGTCATTCGAGTAAATTTCATTTTAGTGGACAACCCAGCGTAAAGGAGAAGCCTTACGCACTTGGCTAGAGGCGCCTCTCTCACGCTTCAAAGGGGATTGAGACATGAGAACTTTGCCAAACTTGATTGTATCAGGCTGTCTGATGCTTGATCTGTTAAGATCCACCTTGGTTACGCAAGCCCAACTGGTGCTGCCTTATTTCAATGGTTTTTCGTTGAGATTGTTAGATCTTTGCCTATTATAGTCATTGGGTGTTGGTCGCGTTCAGTCTGATGCTTCCTCTTCTACCTAACCGCCATGAATGGCCCTACAGGAGTTGGAACTCCAGACAGCTTTGCTCTCGGCATCTTTGGGATAATAAGCTTTATACTATAACAAATAACGACCACATATATTATACACTGGATGTTGGAGTGAACAGGACGTTATCAAAATGTACCACTTTCATTCATTATTACATTAAGAGAAACGAATCAAGAAATAATAAAAGAATAAAATTAATTAAAATATAAGATTACCATTAAATATATGAAAACGCTCTTATTTTTGCTGCTAAAAATAAATACTTGAGAGATAAATAATAAAGTAACAACTTCACTACTGAAAAAACTACGATAATCGATATAATTAATATTAAAAATCCATACTTTATCTTTAAAAAATATTATTAATATTATAAACTTATAATCTATCGCTATAATTAAACGAATAATTTGTACACACAGTTATATAGTTATATTTAAAAGTTTATAACATATTTGCCAATATTGAAAAGTGCAGTGAATATTCTATCGAGCATATCTAAAATGCTAGAAAGCTAAAACTATAAAATTAAAATATCACAGTTAATTAGAAAAGAGAAAAATTGTAAAATTTATTTACAAGTAACTTAATGTAGAAGTACTTCTATAGTCTCATACTAATAATTAGTTTGGTGTTCAGGTGATAATCTTTGATCGAGCTGTATTTTCGTCATAATTATTTTCTGTCATCGATTCGTTTATCACATTGTCAAAATTGTTTCTAATAACTTACATAAAGATATGTACTGAGTGCTTTTGCTGAAATTGAATTCTCTTGGTTAATCTTTTATCAGAAATGTGTGAATTTAAAATTAATTTTCCTTTGTTTGTAGATCATTTTAACGTCTTTCTTTAACAGTTCGACTATTTCAATGAACGTATAAAAGGTGTGAGGAAGATTATTTTACATGAACTTGTTTCATATATGTGCAGATATTCTTAGCGATGTTTATTGAATACATAAGACATAAAACGAACTGACTAAAAGGTTAAAATAAATAACATGTATTTTATAATTATTTAGAGTGAGGAGTGAATTCTTTTGATATTCGGCTGAGGCAAAAATTTCGTTAATAAGCCGGATATTGACAGCAGTCTGGCGAAAAATCCATTTCTGGTCGTTTTAATTCAGACCATGATAAGAGTAGTAGTAATATCAGAAATTAGGTCAGTCCACTGTGTTGCCAAAACAATGCAGAAGTGTCTGTAGCCGATGACTTTTTAACTCCTGCTTCACATATCACGCATGGATGTGTTCTTTAGTTCCGTCTTCTGCCGGTCTTGTTCAAGTCTCATATACTCTGGCCTAAAGGTGTAAGTTTTTTAATGCCTCTTGAACAGACTCAAAAATTTGGCGCGAGCATCAACGTATCTGTGTGCCAATTTTTTGATTAGCCAAATTATTTTATTTTTCGGCATTTCTTTCTTCTGCATTTTTTTTAATTTCATAACGGAAGTGGAGCCTCCCTGATTTTTTATATTGTTCAGTCACAACTAATTAAGCTTTGTTCGGTACTTTACGCCGGGTTGAATCTTTTCTTCTGTTTTTCATTTGAGAGTTACCTTCTTGTAGGTTGAGATAACTTTGAAAGAGAAGCTTAAAGAGAGAGAGAGAGAGAGAGAGAGAGAGAGAGAGAGAGAGAGAGAGAGAGATAATTTTAAAGGGAAATGCAAATGCCTTATTTTAATTTGAATTCTTTTTATTTCTGTTTATATATTTTATTGTTATTCTTTATTTTTATCGAAACTCACTACAAACTCATATCGAAACTTTTGGCGCAATCCATAAAACGGACGCTAATTAATAGAAATTCGCCTTAAATGGACATGGCGTTTATAAAAACATTATAATTTTAATTTTCTACAATGATTGCAGGGAGCATTTTACTCTGTTGTTTATACAGTTTGTTTGTAACACTTTTATAATACTTTTTGCCAATATGTTGACCTCTAAGTGTTGTGCATTGACAAGTTAATAAAATAAATTAACAATTCGCTGATAATTGTAACACCCGCTTTTACTTAGTTCGACCAAAAAATGCAAAATAAATTTTGAATTTGGCACGACTGTGGATCTGTCGGCATTGGAAGAAAACATTATTTCCCAATGGAAAGCAAGTTAATTTTCCCCAACAGGCTTGCTGGCAGCTTTGGTTGACGCCAGCCAGCGTTCATATGTGTGAAGCGGATGAATAAACTTCGAGTCGCGTGATCTGCTCACGGACTGAGAGAGTGGGCAGAAGAAAGATGGACGAAACATTTAAATAGAAGATTAGCCTTTTGGCTCATGTTCAGTCATTTGTGCAAAGACAGCGCCGTGCTAAAGAAGACATTTTTAATTTAAATTCATTTTAATAAACTCTGACTGCTCAGAATCGCTTAATTTCGGTGGCATGTTAAATACTAAAACCAATACATGCTAGAAATTTTATTTTTTCATTACCATTTATTATTCTTAAACTTATCTAGCTGAAAATAGTAGATTTTACGTGCATATAGTGACGGGTGCGTGCATTTTTTGCTTCAAATGCGTCGTTTTTCGTGGTAAGATCATATAAGTACAACTGTGTATTTGTCTTCCCAGCGCTGAAAACATAGCCATATATCTCGTGCCTTTTCTATATTTTCATAATAATGTTCTGATGAGATTTCCTGTTTGGTATCTAGACTTTATTAATTCATGTGCAGTACTAGATTGGCGGTTTTGTCTCATCATTTTACTGCGGAAATGGCTAGATAAAACTGCAAGTTTTATGCTTACAGTTTCTCTTGCTATGTTTGCTTGTGGAAGACCATTCAAATCAACTTTCATCATCAAATATTTAAATGCAATGTTAATCATTATCTTCATTATTCTGTTATGTTTTTATTGTCCCCTCTTTTTATTAATGTTTTTTTCTCTCATATTTTCTCACATTCAAACGTCTTAGTGGACTTATTGCTTTGCTTAGGGCGAAATGATAAAAAAAGAATGCATTTTAATTTTCCTTCTCTCCATAGTTCATGTATGTTTTAGAGGTTATCTATGTATTGTATCTTCCGAGAATACTAGAACTGCTGAAATAGTGGTCAGGTTTTCTTCTAATATGCATGTTAAATCTTCATGATATAATAAATCGATGGATGTCTAATTCAGTGATTTATTTCAGGGAACAATTCACACCACCCTGAAAAGGCTTATACAGGTTTTAGGCAGGACAGTAAGATATTCATTTAGTTACTTCTTAGTACTATTCGCCGGCGTTTTAACATCAGAAGCAAAGAGGTGGAGATTAATTGTATATATATTATGTCGTAATATTAATACTACTACTACTTCTAATAATAATAAGAAGAAGAAGAAAAAAAGAAAAAGAAGTAGAAACATACCGGTAGAGTTGTGTAGCATAGATAATTATGTTTTATTATTATTATTATGTCATTTTTCATCATATTTCGATTTCTGCTTTGGTCTCACTACCAACCACGTCTGCGGGGAGACCTAAGGCAGGTCGTGGCGTGTTGTTATGGCTCCATTTCATGTTTTTCTATCTTCCCTATCATCCCCAGCATTACATAGATAAAGTTTTCCTTAGTGTGTGGGCTGTACTTAATAAGACAATTTTTTTGTATATCTCTTAAGCTGGAGTTTCCAGGGATTCTTTCAATATGTTGTTTTGTTCCATTTTTTATCATTCCAAGTGCACCTACTATCACTGGCACAACTCTTGTTTTCAATTTCCACATTTTTTCTATTTCAATTTCCAGGTCTTTATATTTTGACAGTTTTTCAAATTCCTTGATTGCTATGTTACAATCCGCTGGACAAGCCATATCAATTAATAGACAAGTTTTCTCCTGGTTTTTCACAATAATTCCTGGCCTGTTTCCTTCAATTTTTCTGTCTGTGTATATGGTGTAATCCCATAGAATGGTTACATCTATTTCTGTAACCGGTGCTGGGTGATGTTCATACCAGTGTTTGTTTACAGATTTTCCATAATGTTTGCACATTGTCCAATGTAGATATTGGCCCAACTCTATCGTGGCGATTTTTATATTCATTTGGGGCAAGCACAGAACAGCCTGAGATTAGGTGGTCTATTGTTTCTTAGTGTTTATCACAAAACCTGAATTTTGGATCCATATTATTATGCATAATATTTGCCTGAAAGTTCTAGTGAAAAGAGTGTTTGGTCTTGTGCTGCAAGAATAAAGCCTTCAGTTTCAGACTTTAATCCAGATGCACGTAACCATCGAGGAGTATTAACTTTGTCAACATTGGATTTATTGGCACGTTCTGGATATTGGCCATGCAGAGGTTTGTCTTGCCAGCGCTGTTTCATCTGTTCAAGTGCTTTATCTTTGGCTTTCATTTTCATATTTTTTGCCGCAATAGTTGGTTCTTGGCTTCTGTTTTGCTTTTCTACAGAATCTACTAACTGTAAATCTTGTTTGTATTTACTGCCTTCTTTTATTATTGAATATTTTTTCTTTCTTTCTTCATGTTGCCTTACTAATTGTATCATCCAATCCTTTGTTGTTTCTATGTATGTTAGTAAGCCAATAGTTGTTGTCTTGTATGACAATTCCAGCTGAATAAGACCTCTTCCACCTTCTTTACGGGGTATGTATAGACGGTCTACATCAGCCTTTGGATGATGCATCTTATGCTTAGAAAGAAGCTTTCTTGTTTTAGAATCCATTCGCCTGATGTCGTTTAGAGTTCCAGTTTAAGATGTTGAAGCTATATTGGACAACTGGGATAGCAAGGCTATTAATGGCTATAACTCTTTTCCGAGAATTCAATTCAGTTTTTAATATCATTCGTAGCCTTCTATAGTACTCTTTACGCACTATTTCTTTCATTTTATGGTGAATGTTTTCACTCTCATTTACACCTAGATATTTATAAGCTTCTTCTGGTTTCAATTCTTTTATTGTTACAGCAGGGTCTAAGCTAATTGAGGATGTTTCTTGTATTGATCCACGTAAAACTGTAGCTTTAGCACATTTATTCAAATTGAATTTCATTCCAATGTGTTCGCTGAAGCATTTTACAGTTTGCAAAAGACCTTCCAGCTCATTATCATTTTTAGCATATAACTTTAAGTCATTCATGTAAAACAGATGGCATATTTTCTTTTGGCCTATTTTATAACCACATTCTGTCTTATTAAGTTGACTGATTAGTGCTATTAATGATAAGCAGAATAGTAATGGAGACAAAGAATCACCTTGAAATATACCTCTTTTGATGTTTATTTCATCAGACTTATAGGTTCCATTTATATGATTGAGGTAAAGGGTTGTTTTCCATATAGACATGCGCTGTTTGACGAAATTGATGATGACGGGTGATATCTTGTATATATTTAAAGTCTTTAAAATCCAGAAATGTGGCACACTATCGAATGCCTTACGATAATCTATCCCAGGCAGTACTAAGATTTTTCTTTGTACTGTAGCAGTTTTCCAGGATCATTTTGTTAATAAGCAATTATTATTATTATTATTATTATTATTATTATTATTATTAATAATAATAATAATAATAATAATAATAATAATAATAATAATAATAATAATACCACTAATATTAATAATAATAAAAAGAAAAAGGTATAGCTGAATAGTATAGATAATTATGTAGCAATATTACTACTCCTACTACAACTACAAATAATAAAAAAACAAAGAGCAAGAACAGAATAGTAAATATAATTCTGATGTAATATTACTTCTACTACTTATAATAATAAGAAGAAATAAGAGGTAGAGGTGAATAGTAAAGATAATTATGTTGTAATATTATTACTACTACTAATAATAATAAAAAGAAACAAAGCAGTAGACTTGAATAGTATAGATAATTATATAGTAATATTATTACCACTACTCCTAATAATAAAAAAGATATGAGGTAATATTACTACTACTACTACTACTACTACTACTACTATTACTACTACTACTAATAATAATAAGAAGAAGAAGAAGAAGAAGAAAAAAGAAGAAGAAAAAGAAGAAGAAGAAACAAAATGTAGAGCTGTGTAGTATAGATATTTCTACAATTTATAATCATGATAATAAGCAAAGATTATGAATGCAGATGAAAACTGTGTTCGGTGGAATATAAAGAAGGCAACAAAACGACTCTTAACTTAAGTAAAGAAGCGTGGCATAAGCAACACTGATGATTGCTGGGAAAACGAGAAATATGAAACCTTAAAGCGAAATAGATGGAAAGGAAAAATGATGCATGGGCTACTTTTTCAGAGATTTTCTGAGAAAAGTCGACGTGCAAAAGAGATAGGACTAACTGATGAAGAGTGATTTCAAAGTAGAGGAAGATTCGTTGATTTGTGCAGCTCGAGAGCGTGCAGTTGCAACAAATTACTTTCGGTGTTAAATGGATCATACAACTGACGAAGATAAGTGCAGGACGGATGGTGAAAAATGAGAAACACTGTGACATATTGTCAGTGAATGCATAATGTTGGTACAGTAGGAATGCAGAAACGGAGATAATAATGTTGCAAGAAAGATATACGGTTGATTATACAGCAAATAGGATTTTTGTGGGCGGTGAAAGAAACTAATACAAACCATACGTGCCGCTTAATCCCTAGTTTCTCTTTCTTGCAAAATTATTATGCCCCCTTCTTTATTTCCATGTAAAACCATCAGATAGAATAGGTCTCAAATAACTGTTGAAACTTAGAGGTAACCTTGACTTATTTAGGAAGGATATTATTAAAATTCAGAACCTATACTGGCTGTATACCATCTGCATAGAGATAGAACATTAATTCGGTAAATTAGAAACAGGTACAAGACAAAGACATGTCTTCTCGCCGGACTTATTCCAACTATTCAGTGAATCAATTCTGAGAGAAGTAGAAGTCCTACAAGGATTTATTATTGGTCGCCATTAACAACATAAAGCATGAAGATGACAGTGTTGATAGCAAACATAGAAAGGAAATTGCAAGAACTCCTCCAAATTTAGAAGAAAAGAATAAACAACAATTTCCAAGAAAAAAAGCATGATGGTTGTTAGTAAAAGGAACAACCCAACAAGCAAATTATAAATTGGAGATGCCAAAATCAAGCAAGTACAACAATTTAAATACCTTTGAAGTGTTTTAACATAAGACACATTGTGCGACAGTGAAAGCCAGATAGCGACGTCTTTCAAAAGCTAAGCAAAATATTAAGAAACGGGTAAATTTCGTAAACTTTAGTGTAATATCAGGCTTTCCATAAGAAAATGATTTCTGAAGAAGAGACTATATACGAGCAGAAATGTTTTTTTTTCTGCAGAAGGATACTAAATGCACCACATTCTTCTTTATCAAATCCCATTTCTCAAAAGGACTCTTTTCATTATTTTCCTTCACTTCCCACATATAATTAAACACTTTTATGCTGTTTTCATACCTTGCTATTTCGAAGGAGGATTTATGCTTGTAATACCTTGCTTTGAACGTTTCTTCCGTTAAACCAATAAACAGGTTTTGACCAGTTCATCAATTTTCAATATTAAAATTGAATTTTTCATCAAGTTACTAGTAATGTTCGAAATTTTTGTTAAACTCTTGCTTTTCTTTCGTCAGCGAGACGCCCGATTTTTACAAGAGTTTACTTCGGCATCTCACTTTTTTTATTCGTTTTTCTTTATCTGTTTATATTTCTGAGATGAGAAATAGAATAAATAGGTCTTGTTCTATGAGGCATGCCTTTTCTGGATATTTCAGTTTGTCCAAAGACACAGGGCTAGTGGATAAAAGCGATGCTTGAATTTTTTTTTTAATTATTTCACCCCGAGCAAGGCGGAAACGCCACTGATGTGCAGGGGGGCTACATAAATGTAAAAAGATTAATTAGAAAAGAGTGAGGAGTACAAACTAGTTAGAAAGGAACAATAGAGATCTGAGAAAGGCAGGTACGATGACAGATACATAGGTGGAGAGAAAGGGAAGGTTATACGGGGGTTGGGGAGAGAGCTAGAGTCTAGTGGTTAGTAGATGAGTATTGACTTTGCATTTAAAGTTCTGGAGGTTGTAGCCGTCAGGAAAGCAAGAATACGGGAGCGAGTTCCACAGGCGGGAAGTGCGAGAGAAGAAGCTGAAGGAGTAGAATTGTCGTCTGCATTTGGCTAACCTTGACTGTGAATGGGTGGGACCCAGTTGCCAGTCTGGTTGCACGAGTAAACACCTGTTGAAGAGGCATCAGAGACATAAGTTCGTCTTAGCAGAAACCATGAAAGTATTTATAGAACAGACGCAGGGAGGTCACATTTCGACGGTGAGGAAGTGGCTGCAGTCGAGCCGCCGGATCAGTACCTATCACATTACAGTCTCTCCTTTGGAACCTGTCAAGAACACTGAGGAGAACAGCAGGGGCACCTGACCATAAATGGCAGCAGTACTCCATGCACGGACGGATGGTTCACTTGTATATATGCAGGATGGATTCAGGTGGAAAAAACATCGTGGATCGACATAGCAGTAGATTTTGTATGGATTCAATATAGTGGTTCCATTTGAGGTCTGAGGACAGGGTAAGTCCTAGGAGGCGTAGTGTATTACTCTCCGGGAGAATCGCTTGGTCCATGCTTATGGGAGGCAGGAGAGGTTGCCTGTAATGCTTGACAGACAACAGCTTGGTTCTTAGATGAATTGAAGTTGATAAGCCACTTCTTGCCCCAGTTCACCACAGAGTGTAGATCCCGTTCAAGGTCAGCAGCGAGATTATGTCTGTCCGCCACGACAGGTTTCTTACTGGTGCGGGAGTATATTGTAGTGTCATCTGCGTAGATGCCTACTTGGGACTTGATCACATCTGCGAGGTTGTTGATGAAAATAAGGAATAGCGTCAGGCCCAGGATAGAGCCCTGTGGGACACCAGCATTCGTGCTGTAGGACGAAGAGGCACGCCCATTCAGAACGACCTTCATTTTGCGGTTATTTAAGAAAGATTGGATTAGGTCAAGCAGGCGACCGGTAATACCATACCCGCGTAGTTTGCATAGGAGGCCAGAGTGCCAAACCCTGTCGAAAGCCTTGGAGATGTCCAGAGCAAACGCGCGAGCCTCGTCAGACTCATCAAGGGCCTGTAGCATGTACTCCGTTACGGTTGTTAGGAGGTCGGCCGTGGACCTGGCAAAGCAGAATCCATATTGCCTGTCGGAGAACAGTTTGTGGGCGGTGAGACGAAGAACTATTTCAGCATTGATTATAGCCTCGAATACTTTCCCGAATATCGGTATAAACTGATAGGGCGATAGTTGGATGGGTCCGAGGGTTCACCACAATTCTTAAATACAGGAACGACTGAAGAGAACTTCCAGCATGCAGGAAAGCAGGAAGCAGAAATGCAGTAGTTAAATAGTTTAGAGAGGACAGGGGAAAGTTCAGGAGCACACCTCTTAAGGACTATCACCGGGATTCCATCGTCTCCACACGCCTTATAGGGGTCGAGTTTTGAAATTACTCTGGATACTACTGTCGGGGTAATATATACGTCGTGCAGTTTGGCCTCAGTTCTAATAGGGAAGTCGGGTGGGTGTACTCCGGACGAGTCGAATGTGGAGTTGGATGAGAATCTGTGGGCAAAGCACTCAGCTTTGTTCGCAGATGACGTGAGAACCTCAAATCCATGGATTAAAAGAGGTATTGAGGATTTCCTATTGTTGAGCACTCCTTTCCAAATTAGTCCTTGGAGCCGAACTTGCGGTCAGCTATGTGCTGTCGCATTCTCTCAGCAAACAACTGTTTGGCGTCATTTAAGGGTTCTCTTGCACTCATTGCGAGCAGATGTGAACAGGCGCCTATTGTGATCAGTTGACTGTCTCCGGAATAGACGGAAGTAATGGTTCCTGTGGGCAATGGCGGCTGAGCAGGCCGGAGAGAACCACGGATAGGAATGAGGTTTTAAGCAATACTTCCTGGTGGGTATGAAGGCATCAATGCCAGGTTTCACCCATGACGAGACCTCAGAGGCACAGTCATCAACTGATAGGTCGAACACTTTTCCCCAAGGGACGTCGCAGAGGAAATCGCAAAAGGCATCCCAGTCAGCATTTTGGTAGAGCTAGAAGGTCCTATAGGTTGGGGGCTCCTGGTGGGAGTGAGATTGGAAAGAAATACTGAGAGAGACTACAGCGTGGTCGGAGTTGCCGAGAGGGAAAAGCTGCGAGACTTGACAGGCGTCAGACGCAGAGGTGAAAATATATCTAGCAGTGAGGAATGACCCGAGGGAGTGCTTGGGAAGCGAGTGGGGAAGTCCACCACTTGCGTAAGGGATTGGGAAATAGCAAAGTTCATGGCGTGAATGACCGCTGGATCAGTAACGGCGTTTTCAAGCCACTCAGATTGATGGGCATTGAGGTCTCCAAATACAAATATGTGGGCGAATGGGTGATAGGAAATAGCCTTATCTATGTCGTCAGCAATGCTATCTAGTAGGGAGCAGTCAGGAGAGGAGGGAGAACTAATGGAGTAATTTAACCTAAAGAGTTCAATACCTGGCCACTGCAGAGGTGAGTTGAGTTACTAAAGGGATATAACTGAAGCTGCGAAAATGTTAAATAATTTTAAAGGCAGAATGTGTCTAAAATTCAACAAAAAATTATATTCACGGATATTTGCTCAATTTCTTTTAGGATTACTGAGTTTTTAAAAGTTATATAGAAAAAGGCTCACTTCATATTCAATTAAAGCCTCCATAGAACAACATCATTCATCTGTCATCAAGTTGCCAAATAAGAAAATAAGTAAATAAGGAAATTTGATGCAAGTTTGAGAATAGTGAAATCGGAAATCTTAGGAACAACAGTGAGGAATTATGAACCGCTTCCATCATTTGGAAACTATTGTTCATTTAATGTTTATATTATTCGCTTTATGTATATATGCTTCAACTACCTACTTTATTATAAGGTTTATAGATTTTAAATGGTTTTAAAACTAGCAGAACTAACAAGGGTTGCCCGTCTGTTATATCAAAATAACACAAGTAATTTATGAATAGTTGTAATAATAATAATAATGATACTATAGCGGGTATCTTTTCTCTTATTTCATTTGTAGTGAGGGGTAGTAGGATTCCGTAGCATGTTAACGGAATTTAGCCTTGTGGGAAGATAGCCCACTATAATTCATAAATTCAAGAAAGGCAATTTTTGAGTGTAAAATAACATTTATACATATACACATTTCAATCAATGTTTTACAAAATAAGCAATGCTTGAAATAAAAGTTCAACGGAGGTAAAAGAGTTCATGGAAGGTATGGTGATCTGAAAGAAAGGAATGTTCCATTTTCAAGTTGCCGTTTCTAAGGTCAATGGGTCAGCGAGTTGGTGTGTGTGTGGAATGTCTTAGAAAAGGTCAGTTAGTCCTTTGAGAACAGGTGCGGAAGAAGAAGGAAGAAGAAGGCGAGCATAGTAGCAGCTTGACATAGGTCAAGGGAGAAACTAATTACTATCTTCTCTTCCGTCTGTGCCTGTCTGCTGGGTGCCTTTTGTCACGGTTTTATAACAGCATTTTGGATCAACTGGCTCAACTTTCGAATTTCATCCTTGTATTTGGTTTCGGGCTTCTCATTGGCTGAAAAATAAATAAAATTGGTAATTTAATCTTTGATTAATTTTTATTTTTCAACCGGAATATCTGCGCGAACTCGGATGCGCGCAACGATTTTTATTCATTTGACTTTTAGTTGTGAGAGTGCACACATCCGGTTCATCGCTTTTGTTCGGTCGGTATCACCACAATACCCACTTATTTAATTTGTTATAATCACATTCACCACAATCAAATTATTAATTTTCATCACTACCAAAATGTATTACTAAAATTAACTGTAAATATTCTATGAAGTGTTTTGAAAACTGGTTTAATTCTATAGAAAAATTAATTCTATATGTATATTCGCTTACATGAAAATATCGGCAAAGATACTTAGAAATGAAAATATTTTCTTATTTTAATTCAATAGGGTTCCATGTTTTATAAATATATTTAATGATCAATATTATTCTTATGGATAAAAACCGGAAATTAGTGTATGGAAGGAAAGAATATTGCTTTATTTTTTTTGAACGGGAAATGTAATTTCGGAACAGATCAAATAATTAACTATTTACATTGTTCGGAGTGTTTTCCTCATCTTTGTTGCAATGTTCCCAAAGTTTCGGCCATTGTACGCTCCGAACTTTTTCAAGTGACTGAATCAGTGCATATGCTGAGCTACAAAAATCTCGTAAGTTGACCAAGCGTAGAAAACAGTACAATATACGGAGTACTAGAGAAAACGAATTAAAAACATAAATATTATAATATGAGCTCTAATAAAATATGGTTACCAATGCATAAGTTTTATATTCATACACTGATGTCTTCAAGGACACATGGCTCTGTGGATAAAAGCTTTAGTTGTATTCAGTGACTTGATCTAAACTGTTGTGAGTTCAATACCTGAACAAAAAACTTACAGCCTTGAGTTAAACAGAGATAATTGAGAAATCCAGAAGTAGCATGACTCATGTAATGAGAACAATCTACCCCAGTGAACTAAATTAAGGGTTCAGTTCAAAATTCTAAGCATTTGAAAAAGGTCCAAGAGTATAAAGCCTAAAACCTCGTGAATATGGCAACAAGAATGAGGACAACAGTCCGAATAATGTAAATAATTACAATGCTCATCTAAGAAATGTAGACAAAGACTAACACTTTATTAAATAAAATGATTTCCCGTGTATTCATTTATTTTTTATTTCTGTAACGACATTATTATTAATTAATATGAATGTAAAATAATAATTACCATAAATAAAATACAATGACACAATCCGCATTAAACTTTGTTAAGAATAAAATATTTCGAAACAAAAAAATCTCCCAATAAAACTTCTGTCTGAAAATGGATACTTCGCGCATAACATACCAGAATCACTCTTTTCGCTACCGACGCTCAAATGGTCCAGACGTTTATCTTTTCTTCTTGGGACATTGCTTGTTATAAGTTGACGCAACTTAAAACTTAGCTAAAATACACACACATCAGTATACATAAAATTAAATGATTTGAATTTACAATTTAACATGTTTTAGTGTTATTTCTTTGTATGTTTTTTTTCTTCTAAACACGATCCTGATATGATGTGAGTAATCCCATATATGCAACAGAATAGTATTTTTTGCAACTGATTATGAAAATAAATTATTAAATGACCGTAGACATTTTTTGTAAATAAACCGAAACTTCTTTAATGCTTTTGTTAAATATTTAACTTTTTATATAACTGCTTTTAAAATAACGGTATATAATGTTTATATATCAAGAACAATATTGGGTAAAATGTATGACAGAGGGGAAAATTTATTCCTGTAATGCGTTTCGTCCTTTAGGATTTATCGGCCTTGATCGCAATGTTATCCACAGTAGTCAGCGCTGTGACTCTTACAAAATTTTTCCTTTGTTTGTGTGCATGTGCAGTCGCATTCGTTTTAATATAAAATCAAAGAATAATTTGTTATTAATAATCTTTAAAAATCGTCTTTTATTAAGAAAATGTATGAAATATTTTACAATTAATTCATTCATCATTCATTGCTACTGCTTGTTTAAAAAAATTGAATGACGGTTAAAATTGAAAACACTAATATATCGTCGTATTTTTCTACGTTTTCTAATCCTATTACAAATGCTTTGTTTACGAACATCTTTACTTATATAAATGATGTAGAAGTAAATTGTTTTTCAAATTTTTCCTGTAACACCCCGAATCGAAATATGTATGATTTTAATACACAAACTAATTACATTTGCATAAAAGGAAATATCAATATTATAAGAACAAGGTAATGATTGAATTGATCACAGAAAAATACAGGGTATGTTAATCATAGAAATAAAAACCATATTCAAATTTTGATGGAATTTTCCTTGCATAAAATTAAAATGTTTACTTAATCTTGAATATTTTAATAAAAATAACAGATGAAAGAGATTATCGTGATCGGTCTACCTAGTTTTTTCCCGGGATTCCAAACATTTAACAGCAACAACACATCTTTTAGATGGAATATAAAAAGGTTATTTTCTGAAGGACAAGTAGAAGCAATATTACAGTGAAATGATATTTATATATTCTTTTCAGTGATATACAATAGCAATAAAATGTTCAATTTTCCTCCCAGGGAATTTATTTTATCAAGTAATTAAGTGCTTGTAGTGCAGTGTGAAGTTTTTAAAATCCATATGCTTGGATGAACAACTAAAACCTGAGTAGACGAATTTCAACAGTAGTAACGAAAACGCCATCATGGTAGTCACGGCAACAGCCCGCCTGTGTACCGACAAGATTCCGTCACCTGCTACAATTCTCTCCTGTTTTATATAAAGCTCAGATGACAAAGGGTATTATGACCTAGTATGTGAAGTCAGTTTGTTGCGCACGTTGTTGCCAATAATCCGATCTGAATGTAAATATGGCCAATAGGAAGGCATTTGTTCTAAGTTCATGAAAGCCATCGTCAACTTTTGGATATAAAGGTGGATTTATAGTTCATCTCGGATTTGTCAATGGAGACAAATGCTGAGCATTGGAAAATCCTGCATGATAATTCCAGAGACCGTCTCTGAAGAAAACCAGAAAAATCCAAAATTTAAAGGAGATTAAGATCCACTTAAATTTCTTAAGATGTGGACAGCGTATTGAAGCGCATTATCAATTCACACGCTTCCATAATAAGAAGAAAATCAACCACTAAATCCTATTATGCTACTTTTCAGAGGACAAATTCGTATATATAAATTTATTTGAGAAAAGAATTGAATTGTGACCTTATTTTAAAAATTCCTTTTTATTTACGTTAAGCGACTTGATAACATTCATAAAAAAACCAGCAGTATTATTGTTCTTGTTCTGGTGGCTCGACTGCAGTCATTTTCTAACCGCTGTAAGGTTGCTTGGCTAAGTTTGGTCTTAAAATACTTTTATGTTAATTATACGGATGATCTCTTAGAATTTTAGAATTTAAACGTAGTACTGGACTTGCATCGAGATTTCAACAATTTCCAGTTAAGCTAGCTAGTTGAAGCCGTATTTCCTATCCTAACAGTTTCTTCGCTCGCAGTTTTCGTTTGTGGAATATTCTTCCGCTTCATGGATTCTAACCAACTTTAATTTGCAAATAATTGAATGCAAAGTCAATGACTATCTACTATCCTGCTCAATACACTTTCCTCTTTCATCTCGTTAGTATTGTTTCTCTTCCTAACTTTTCTACACCCAGTATCCCCATGTGTCTTAGTGGCTTTACTGTCTTGCATGGGGTGATACCGATTAAAAAACAATAAAATAAAGCTATAACCTAAAATGTGTTCGTCGTGTTCTCGAAGTTGAAACTGGTGTACACGAGACTTCAATTTCCGGTCGGAAATTTGGACAAATATCTTTGCGAAAGACACTGATACATCCATTTTCTTACTTATTTAAATAGCAGGATATAGACAGAAATCTATCTAACTTTGGGTACATCAAGATTATAATATGAGCTCTGATTAAAAAATAAATGGTCATTGAAACGTTAGCACATCACTCGATAAATCCCAGGCATGATATACAAATGACGCCACTAATAAAAAGTTCATACAATTTTTATGAAGTACTAACCTTCAAATGGCACACGGGAATATTTGGGCTCAATCGGATAATTAGTTTACAAATTACAGTTAAGTGAAGCTGCTGTCACAAATTTTCAAAAGAATGGAAAAATCTGAACTTTGTGTGTTTATAAAGCATTGCTTTCTGATAGAAAAATACTGTTCAAGCAAACCAATGGCTTGATAAACGTTACTCGGACTCTACTCTATCGGAAACAATGGTTAAGAGATGGTATGCACACTTTTAACGCGGTCGTACAGACACAAAAGACACTGAATGCTCAGGTTGACCAAAATCAGCAGTTGCACCAGAAAACACCAAGAAAATCCACAAAACTGTTTTGGCCGATCATAAAGTGAAGTTGCTTGAGATAGCTGAGTAATTGAACATATCAGAAGGCTACTGCCTTCTGATATGTTCAACTACTCAGCTATCAACTACTCAACTACTCAACTATTCACAATTTTGCATGAATATTTGTCAATGATAAAGCTGTGTTTAAACTGGGTGCTGCCTTTGCTGTCGATCAAAAATAACAGTGCATCGACGATTCTGAGCGTTGTTTGCAATTGTTTCAACCCAACAAGAAAAAGATTTTGCTTAAATATATGACAGTGGATGAAACATGAATCCACCACATTACATTTGAAGTCAAATCGGCAGTCATTAAGTGGACATCTACGTAAACATGAGTAGGCAAGGTTTTGACCTCAGTATGTTGAGATGTGCAAGGTATTTTGTTCATCGATCACATTAAGAAAAAAAGAACCATCAATAGCGAATGTTATATAGCAGTTTGAAAGGAAGAAATTGCCAAAAACGGCCACAAATAAAGAAGAAAATGCGATTTTCTATCAAGACAACGTACCATATCAAAATATAACCGCAACGATGGCAAAACTATATGAATTTCACTTCGAATTGCTTCCGCATCCACCCTATTCTCTAGATCTGACCTCCAGCGACTACTCGCTATTTGCAGACACCAAAAAAATGCTTCAGGGAAAGAGATTTGGCTCCAATGAAAAAGTGATATTGGAAATTGAGGCGTATTTTATGGCCAAAGACAAATTGTTTTACAAATGGCATCAAATTGTTAGAGAAGCGTTGGAATCAGTGTATGACCCTAGAAGAGAATGTTGATGAATAAGTCAAATTTTGCCTCAACGTTGTTGTTATTTATTGTGTTAGGTTTATATTCATACATTGATCTCCTCATGGATACATGTTCCCAGTGGATAAAAGCTTTGGTTTGATTCAAAAAGTTGTGAATTCAATACCTGAACAAAACACTTACAGAGTTGAGTTAAATAGAGATAACTGAGACAGTTGGAAGTGACGTGATTCATTCATCAAGAACACTCTATCCCAATGGACGAAATAAAGTGTTCAGCTAAAACTTTCAATCACCGGAAGAAGGTCGGAGCGTACAACGACGGAAACGTCGTGATTACGACAACAAAGATAAAATCTTTGAGTCATTTGATGACTACTCAAAGGGAAGGAAAACAATGAATTTAAACTGTTTTTACGTACCGTGGATGCGCGGGAATTGCATTCATTATCTCGAAGATTGGTGTTGCCATTCACCGGAATTGATCTTCGACTGACTGTATTAGATTTTATCTTACTGGCTAGATCTTAAGGGAGGAATGTTGTATTGTGTAAACAATTAGTTTTCTAAAAATATCCTATGTAAATTCATGTTGTTGAAATGAACAATCCCCTTTACTTAGAATGGATAACGACAATTCTTATATTATTGCTTTCTTTTCAATTTATTAAAATCAATCGTTTCTTCAGACAGTTAGATTTTTGGCATAGCGTAGTAAATATGTTCTTTTCATTATGGAGGCTAGAAAAGTTTATATCGTTGAGTCAGTATCAACTGACAGGTGAAGTAACCCATATTGTGTAAGGAATAAGCTGAACTGGGATTATGACTTTCTGCCTAAAGCTTGTTTCTGAATAATTAATGCATGTCGTGGTAGATTTTACAGAAAGAGATAGAAGGCTTGTTTAATATCAAGAGTCTCTGTACACGCAAAACTCTGCAAAGGGGAACAAGAAGAATATATTTGAAAATGCTTGTCTAAATATGGAACATAATCCCTGTAATAGCCGTTTGAAAAGAAAGTTTTAGTGGACGCAAAAAGGACGTGAAAAATAAAACAAATATATAATGGAGAGTTTTTCAATAATAAATGTTTGGCTAATAAATCAAGAAAACTAATTTTCAAATTTAGCGACAGGGAAGTAGTAACTTAAAAGAAATATTTTCTAAAGACTGTCTATATATAAAAGTCCACTTAAATGTATTTTGTTTTGTTTTGATTTTTTAAACGGTATCGCTTTATGCAAGGCAGAAAAGCTACCAAGACACAAGGAATTAGGGCCGCGGAAGAATTAGTAAGAGAAATATTACTAAGGAGGGTGAAGAGGAAACAGTAATCAAGAAGACAGTAGACAGAGATGGACATTTCTTTTAAATGTTTGCAAATTAAAGTTGGCTGGAAAACAAGAAGCAAAAAGGTATTTATCTAAGCGAGAAAAAAACTTTTAATATTAAATTTATGGATATATCTTGCCAACTCAACGGCAAATTGATGAAATCTCGATGGCAGTCTAGGAATGCGCCTAAATTCATTAAGTCAAGATACCATAGCGAAGAGCTCATCCGAACAATTACCATAAAAAATATTTATAGAAAAGACACAGACAGGCAACCTTATGGTGGTAGAAAAGTAACTAAAGTCGAGCTGCTAAATCAAGCTCAATAAAAATGATGTTTCTTCTTTGGATTTTATTAAGGTACTCAGGGTAAATAGCAGTGGCACCGGACCATATGTATTAGCAATATTTTAAGCATAGACGAATCGTAGACATTGAATAGTTCAATTAAATACTCATTTGGAAAAAATACATATTTATTGTCATATTTACGACGTTTTTGCCATTGTACACAACGGCCTTCGTCAGGTGATATAAGTTTAATTTCGAACCAAACTCTTTATTTCATCCACGGGGGTAGATTGTTCTAGTTTCATATGCCATACCTCTTTCTGGATATCTCAGTATCAGTTATTTCTTTTCAGTATCTCAACTCTCCAAGTTTTTTCACCTCTGTATTGGCCAGATATTGAACTCACAACCTTTTGGGTCAAGTCACTGAATTATTTCAATCAACGCTTCTATCCACTGGGCCTGAATTTTTGAGGTGTTACATACGAAACAATTTCCCCATATTTGATTTTACTATAACATCGTTTTGATCGTCGTATTTACAGGACCTCTTTATGTGTCTATCAATACGTGTCATCTTCAATGAATTTTAAACTGAACACTTTATTTAATCTACTGGAGCAGAATGTTCTCGTTCCTCTGTTTATGTTTAGGGAAATGGTTTCTTGTTCTATTTTTAGTACTGCTCCGTTATTGCTAGGGATGTTTCCATTTTGCCTGCACTAGACGTTCTTGTTATTGAAATTTCAATTAATACATCTCTAAATTTACGAACAAATACTTTAATCCACTACGCTGTTATGCCGAAAAATAAAATAAAAAATGTGTTCTGTTTGAAATTCCCTGAAGGTGACCTGCATCGACAGATACCTGATGGTGAATTCCTGCAGGCAAACTGAAACGTTGTGATGATGTCAAAAGATTCTTTCGTATGTGCATCATTTATATAAGGAAAGCTTTTTTACAATCTAAGAGAGTTGGAAGTAGAAAAGTAGACTGCTTCATTCGAGATTAAACCGACAATAATAAAAGCGTTTTAATTTACAATGTTCTAACTGTTGTCCTTATCTTTATTGCTGAATTCATATTCACCACTTTAAGGCCGTCGTATGCCCCGCCCATCTTCAGACGGTTAGAATTTCTAACCGAACCCTTTAATTCTATCAGTCGGGTATATTGTTCTCGTTCCGGATTTCTTTTCTTACTTTAATTCAACACCCTAAGTTATTTGCTCACTAAACTCACAATTTTTGAGACTAGTCACTGAATCTAAACAACTCTTTTATCCACTAAGCCATGTGTCCTTGAAGATATCAGTTTATGAATTTTTTTGAACTTATAAACATAATGTATCACTAATCACTTTTTTACCACAGCTCATATTGCAATAGTGATGCTAATGATTTACTCTAGCACTTCGTAATTTGCGTTCCAATTTGCTTCGTGAAAATTTGCGAAAATACGAGAAGGGAAAGAAGAAAAGAGGAAAGTGATTCAATTAACTTAGAGAGATAGAGAGAAAGAGATGGAGAAAAGGATATACATTATATCGAAAGAGATTATATGTAACAAAAAATTGGACAGTAAATAACGAAAAAACGAATCATCTAGTGAATAGTGATTAATTACTGAAGACAGATTATCGATAAAGGAGTGAAAAATAAAAGAAAATATTCACGATAAAAAGTTATAATGAACAAGATGCGATTAGTGATTAAACATTTAAAAAAATGTAAGAGATTGTGGCTTGCAAAATTAAATGATGCAAGAATCAATTCTATTTATTTTGTTCGTAACTCTCGTGATAGCTGAATTAGCAAATATTCTTGAACTAAAATGAAAATGATAATATCATCAAACTAAATAAGAAATAAAAGAAAATGACGTGCAGTCAACATTATTTGTCTACTGTCACGCAATGGAATGACACTGATTTAAATGAGCAGATGTTTCAAAATGATATCATGGCTAGGATTTATTTAAAAGCCGTATTAATTAATTTAATACTTACACGTACGTAGCAAATTCTGGCAGTAGAAAAGAAATTTAACAATTATTTTGGATTTATTATCTTCAGAATGCATAACTCTCCACATGTTGCTTTATTTATTATCTTTGAAATGCCATGTTGCCACGGTTCGAAATTCAGGTTCTTTTGAAACCGTAGCTGAGAGGGATGCAAGCAAGAAACCGATTCATGCCTTTCTCAGGCTCACTTGCGCGAGAGTCAACTCAATAAACTCCCTTTCCAAATTCCGCGCTTATATCCACAACACCTCTTGTACTCACTTCACTGCTCAGTTATAATAATACAGTTTTATTAAATGCATGTTTTGATTTTCCAAAACTTCATCCCTAGACAATAATTTAAAGAATATATTTTTTGACATTTTCACCAGATTTCATCATGCCGGCTTATCGAAGAAACAACAAAACCGAGATTCAATTTATGTCCTGGCACAGTGGCAAAGACATATTACATTATTGCGTTCGTTTAACAACTTGGAAATTTAGCTATCGTATTTACTTCGTTACTACACAAAACATAGATAAATGGATTAGAGAAGACTATACAACGCCAATCCTGCAACTAGTAAAAGCTTACCTGGCTGTTTTGAAATCATTATTCAAATTATTCAATTTTACAGAGACTCTAACACTGAAGACTCACACCAGTAAATATTAAAGACAATCTCTAAGATGGAATACCAATGCGAGAGCTTGTAGAAGTTTTAAGACCCGCTTATATATAAAAAATAATGAAATCAAATCGACAAATTGTCTTTTCTCATCCAACATGACGACAAAAATTCAAAATAATCTGACATAATTCATATTTATGCAAGTCAATCTTTTATATTCCTTTGTCACTGCCAACAAAGTAAAATGAGAAGAGAGTAACAACATATTTGCATCTTTTTCTAATTCAACTGCTGTTTATTTATTAAATACTTGACTAAAAAGTCGTCTAATCCATTACAGTAATAATTTACCTGTCGAGACAATATGCTTCAAGTTAACATTGTATATCATATATAATCTTTGACTCGTAAATATTTTAAGAAACCGAATGGTTGCTAAAAATACTATATTATTTGGTTTATCCTAATTTAATATCATAAATACTACATAAATGGAATCTTACAAAAAACAATTAAGTCAATGATTTAATTATAATCAATGAAGGCAAAAATCTTTATATAGTTCTTCCAGCACAGACAGAAATAATTTAATTGGTCTTGCATTGACAGAAAAAAAATGCAATGTATTTGCTTTCTGGAATATTGAATATTAAATGATTTATTAAAATGATATTTGTTGTTCGTTTAACAGCGTATCCCATTTTTATAGGTAGTTTAAAACCAAAATTTAATTTTCTTGCTAGCATTATTAATTTCTTATGATTAATTTTTTTACAAAATTGCATTGCTGAATTTTTTCTTTCCAGTTTTTACTATTAAGCTGTTATTTTTACTTTAAAAATGTTTGTACTTACATCGGGTTTGGACCCTAGTTTAGGGTTAACTGTTCGTCAAGAGCTGGAACAATAACACATTTGTTTGTTCAGCGGTATATCAAATCCATATGGGTCATTTAATGCCAAAAATATGTTGCTGGGATTTTATTTTTTACTATGAAAATTTATTGCTGGTGTTGTGAATATAAAATGTATTTTTATACTTTCATAGCGTTTTGTTTTGTATCAAGTTTTTCCATTTGGCCATAGCTAAACAAGTGCTACCACCACGAGCTAAGGGGGTACCTGGAAACAACAGTAATAAAGAGGTGGTTGCACGCTTCACAAAACATCCCTATCTGAGGCTTTGCTTTCGTATGTAGTTTATCATCATACCGAGGAGGGAAAATGAAATTCATTATAATGTCATTCAGCACAAAATAATTGTTTCCATCGTTTGAAATATTGTGGTCGACGTTCGTGAATGAAAAACATTTTTTGAATAATGTTAAATTAATATAAATATTTTAGGATTTCAGAATGTAATATAAAAATCACCGATGCCATTATGCTGTTTTGGCATTAAATGAATAATAAAAAAGAGATTATGAACTTCACTGTTCTAAAAATATCTTCAATTTTCAAAGTAAAATCCTATTCTAAGGAAAGGTGTATTGTCAAAAAAGTTATTTAATTTTTTGTTTCTATTTAAACATGAAAAAAAGTGTTAAGTCTGTCATTGTAAATTATAATTTCATTAAAAGAGTAAAAAGAAGACCAAATCTATTACTAAAATATTTATTTTACGGTACATTTGGTAAATCTTTCAGTATATATATTGGTCGAGTTCCAGTTTATTATATCTATTCTAAATTTATCCTTGTTAAAAAAATTAATACGAAAGTCATTTTGGAGATTTCATGTCTAATTATACAAAAAAATCCCGGATATAATTTCTGTTTACATATAACGCATATCAGTAGTCTGCAAAACAATATATTTAATGAACGCAATATCATGCATCAATTATTATTATTATAATTATTATTATTATAATTATTATTATTATTATTAGACAATTTTTTGTATATCTATTAAGCTGGGACTTCTAGGGATTCTTTCAATGTGTTGTTTTGTTCCATTTTTTATCATTCCAAGTGCATCTACTATCACTGGCACAACTCTTGTTTTCAATTTCCACATTTTTTCTATTTCAATTTCCTGGTCTTTATATTTTGACATTTTTTCAAATTCCTTGGTTGCTATGTTACAATCGGCTGAACAAGCCATATCAATTAATAGACAAGTTTTTTCTTTCTGGTTTTTAACAATAATGTTCGACCTATTTGCTTCAATTTTTCTGTCTGTGTAGATGGTGTAATCCCATAGAATGGTGACACCTTCTATTTCTGTAACCGGTGCTGGGTGATGTTCATACCAATGTTTGTTTAAATATTTTCCATAGTGTTTGCATATTATCCAATCTAAAAATTTCTCCACTTTATCGTGACGATTTTTATATTCATTTGCGGCAAGTACAGAACATCCTGAGATTAGATGGTCTATTGTTTCTTGGTTTTTATCACAAAACCTGCATTGTGGATCCATATTATTATCAATAATATTTGCCTGAAAGTTTCTAGTGAAAATATTTTGGTCTTGCGCTTTAATCCAGATGCACGTAACCATCGATGAGTATTAACTTTATCAACATTGGATTTTTTGTCACGTTCTGAATATCGGCCATGCAGAGGTTTGTCTTGCCAGTGTTGTTTCATCTGTTGAAGAGCTTTATCTTTCATTTTCATATTTTTTGCCGCAATAGTTGGTTCTTGGCTTCTGTTTTGCTTTTCTACAGATTCTACTAAATGTAAATCTTGTTTGTATTTACTGTCTTCTTTTATTATTGAATATTTTTTCTTTCTTTCTTCATGTTGCTTGACTAATTGTATCATCTAGTCCTTTGTTGTTTCTATGTAAGCCAATAGTTGTTGTCTTGTATGGTAATTATAGCTGAATAAGAGCTCTTCCACATTCTTTACGGGGTATGTATACACGGTCTGCATCAGCCTTTGGATGCTTAGAAAGAAGCTTTCTTGTTTTAGAATCCATTCACCTGATGTCGTTTAGAGTCCAGTTTAAGATGTTGAAACTATATTGGACACCTGGGATTGCAAGGCTATTAATATATTAATATTTATATATGATTGAGGTAAAGGGTTGTTTTTATATAGACATGCACTGTTTGATGAAATTGATGATGACGGATGATATCTTGTATATATTTAAAGTCTTTAAAATCCAGGAATGGGGCACACTATCGAATGCCTTACGATAATCTATCTAGGCAGTACTAAGATTTCTCTTTGTACTTATTATTATTATTATTATTATTATTATTGTTTTGTTTCTGATGTAAATACATTACCTTCCGTGTCGCAAACTTTTCAATAAATTTTCCACTGATCGTTTTTGTAACAAAAACAACAACAACAACAAACAAAAATCAAACGAACAAAGATCACACACATTTTACATAGATAAAGCGCTTCTGTAGTTTTGATTAAAAATTTTGTATTTCTTTTAGGCATGGACTATCAGGAATCCTCTCAATGTGGCCTATCGTAGTCAACCCAAGGGCTCCAGTTACAACTTGAATTATTGAGTTCTCATGTGCTCCATTTCTGATACTTCCACTTCGATCCTTCTATTTTGATAGTTTTTTTTTCTGAAGATCTTTAAAGATACATTACAGTTTGCAAGGACTGCCATTTCACTAAAAAAGCACCTACTGTTCTTGTGGTTTTTGATCATGGTGTCTGGGCAATTTGATGTTCTTGCTCTCTCTGTGTGTATTGTAAAGTCCAATAAATTTGTTACAGATTCTATCTCTTTAACCGAGTTTGGATGATGTTCATACATGTTTCTTGCAGTTTCCTTCTCGAAAAAGTTGCATATTTTTTACTACAGATATTAGCCCACTGTATTATGATAAGTTTTATGTTCAATTGGTACTAACACTGTGTAACCTGATCAAAGATGGTGAATTGTTTCTGGATATCTATAATAGAAACTGCATATAGAGTGAACACAATTATTACTAATACGTCTTGAACAAATATCTTTTATTGTAATTACCTAGAGGGAGACAACAAGAAATATAAATGATTAAAAAAATCAATCTCTATGAGAGACAATCAAATGAAGCATTTTAATAAAAACAAGGGAAATCTCACAGGAAATATTGTTTTTACAGAAGATAGCAATAGTAAGGTATACATAAAAATGAAAACAATTTTCCAATCTGATTATTTCAGGTTGTTTACTTTAAAATTATCACACCTTTGACCTAAAGCGAAAATAATACTAATAACAAATAAGTGCAAAATACATATGCTAAAACACAACTTATATAGTTTACTGTGAAGAGATTCTTACATCTTTTTTATAACGTTAATCTAATATTCTATTTCAGTCGCTTCCAGCATCTTATATACACAGTTTGTTGTTGCTTGGAAACCTTCCACGTAAAGAAAAACAGTTTTTCATGATCGTTTGTCCGTGTTTATAATATATAATGCAATTTGACATCTTTGAAAATGTCATATGTAAGCCGAAAGCTTAGATTGGATTATTATTTATTCATTTAATTATAATGCTATTAATCTTATCAAAGAGTATGAAAGAAAATTGCATAAAATGAATAGACAAATGTTGTCTATATTATTTAATGAAATATGCATTAATATATATATATATATATATATATATATATATATATATATTCTTCCTGTCACGCTCAGATGTTTGGATTATTAAAATCTTTTCTGATGTCTTAGTGTAACTACATATTAGTTACATCAATATATATATTGTCGTCATTTTTACGGCATATCAGTATAATCATTTTGCCGTAATTTTTGCGTAAAATAATAGAAAGTAAAGAGAAAAAAACAAAATATACATTTTTTCTTTAGATAACAAGATAGAACAAATAGGAAATCATTTGCATGTTGAAAGTTTTCTTGATTTGATAAACCGCATTTCTTTCTTGTCTAATTCTCAATACATAGACTCGTGAAAGCGCCTACGATCAGAAAGTAAAAGCCTCATCATTGTGTGAATCACTATATTATTTTCTATTTGCATAACGTTATGTAATAGAATATGTTTTATTCAATTTGTCTGATATTGATGTCGCAGTTATTCTTTCTGAAATAATGTAAAGGAAAGCTTCTTTGTATTTTAATTGTTACCAGTTGTAATTTTATGTTATTTTATATGCTCGACTTGACCATTTCTATGTTTAGATTGATTTAAACATAATATCTTAGTTTATATATCTATACAGACACATTTTTTTAAAAGATTGATGTATCGCCTAGGTGGATATGACAGAAAAAGTGTGCTGCAGTATTCAGCACAATGTCCGCTGAGAAACAGATATACACAGAACACTACAATAGTTACAATGACGGACAAGACAAAACTTAGAACACAGTGAGGAGGGATTTAGTTTGCAATACTTGCCGAAGTAATCAGTCTGAATATTACTCGAATGACACTCGAATATTACGCCTTGAATGCTTCCATTCTTTACTTAAATAAACCATTTCAGCTATGGGCCATTCAATCATTGATAGTGCTGCCGGGGTGTCAGCCACTCTACAACAAAGATTTTTAGTATTATATGTTGCAATAATTTGGGGGTAGCAAAATATCCATCGACAATCGTAAAATGATTCAAAAATATAAACTTATGGGGAATGAATGACAAATTTTCTTTAATAAATTGCTTAGAAGAGTGGGGCTTTATTCAAGATACCTAGAACATCATTTTTAAGATCAGCATACTATCAGAGAATGCAATAGAAAAGCAGAAATATCTAAACATATATTTCATAGATTACAGAAGATAGATTAAGAAAAGTATATTGGATTATGAAATATATATTAGAATTATTCATAGTTTTTACTAGGCATATACTGTCTGCATGAAGAGAGCGAAAGAGTTAAGTGAGTACACAAAATTATAAATAGGACTAAGACAAGAATGTTTTTTCGAATTTATTTTATTTTATCGAAAGAGAGACTTGATACTAAAACCAGAAAATTAATATCAGCGATCAAACACATAACATATAATATGCAGAAGATTATGTAGATTCAGAAGAAAGCTGAAATAACTCTTAGATAACGTAACTAAGTAAAGCGAAAAAAATGAACGATGAACTTCCAGAAGACAGATCTTATTATTATCAGCAAAATATGTGAGAAACATCTTATGGACGGCCAAACAAATAAGTACAGAGATTTGACAATCGGTGTAATATAGATACGGACAACATATTGACGACAGATTTTGAAGAAAAGTAAAATAACTTTTAGACAAAGGAAAGCGAAAAATGAACTATTAACTTCCAAAAGACAGGATTTATGTTTATCTAGAAAGGAGAGAACCAAACCTGACATGTTAGTGACATTCTAGGAAGCCAGCATATAAATTTAACAATCTGGTGAATATAGTCACAGGCATCATATTGAAGAGACATTCTATAGAAAGCTGAAAAACTCTTGGAAAATGTTAATCCAAAAATGATCTATTACATTCCAGAAAACAGGTTTTATGATTATCAATAAAATAAACTACCAAAGATGTGAGTCACGTATTGGGGACGTTCAAAGAAACAATTGTAGAAATTTAGCACTCTGAATAATAGAGACACGGGCAACACCTTGAAGGTACATTCCGAAAAATTAGAAAAATGACATAAAAAAGGAAAGCAAAAAATAAAGTGTTAACTTCCCGAGGACAACAATTATAATTATCAGCAGAAATGACAAGTAAAGATCTGAGTCACATCATGAAAGCTTTTGAACAAGCAACTATAAAAAGTTAACACTCTGGGCTATATAGACGCGGGTCACATATTTAAGATTGAATCCAAAAAATGCTGTAATAACTCGTAGACAAAGGAAAGCGAAAAATGAACTATTAACTTCGAGAAGACAGAATATTTATTATAAGCAGATGAGAAAGGTAGGCACATATTGGCAACAATCAGGAACAAAATTTTGACAATGTGTGTAATATAGAAACAAGCAATGAAAAATGGGACGGAAATCTAAAAAGCACTGAAATGGCAGAAGATGTAATCCAGAAAGCAACAAATAAGAAGAGATATGAATATTTCATTAGAATCTAAGAAAAGATGGCTGAGCTTCTATGTAATACCTAATATCCTATATGGTAATGGATGCTGATCTCTTCACAAATGAAAATGAGGCTTGCAGCGATAACCATATATTTCTATCACCGGATGCAGAGAATACTACGTACCAAAATACGAATAACGAGGAAATTTTATAGAAGTTAAAAACGAGGATTTACCTACGACTCGAAAAAGTTTACATTTCTGGAACACATGATAACGCATACGAATCAAAATACATTTATGACTGACGGGAAAGCAATGAATATTGTAGGAAACAGCAGGTAATCTACCTTACGTGTTTTAGTAGATTGCAGAACAGAGACAAGGAAGGACTTAGGGAAACAAAAGGAAAAAGTTGTGAAGATGCATGTGCATCCATTTCATGATATAAATGAAGAATCTTATCTCATTTCTATTTTATACATTCAAATATAATTAGTTTAAAAAATATCCAAATCCCAGAATCAGCATGTCTAGGGATTTTGATTCTAAGAGTAGTAGAATTCTTATCATTAGCGGAAAAAATCCTAATCATATGAAGATGACGCAGTGTTGAGAGCAGACATGAAAATGAAACTACAAAAGTTGCTATAAAATTTAGTAAAAAAAAGAGAAAAGAAAGGATTAGTTAAAAACTACAAGAAGACATAATGGATGGTAATGAACCAAAAAATGAACCCAAAATGCAAATTACAAATCGCTATACTAAAATCAAATAAGTGCAAAAATTTAAATATCTGGGAAGTGTTCAAACAGAGAACAGAAAGTGCGTCACTGAAAACCAAAGACCCATTGGATAGCCAAAGAGAAGTTCGAAAATCTCAGCAGTGTATTAAGAGACAGAAAAAACGTTGTTAGAAAAGAAAAAAAAAAGAAAAAAAATGAGTACGGAGCTGTTATGTGATAGCTGCCCTCATATCTATGGTAGGGGATGTTGGACAATCACCTCAAAGATGCTGACGACACCATTGACCGAATAACGACGAATGTAAACAAAAATATATCAGGAAGAGTAAGTTGAAACTTTTGGGTCATGTAAAGAGGAAGGATGGCTTGGAAAATCTGATACACACGAGACATTGAGAGTTTAAGAGACAGATGAAAGCAGAGGGAAAGAGATACAAAAGAAAGTAACATATTAGATGAACTTCAGTAAATGGGTGATAGAACAAGGTGTGGGAGAAACGACAAAATTTATTAAGAGCTACAAGAAACAGGAAGATGTGGAGGGCAGTAACCGTCTAGGTTCTGAAGGGATACAGCGTGTAACAGAAGAATATAACCTACGTTTATTTAGAATGGCGTATTTTATCAACAACATACAGTAAACTGAACGCCATATTTAATTTGTACCCATTATTATCAGGCAGTAGTAAGAGACAATCACACAGGAGAGAAGGAGACGAGGTTGATCAGGTGACCAAAAGAAGGATCCCTGATTGGTTAATTGGGAATGCTAAACGTACCCAAAATGCGTTACAACCACTTCCGTTGGATGCGAGGTTCAGGCAAAAGTCGTTAATTTTTCAGACAGTCAAGAGCTGAGCTTCAGTCGACCTGCCACGCTGACAGATTCAACGAGGGCTCATATATATATATATGTATATATATAAACACGTTATTCTTAACTTCACAAAGATTTCCCTTTCTTATTTTGGCTCCCAGCTCTGTCTGGATCATCACTTTTTGTTGACTTTCAATCCAAACCGGCTTTGTGATCAATCGAACCCAACGGAGACCAGAGCCGAGTTTGGAACGAAGTATTCAATTATCGATCGGCCGCGGACATTTTGGGCGTCGACACAAAGGACCAGTGAGTAGATGGAGGTTCACACTGGGAACTGACAATTTACCTAGCAACTTTAGCAACGTCTGTTATTATTGGGTTCAACTTGAGGTCGGGATGAGTTTAAGTCTCAATAGGCGCTCAAGACATCAGGCCTCACTGAGGGAATGAGGGAATATCTATTCATCGGTAAAAGTTTTGGGTTGAATAATGTATTATCTCTGCTAATTTTAGTTGATTCATTTATCATGTATTTGTATATTTACTCTTGTAAATAAGTTGCATGCAGTTTGTGCATAATTAAGATTTAACATAATTTTACACGTAAAATGGGATATATCAGTGTAGTATTAAGTAAAACAATTTGCTAACGATCAGTATAATCGTATAAGCCTTGAAGTAGGGACGGTCAGCCATGTTTGGTACAAGGCCAACTTAGAAACAGCCGACACTCTCCATAACTGAAGATTATCATCATCATTAGACGGTTGGAACTAATAACAGCATTCCGTTTGTATTTTAAATTGGACATTTATTAACAGAACAGAATAACATCAATTTGTATGAAGTGAAACTATTAAAAATGTAAATGTTCAAAGACAAGGTGTAGTACGTAGTTAAATGAATTCAGAATTGGTAGATGGAGAGAGCAAAATTCTGTATATAAGGATTAATAGGATAATAATAAAGTTTGTGTTTCTTTCTTTTCTTTTGTGGGTGGCGAAAAAGTGAAAAGAAAAGTAAAATAATAAAAGAAAACGACGTTAACTTTCAGGAGTCAGTTGAAATGTCTTGATGTTGTATTTGTTTTCTTCTTCTTCCTTTTGTTGACAGCAAGAATGATGAGGACGAAGAAGAAATAAAGGAGAATTGCACGCAAGAACGAAAGGGAGAACGAATGTGTGCCGACGAGATGTTATCTTCAGTTCAGCGGATTGAAATGTCTTTTGACACATCTTGGCGGTGTCATCATTGTTTTCTGCTCCCGTCTAATGATTCCACTTTTTTTCTCTATATTTTATATCCAAGTACTTTTCTTTTTCAAACAGGCTTGCTAACTTCTCTCAATTTGTAAATCGCTTGCTTTTCAATCGTTGAAAATAACTGACACCGATTCACGAAATTTAGCTTCGTCTTTTTCCTTCAATACGGGGTCGATCATTTTTTCTATTGGTTAAAATTAGATTTATCACTGTATTGCAAAATTGGTAAACAGTGACGAGAAGAGAGTTACTTTTAATTCAGTATTTACCACCTCAATTCCCTTCAAATTTGACGCAGTCTGCTTTAGTATATGAAAAAGTTGACAATTCAGTAGTAGTGGTATATATTGTCGAATTTTCTAAAATGTAGTTTTCGTTTGTTTTGCTGTTTTGTTATCGTAGGTTTGAAATGTGTTTCCATAATTGTTCATTTCGTCGTTAAACGTATTGTGTGAAAGCTGTAGGAGTAGGTATGTTGAGGTCAAAGTAAAGTATCGCAAGATTATTGAGTAGATAGTACACGTTTTGTTCAGAACGAAAGAAAATAAGAATTCCTTTACAAATTTAAACATTTGAAGTTGTCAGTAGCTTGTTTCAGGAAAAGTAATCAAACATTAAAAAGATTCGTAGTTTCGATGTTGAATAAAGTTCTTTGAAATTCCGCTGTTCTCATTAGAAGCTGATAATGTATCGGTGTTTAATTTAACATAAGAGTTATTTAAACGCATGCGACTCTTGAGATTTGATGAATAGTCAGGAAAGAAGATGTACATATTCAATGGACGAACACGCAGTAGTATTCAAAAATGGAAAACAAATTAACAGAATTGATTTCACATGAAGTTATACAATTGTATTCATTATAGATAGCAAAAAAGGTATATTTTGAGGTACTTAGCTTCGGAGTTAAGAGTTTGTTAAAATTTTTCAGTTGTCATTAGAGATTGATAATGTATCAGCGTATAATTTGACAATGGGTTTATTCAAACGTGTCCTTTTTTTCTTTTTCTTCTGTCCATTCTGTCTTTGTCTTCTGTCCTTTCTTTCTTGTCCTGTAAATAGTGAGTCGCCATTTTATGTAGTGATGGTTTAGTGTTCTATGTTGTAGTCAGAATCTCGTAGTGGAAGGTTGATTTGTGTGTTCTTTGCATTGGATGGTAACAATTATGTAAAGATCAGAATTCCTCTCTTTGCATGGTCGTCAAATATGTAGAGATCAGAAATCTTCTGCGTGTTCTTTGCGGGTTTATCATTTTATTAGAATTATAATTCCACTGCGTGATCTTTTGTGCGGTCGTTAATGATTTCTGTTTCCACCTGTTGATTCCACTTTTCTTGCTCTATATTTTATATCAAGGTACATTTTTCAGACAGGCTTGACAAATTATCTCACTTTTGTAAATCCCTCCCTTTCATTGGTTAAAAAAGAAAATATTTGACACCGGATCACGAAATTTAGCTTCGTCTTTTTTCCTTCAGTAAGGGGTCGATCATTTCTTTCTATTGGTCAAAATTAGATTTTACACTGGATTGCGAAATTTGTAAATAGTGAACAGAAGAGAGGTACTTATATTCCATATTTACCTCAGCTTCATCATCTAATTTAAAAATGAGAAAACTAAAACCTTGAACTTTAATATTTACAAATAGCACCGAAACCCAAAACCTAAATATGTAGATAACACATTATTGATAACAGGTAAAAGGTAGTAAATAAAAGAGAAAAGAAAGGACAAAACATCAATTTTAAGCAAACAAAACATATAGTTGTTACCTCAAAGAACGGTCGAACATGACAATTAAACAAGTACAAAAAATTAAATACCAAGAAATGTTTGAATAGAGGACGAAACAAGGCACATTGTGATAATAGAAGACGCCGTCCAAAACCTATGCAAAATGTTAAGAAACGGAAAATATTTATTAGTGTTGTGGGACCTCCCCTTCCCCTTCTATGATAATGGACTCGACTGAGTATGCATATACTCACAAAATATTTTTACGAGATTAATTACCAGAAAGCAATAGTTAAAAAGTGAAACCCTTCACGGAATCAAAGCAGCAAACCATGGATGACTTTCAGAAAGGAATACTAGAAATCATAAAAAGAAGTGAAGAAAGACAAATAGAAGCATAGAGAGAAGAACATTTGTGAGTTATAGTAGAGATCCGTTAGAGTTATCGGGGAGTACCGGAACTGATACGTAATTTACCGAGAGATACCAAAGTTACCTAGAGATTATTGCATTCTTCTTCTTCTTCTATGTGCCCTGTCCCTTCAGAACATAGGCGATCATGGATCTCCACGTCTCCCTATCCCTTGTGGCTCTTAGTATGTTTGCTCCTGTTGCTCCTGGCAACCCCCGTTCCGTCATCCACCTGATCAGATCCTGCAAATATGTTATCCGCTGCCTTCCTCTGTCTCTCCTTCCTTCTATCTGTCCAGTCAGCATCAGGTTCTCCAGGCTCTCCTTCCTCATTGCATGTCCCAGGAACTTCAGTTATCTCTTCCTGATGCTCAGCATCAATTTCCTTTTTGTTGCCATTCTTTCTAACACTTCGTCGTTGCTTGTATGCTCAGTCCACGATATCCGTAGCATCCTTCTGTAGAACCACATTTCGGCCGCTTCCAGTTTTGTCCTCATTTTTGATGATATTTTCCAGCATTCACAGCCGTATTGTAGAACTGACATCACGTAGCAGTCAGCACTCTTTTCTTCGTTTCTATTGAGATCTTCCTGTGTGTTAGTATTTTGCTCATCTTCTGGAACGCGTCCTTTGCCATGCCAATTCGCCTTCGGATCTCCGTGTCGCACTTTCCATCTCCTGCTAGAACACTTCCTAGGTACTTAAATTCTTGGACTTGTTTGATTCTGTTTTCCCCCACCTGTATTTGGCATTTTGGGTTGTATCTTTTGCTGATGACCATGCACTCAGTTTTCTTAAAGTTTATTTGTAGTCCCTTTTTGTCACTCTCCACTGCTACTTTCTGTATGAGATCTTGCAGTTTCCTTTCCGTGTCCGCAATTAGTACTGTATCGTCCGCGTATCTTATGTTGTTCAGGTTGTGGCCTCCAATAACAAATCCTGGTGTGTCATCTAGGGTCCTCAAAATATTCTCGCTGTATAGGTTGAACAAATCCGGTGAAAAGACACATCCTTGTCTTACGCCTTTTTCTATCTTTGTGTATCTACTGAGGTCGTTGCCTGTCCGTATGCAGGCCGTTTGCTGCCAGTAGAGATTCTTGATTATTCTTATGTCTTTGCCGTAAATGTCGAGGTTGCCTAGCATTTCCATCAATTCTTTGTGTCGTATTTTGTCGAATGCTTTCGCGTAATCAATGAAGCATAGGTACAAGTCTTTCTTCATTTGTAATGCCCTTTCAGAGAGCATCCTAATCATGAATATGGCGTTCCTTGTTCCAGTGTTAAGTCAGAATAGCTCTGAGATTCACTCAGCTAGAATAATCTACACGGATATACTATTTCCAACAACTTCACTTCAAGACTTGTATATATTTATTTCTTACTAATAGTATTCCTGGATTTATTGACCTGCATTCAAGTTTGTATATTACGTTCAATATAACCTACTTTTCTATCTCAATATCTGTTTTTGTTGTTCATTATTTAGTGCGGTTACTCACCAGGAATCCACAACTAATTGGCGACGAAGATTCGTACACAAGTCGCCACAATAAATTGGCGACGAAGACTTTAACTCACGTACTTTGCCACGGCAAATTAGCGATGAAGACTCGAACTCATGTACACGTACATCGGTACAACAGATTGGCAACGTGAATTTTGAGCACGAGTGGCCACAATAACTTGGCAACGGAAGATTCAAACTCACGTATACCACACAAAAACAGAACTCATACAAAACAACGTAAAAACCATGATGCCACACAGGTCGACCACAAACAATTTGGCGACACTATCGCAGATAATCCGCTTGCATTACAACTTTGGAACGAAAAGAGATAGAATGAAAAAACTGTAAAAAGGAAATTGAAAGTAAATATTTTTTCCCCTTCAACAGGAAAATTTTATACTATTTCCAACGACTTCACTTCAAGACTTGTATATATTTATTTCTTGCTAATAGTATTCCTGGATTTACTAACCAGCGTTCAAGTTTGTATATTACTTTCGATATAACCTACTTTTCTATCTCAATATCTGTTTTTATTGTTCATTATTTTTGTGCGGTTACTCACCCGGAAACCACAACAATCAGAAACAAAGAAAATAGTATGAGCTGTCATGCAATATCAGTCCTTATATATGGCAATGAATGGAGGACAATGTCATCAAGGATGAAGAGATTTGAAGCGATCAAAATGTCGTTCTGAAGCAGGATGCTGAGAATATTATTACCTGAACATGATAGCAACGAAAGTTATAATTAATACCAGCAGAAGACAATTGAAATTTCCAGGGCGTATTATAAGAAAAGAGGGTTTGGAAAATTTGACATTCACTGTGCATATTGAAGGCAATAGGGACACAGGAAAACAGTTCATGACCTACCAAAAAAGCTTATGTAAATAGTTGACAGAGTCGGAATTAGCAGAAATAGCAAAATATAAATTCTACTGAGATCGACAAAGGAGAGGAATCTGTAGAGAGACATGATAGCCCATGTCCTAAAGATACACAGAAGAAGAATACATGAATATCCTTTCCATTGAGATATTGCTTTTCGATACGAATAAAGCAAGACAAAAAATATCCCCCAAAATATATTCAACGTTTACATTCCCTAATATGTAATTTACTAGGCCAAATAAGTTTTCCCTTCACTATAACAATTAATGTTTATGTTGTATGCATCACTTGCTCATGGAGCATTCATTCATTTTGTCTGTAGCGATTTTATTTTGTTTAATCATTTATCAAATTATATTTATTAGTTTCTTTTTATTTACTTACTGCTATAAAATCTATTTTCTCTTTAAAGTAAATGTAGTAAACTAAATACACTAATAGAATTAGATGATCAAATTAAAAAAAAATCTTTGCGAGACATTCTTGTTCCTTGAAGGTTAAAAGCCACATAAATATCGAAATACAAACACTTTATATTATATTTTGAATTATAATTTCATTTCTGTTAGAAACATGCAGATTTTATGTAAATGAATAAATAATATTTTAACATTGTTTTCAGAATCGGGATTTGAGTGTAAATTCGATTATTCCACTTTTTAAGCTGAATATTTATATATAGAAGAGGTGATCAGTATGCTTTATTTACTATTGACTGATTCGTTTTCTATGGTTTATTAATGTTTTACGTGTTATTTAAAGCCAGAAAGTATTTTTAGATTGTAAGACTTTTTGAAGATATTAATAAATTACACGTTTTAATAAATCACCCATAACTGGGGGTAGGCGATGAGTTGAATTCATACCTTTCCCAAGGGATATGTAGAACCCAAAGGAACTTGGAATTCGGCTCTCCGATTAGCAGTTCCGAGCTATTATCCCTTAAACCACGCACAAATCCGCAAGCTTACAGCACTGGTATTGCTAAGCGGTCAAACTTCTAACCAGGCACGATGTTGCTTAAATTCGGTAACTTACGGGAACAGGTGTTTCAACGCGATAATAACCGAAAGCCTCACTTTTTACGGTGACATATCTTGAATATAACCGAAAAAAGAAAACGAATACTCGAATTTTCTTTAATGCAGAGTATATAGATATAAATATATAAATATAAAGATATAAAGATATAAATATACATCATATTTGGTTTTCTGTATTATGTGTTGGTCTTCTCGATTTTGAACATTTGCTACAGAATTGATCTCGGAAATGAGAAGTGTATTTTTTTACTATTATTGTTTCGGGATGCTGTAGAAACATGTTTTCTGGTCTTGCAGACTCTGTGTGAGTCTATGTGATAAATGAGCCGCAGAAACTATAATGCGTGTATTAACAAAGGAATTACATGCAACGAAAAGGAAAAAGAATCATTAAACCCGCTATAATTAGAATGTGCTTGTTTGTGGGTGATTGTGTAACAAGAGTGTACAAAAGTCAAGGGAGAAAAACATGACATGAACGTACTTCAGTGCAGCACACTTTTTTTCTTTAAGGCTGTATAAGAGAAAAGACACTATGAAGAAAAATACGCGTTTTCTATAGGGTAAAGAAGCGATCCTAGACACTTTTTATAATGCAAACTCAAGTGGAATAACTCACACTATGTGTTTATTTAGGAATCAAAATATTTACATTGTATTACACTAGAAGCAAAGGAGCAATACTTTTAACTTTCGATAAATAAAACGTTTCTTCCTAAGAAGTTAATCTTCAGCATGTAAACATGAAATTGAATATCTGTTGATAAAATAAACAAAAAATAAAGTTTTTTCCCTGAGAATGAATAAGATCAGATGTAGTTTGGAATGGACACTATGCTGTCATTGAGGGTGTAGATACAAAATAAAATATTGTCAAACTTGTAGCGTTCAATCATGTTTGTTTGAGTTTGCGTTTTGTAGGGGAGCAGTTTCAGATCACTGTGGATACTTCGGCGCGCAGATGAAGAAATACCCATTTGCAGTGACAGCCGTCTGGAGGATTTGCGGGGTGACTGTTTCAGCTGGTCCTTACTGTAAACTTTGGGTCTCATTAGCCTTTGTTATTGTTAACCACGCTGCTAGTATTTCTAAACTTTTCTACCAAACATTTGATCGTATGGCGACGGGGAATTTTCCTCCCAGTGGATTCGCGTCGAAATTATCTCTGAACAAGTGTAGATGATTTTGTTACAAAACCTTTATCCTCTGTTCAACCGAAAACTGTTTGCTATCAGATGAAACTTACAGCTTTGCTATACAACTCATCTGAAAAAAACAAAAAACAAAACAAAACAAAACAAAACAAAAAAAAAACAATTATTTCTTTAGAAAATATGAGCCTTTACTGTTGACCCTCTTTTTGTTACCCACCTTGTATATTGGTGATATTTACGTCATGCCAAATCTGGTTCTGTTTCTTCTTTCATATATTTTTGCAAGATGTGTAGCATTTTGGCGTTCCAAAACTTCATGTGTTTTTTCTTTTTTGCTAGAAATAAGACTTGTCTCTTTGTCCGCTTCATTTTGTAGCTCTTGTTTAGTAAACTATTCACTCAAAACTCACCCAAAAGTTTATACGCTGATTCGCCATCTATTTCTTTTAGACTAAGTAAACACTGTGAGAGTTAATACTTTACATATTGTTTCCTTATAAAATGTTCTATAACATTCAGCAGTCTTTTTTTAATTTTTACTTTTTACAATGACATTCACTTTGGTAAAGGTAAAAGAGCCGCTCGAGGTAGAGGGTTACATATAAAATGGCACAGTTTATGGCCATATGAGGAGGAAATAACAGTTAACCCTAGACTTGAACAGGTTAAGATTATAGTGATCGAAGCTAGCTTTTGGGAATCAGTTTTATGAAACAACGTTTCGTGGGAAGACGCTGCTCGAGTGGAACTTAGCAGTGGAATGCGAATGAAATGAGGGTGATTCAATGCAGTGTGCTTGGCATGACGGGACTTAGCTGCGCTGGACAGTTTCTGGAAGACATTTTAAGTAATAGCTTTGCTTCTTTAGATTTTTTCGACGTCTTATTACACTGCTCAGATTCTTAAATGTCTTACTATCTTTATTTTGGCGTGCGTAATACTTTGTTAACAATAAACGTTGTTTCTTTTACCGGAAACCATTTCTTTGTTTTCTTATATTTAAAGATTAATTCTTTCTTTTGCTTCTCTATATGTCATTATTTAATAGTTCTTTAAGTTGACTTTCTAAAACTAACGTCAACACAGTGTTACGTTTGGATCTTCTGTTGTTTAGTTTATGTCAGCAAATAATAAATCCTGGTTGGTCATCTAGTTCTCTTGGGATGATCTCTCTGTATAGATTTAATTTTTTTTATCATATCACCCCGAGCAAGGCGGTAACGTCACTGAAGCGCAGGGAGCTAGGTAAGAGTGAAAAGATTGGAAAAGAGAAAGCCGGGAACCACATCCTAAACAGGGAACAAGGGGTGAGCCTCTTCACCTGTTCAATAGACGTGGGTGAAGTGTGAACCGGGCGATAGATTAGTCTATCTACTCCAATTGAAAAAAAAATTATAAATAAATAAAAGAGTGAAAAGATTGGAAAAGAGAAAGCCGGAAAACCACATCCTAAACAGGGAACAAGAGATGAGCCTCTTCACCTGTTAAATACACTGAAAAAATGCATCGTAATCTTTCTGTGCATTCAATAAACTAGTTCTCTACTCTCATTGATACGGTGATTTTCTAAACACAGCTTAGATATGGCACAAGACCGAAATTATCTAAGCGATACACGCTTGCTAACTATTATACCACGACGAGGTGCCCTACTCTTATTGATATATATTAGTAAAGCATGATTTTCTAATATTTCAATCAGATCCTAGGAATACTGTCTTGGACGTAGCCAACATTTTGACACTGGTAAAGAATACTGAATTTTAATTATAGCCTTCATTAGGATTATTTTAAATTTCTGCTGATGCGTCGTGAATTAAAAAAAGCAAAACTGAAAATAAAATTTAACCATGTATTGAGTCAAATTTGATTTTCTTGTTAATAACTTGGCGCTTTACATTTGAACTTTAAGAAATAATGCAGTCGTGAAAATATTAAAAATTGATATACTGTAAGAATAATAGAAAAACAATTTGTAATGTCAATTCGTAAGGCAAATGGTAGAAATACGAATTTATTTGAAGTAATACACATGTCTATGTGTTGTGGTTGCATTGGATATCGGCTCGGAATTTGAAATCGGAGAGCTGATTTCGATATTCCAGTTGAATTCGTTGTATTCACTTACTCCCAAATACCCTTGGGAAAGGTATTAATCCGTCTCTTCTCCCTCTATCTATGAGTTAAATAGCAGGTCAGATTGGGTTCAATTAACCTTGGTTGGTAACCTTTCTACCACAAACAGTAATGTAAACCTACTACTGGAAAATGTTTTGCTTAGACAGTCATGTCTCTTTATCTCTTTCGTGTATCACTTATGGCACTTAACTGACTGATTGATAGTGCCATTATGAACACACACACACACACACACACACACACACACACACACACACACACACACACACACATATTAGCACACATCTCATTGATATAATGTCCTAATTAGAAGGCAGAGAAGACGTATGTTCTTATTCTAATAAAAAAGCCCGTAATTTATTACATCAATACTTTCTAAACATTGGAAAGAGGATATCAGACAGAACAAAATGCAGGTTGAATACTAAAGACCGACAGCGTCATTCAGAAAAGGAACCAAACACGTAGAAGACTATAATGCTAGCCAGGAAACATTTATTTATTCTAAGACTGACTCTGGACAAAAACTACTTGTTTATGACTCGGTTCCATAATTAACCGATCTAATGATGAATGCAGGAAGAGAGGTAAGAAAATAAATCAATGTTTTGGCTAGCAATTGTAAAAGTGAACAGTAAATTGGTCATTTAGCTTGACTCCATTGGCTTGTTTGAAAGAAGCCATATATCAAAGACGACATCTCCACATCTCCAGCTAAAATATTGAATTCACTTCAATTCTTACAGTCTCCATCTCAATTCATTGTTTAAGTAAGTATTCGTTATATGAATAAAAAAAGTTAATGTTAAAAACAGAAGGAAACTGAATATTGAATTACGACTCTAAAGCGTACGCGCTTCAACCATGTTATATATATATATATATATATATATATATATATATATATATATATATATATATCATTACACCCTTTGTTTATTTGTTATTGTAAGATATAAAAGAAATACAAATTAGAAGAAAGAACATTTCACTACGCTGGAAACCGTAGACATTGTTGCTTATATAAAAGTGAGTTACAAATATTGATTTTCTAAGCACCGCTGAGATGTGGCACGGAAGTATGGGGTACTCAATAAGTATTGAACTCTCTACTCAATTGCAATAGGTTCAAGCGAGACAAGCTTGCTAACCATTACACTCCGGGGATGTGCGTTGTGGCGCAGGGGAATATCGACTCAGAACGAAGTTTGAATTCCAGTTGAATTCGTCGCATTTACTTACGCGCAAATAACCTTGGAAAAGGTATTAATCCATTGCTTATTCCTCCACTTATGAGTTAAATAGCAGGAGAGATAGGATTATATAATCTTGGATGGCAACCGGTCTACCGTAGAAAGTAATAGCAACTTAGTTCGGCAAAATCTTCTGCCCAGTCAGTCATGTCTCTTTCGAGTTATGATCACCGAAGCGAGTATCACATATGGCACTTGACTGAATTATAAAACTAAAACTTTCATGCGTCTTCACAGTTACTAAGCTTTGGGTAAACATCAATTCATTAATATTTCCTGTGAAAGGAAAATGTGTATTAACCGTACTTTACTTTCGAGGTTCATTTATCAAAATTATTAGTTTCTTGTTGGAAAAGGGAAATTATTTTCCGTATTCAGTACGCGACATTGTTTACCGAGCAAAATATTTGCTCTCTCACTGTTGGTGAGTTTAATCACCGAATATCCTTATATAACACACCCCTTTCGGATATCACAATCTCCACAGTTTATTTTACTAAATCTAAATAACATTTATAATTTCACTTTCTCCATTTGTTTTGTTCTGTCACCCATTCAATCAAAAACGTCTATTTGCCCCTACTTCTCTAGTGGTTATTCATGTGGATATTAAATTCTCTGGGCGCTATTTACCTACTATATTTGTGATAAATTTCAGCTGCCTCGTTCTGATTTTCGAAGTGTTTATTCTTGTAATTTCTATACGCATTCAAACTTCCTCATTGTGTAACTATTCTATCCACGGTATTCTCAGTCTTCATTGCTAGAATAGGATCACTATTGGTTTTCTTTTATATTTGTGCGTAAATTTTAGTTTGGTTAGCAGGATATCAACTCGTTAAGAGTCATTTAATGCCGAAATTTAATTTTCTTGGGAGCATTAGTAATTTCTTTTGTGAAAAAATGTATTAGCGGTAAAATTTTCTTTTTTGTTTCAGTGTATTACTGTTAATGTTCTGTGACAAAAATGCATTGCTAGTAATTAAAAATATATTGCTACTATTTTTTTCTTCACTAAAAATATGTTGCGTGTAATTTTCTTTACTCTGAAATTTTAATGCTGGTATTTTTAATGTAATCTTTTTATGCTTTCAATGTGTTTTGACTCCAGTTTGCAATTTACTATTTTCCCCTGACCTGGAACCCTAACAGATGTTACCACCTCAGGTCAAGGTAGATCTAGAAACAACAACAATTAGGAGGTGGTTCCACGGCTCTTAAAACCTCCTGCCTTGCTATTTGGATCTAGTTAATTCTCATAACCAGAACGGGTAGATTTTACATTTCTTTCAAAGATGAGTCATTACACTTCTTTAAATTTATTCAATATATTGTTTCCATTATTATTATTGCTTAAACTTTTATTCTGAAAATATACGAAAATCATTGGATCAGATAGAATATTTTTTTGTTTTTAGTAATATTTGTCTTAAAAATAGATATCTAGAAGAGGCATGGTACGTGGAAATAGAACAATATGCTTTCTAGTGAACGAAAATAAAGGTCACGATTCTGTACATCACCGAAAAAATGCCGGAGCTTCAATGACAGAAACGTCGTGGATCCAAACTTATTCATAAATGGAACATTTCTGTGTGTGCGTGTCTGTGTGTGTGTGTATGTGTGTGTGTGTCCGTTACCTATAGACTCCGAAGCGGCTGAACCGATTTTCTTGAAAAATTACACAGTTGTACTATAAGCGTCTGCGAGTGTTCTTAGCTAAGTTTTGTGTCGAGGTACCCCCGATAAATATCGAAAATCGATAATCGAAAAAATCGGGTTATAGAAGGAGTTGGTCCGATTTTAATCAAATTTGATACACTCATAAACAAAGACATAAGAAACGTTATTCACAAGTTTCAAGGTTGCAGTTTATACAATAGTGCAGAAAATCGATAATATATATATATATAAAACGCAAGATGTTTGTGTGTGTATCAGTTTATCTGCCTGTATGTCTGTATTTTCTTCAGCCCTTCTATTTAATTTTTGGTTCGGGTTTGGCTCTAAGTAGGTATAATTGTAGTTCTTAGTGTCAGCTACGATACCATTTACTCAGAGGACTTATTTAGCCTTCAAAATTCAGTTTATGACGATATAACTTATTTGATATCGATACCAGGAAATCAAAATTTGACTTACAACTATGTATTTTTCTTTCAGTCTACAGTTTCGATTTAACTGGAAACAACTATTGCTTTTTAGTTTTTCGTGCCAACGTCTAAAAAGTCTGAGCTCCAGGACCATGGATTAGTTTTAAAGCTTTCATTACACTCGAGCAACGCCGGACTATACTGCTACTATGTCAATCCAAATAATGTAAATAGAAAAAATAAGTATTTATTGAGTACAAATTGGTTGTTTTCTTAATGTTTTGGTTGAAATGACAATTCGAATTTTTACATCTGTAATTTAATTGATGCGGTTTCAAAATGATCTTCTGATGAACAGAATAGTGAAATCATTTGATATAGAATAACTCGAAGCAGACATAAATTAGATATCGATAGAGAACGTTTCTGGCGTCTAAATTCTTGTTTGTACCTTTTGAATAAAATGAAATAGATCTGTTCTCAGTTCGAGCAAAAAGGAATTACAAACGAAATTGTGATCTTCGTCCATTTTCTCTCATTTATCGTGTATTGGAAATCTTTCAAACTGTGGCAGAACATTCGAAATTAGAAATAAAAGAAAGATAGTAACAATAAAACAAGAAAGAGGAAATTTTACAATACGACAAAGAAATAGCATTTTGATAATCTATCATTCACTGATATGAATATTTCTCTATCGATATATGCCTCAACGTTTTATAATAAAACAAAACGCATTTCTATCTTCAAAATATCTAACTTTTATCTATTAATATAATATGCATTTCATTCATTTTTACTTTCGCCAAATGTAGACTATGCTTGCGAAATGGCCTTGTGTCAAGCATAACCACATTTAAAAGCATCAGAAGGTTTGAACAAAAGCTAAAAGGGTCTCATTTGTATTAATGTGAGTGAATTTATTTAACGTGTAGAATGACATCAATTTTGTTGTTTTGAAATAACACATATGTTTGAAAGTTCATGCATAATGTTTTTCTCTGAATATGTGTTTAAAAGTTCAGTTTTCTTAAAGTCGGAAGAGTTTGATTTGTGAAGAATAGTCGAATCTGATGTCGGTATGTGTGTGTACGATGGTAGTAGTTGAAGGTTCGTGCTTAGTGTGAAGGAAAGCGTAAATGATGTTTTTGTTTAACTTTCTTTTTGTTGCTGACAAGTAAATGAATAACGGAAAGAATCAATTAGTGCGGGTGTGAAAGAGAGTGTAAAAGAGTGTGAACTTAGATGATACGTTTGGTTGATGACTTGTAGTAATATTCTTTTTTCTTTGTTGAAAGTACATGAGGGAGAAAGAGAAAGTGAGAGAGTAAGAAAAATGCAGGTTGCCTGGACTAGACGTCCGGTAGACGACGTATAGCTATCTGAAGATAAAGGCAAAATCGTTTGTGGAAAATAGAATTAGATCAACTATTAGATATTTTTCCTTGCTCCTGATTGGCTAATAAATAAGACATTGTATTTATTTTGTTAATACAGAAGTGAGCAAATGATAAAATTTAGTGAACCAACTGTCTTAGGAAAGGAGCTTTGTTGTTTATAAATGTATATATGTTTATGCTGTTTTATTGGCTCGTAAAAAGGTATAGTTGTGTGTAAGCTCGACTTTTCTGTGCAATCAAATCTTACGAAATCCGACACAACCATGTCATTACTAACTGGAATCGATCGTGCAATAAGATTTAAGGGATAATTTCTTATGCGAATTGCTATTAACAGTGACACAGTTTCGTTACATTTAAGGCCAGTATATATTAATTTAAATAACAAATTGCGCGAGTAATTGGTAAAGTATTATTTTGCAAAATTAAAATTAAAAAAATACGAAATGTTTATATAGTTATATCCTCAAGTACTAATGTAATTTGGTATGCAATCATATAATCGCTTGTTAAGGTTTCCGACCATAAAAATATTTTAGATTAGAACACATCGTTAAATGTGATTGATTCAAATGTTTATTACATTTTGAATGTTCTTGAACATAGGTGAAGATTGGGGAATTATAGAAAGCAAAACATTTAAATAATAACTAAAAAGCAGTGAAGGGAAAGAAAAATAAAGTTACACTGAATCTTGCTCATTTTAATTTAATATAAATGTTAGCATGAAATTTTGTCAAAACACATAGAAATTAAGAAAAACTGAACAAGACAATTAGAGAGTTGATAAGTATTAACAATAAGAGGTGATATTGCTGTAAGGACGAAAATATTAAAAATAATATAATAGAGAAATAAAAATCAAGGTAAAAGAAAAATAGAATTGTCATAAAGCGGTAAATCGAATGAAGACAAAAGTTAAGTTACTTTTTACTTTCTTCTTTTTTCCGATTTACCGCTTCAAGGTAATTATATTTTTTGTTTTCCTCACACATCAATTAACCGTTATATTGATTTTTCAATATATCCCTTTTTATTGCAATCCTAACATTCTGTAACCCTAGAAAAATATTCAAATACTAGGAAAATAGCTCTTTCGTGTTAGATATCAATATTCGAACTAGGATATCATAGGCAACTATTTCAAAACAAGTAGAAGACTGTGTATGGACACATATTCCTTGCATCAATTTATTTTCTATATTTAACCTTGAGCCTTACTGAATAAGGAACTGTAAATAGTAGAAATTTGGATAGTATATCAAATTTACCTCAGTGAAACCGAGGAAAAATCTAACAGAGGGGTTCCTAACCTTTTTTTAGTCATCACGTCTTTTCATATGGAAAAATTTTCCACCGCCCACCTATATAGCAAATATTCAAAAGCATACCAAAACTTGTTTGTTAAAAGTTTATTAATGGTTTATAAACTCATTTGTGCAACAACTGCTGCTGCTAACGTATTAAAGAACTAACGAATGCAAACTTAACCATTGAAGACTATAATTATGGGTAAGATTAGCATTGCAAAACGATTAAACAATTTTTATTCATAAGTATAGAATTTAAACAACTAGACACTACTAGCAACTGCTGAAATTCAGAGAATTTTTTGTTCTTGGTCTTCCATGATTTATATCCGAAAAAATTATTTCGTTTGAAGAACTATTTGAATGTTAATGACCATTCTCAAAACCATACAAAATATTAAAATATTTGTTGTTTGTGGGATATCATATATTCTCTAGAAAAGTGACCCAGTCTTTACCATTTTACCTCTTGTTTTTTTTAGTATAAGTATTTTGCGCATCTCTTTTGAACACTTGTTCGGCTAGTATATGTTGAAATAACTTTTCTAATGCTCAAAATCATATTTGTTTTTAATCATATCACCCCATGCAAGGCGGTAACGCCACTGATGTGCATGGGGCTACATAAGAGTGAGAAGATTAGAAAAGAGAAAACCGGAAACTGCATCCTAGACAGGAAACAAGGAGTGAGCCTCTTCACCTGTTCAATAGATGTGGATGAAGTGTGAACCAGGCGATATTTCAGTCTATCTACTCCAATTGAAAGAAAGAAAAAAAAAACAGTGAGAAGATTAGAAAAGAGAAAAACCGGAAACCGCATCCTAAACAGGAAACAAGGGATGAGCCTCTTTACCTGTTCAATAGGTGTGGGTGGAGTGTGAACCGGGCAATAATTCAGTCTATCTACTCCAATTGAAAAAAAAACAGTGAAAAGATTAGAAAAGTGAAAAACCGGAAACCGCATCCTAAACAGGAAAGAAGGAATGAGCCTCTTTACCTGTTCAATAAGTGTGGGTGGAGTGTGAACCGGGCGATAGTTAAGTCTATCTACTCCAATTGAGAACAAAAAAAGTTAAAGATTTCAAAAAAAGAAAAAAGTGACTTATTAAGTTTTAACTTAGTTAAAGTCTAGTCAAAAACTTTTTCTACAGTTAGACATGAAAAGTTTTAAAATTAAGCAAAAATATTGGGCAAAAACGGAGAAGAAAACAAAACAAAAAAATATGGCATACCTATAAGTCAAGTCATGATTCCAAGCCGAACTACGGGCGAATTGAATAAAAAAGAAAAAACTATTTCTAACTTTTGGTCAGAGAAAATCGGGAGATGGGAGACTAAGAGTGTCCGTCACCACCAACCAGGCAATAGAAGGAAAAGAGAGAGAGAGAGAAATACTATATATATTGCCTATCATTTTCTGATCAATTCCTCATCTCCAACTCAACAGTTGAAATCGGGCGATACCACCCAGATTGAAAAGCCTAAATACTCTTATGACTTGAACCAGTGCTTGGCCAGTTTTAAGATGTCCATCTTGATGTCAGTGGCTTGATGCAAAATATGTAGCGAAATCGAAAAGTAACTCAGGTATGGAAAATTCACGGAGTGTTAATATTGTTAAAGGAATTATTCTGGCCTTTTATTGTACTTAGTTCAAAAAACGAGACGGTTTGATTGCTACTAGGTTTTGGTAATATGAAAAGTAAAGGGTTTTATATTGGATTCTCTTTTATAGCATTTCTAAGAGTGGACTGACTAGCAGGAAAAACGGCTCTTTAGAATTTTAATTCGCTTTTTTGTCAGCTTGATTACGACAAGTCATTATTCCAAGCTTTCAGTCACTTTTAGACTAAAAGATTTTAGACCTGACTGATCAGTGAAAATATATAAATAGGAATGTCGCCTGAAAGTGTACTTTGAACGGACATGTCCAATTAAAGGCTTACTCTTCAGACTCCAGCTTATTTAATGAGCTTCATATATGGTTGTAATTCGTCTAGACAGAAAAAAAATTTCTTTGAATAAGCATTCTATTATAAATTTTTGTTAAGGAAAAAAATGACATTTATTTCAATCTCTATTTTTACTTATTTCTATTCATCTAACCCGCTTTCTCTCTCTCTCTCTCTCTCTCTCTCTCTCTCTCTATATATATATATATATATATATATATATATATATATCTTTAAAATTCAAATCTACTGATGTCGTATAATGGATACATTATCGCGGGAGTTTTAATGTTTTTCATGAAAAATATATATATTAGGTCTGTAAATAATTAGTTTTAATTAGACTGAGCCCTCAGGCTGGATCAGTTTTAATATTTAAAATCAATTTATTATTATTTAATTAATATTAATAGAATTTCGTTTGGTATTTTACTATCAAGCCACTTCCTTTTCGAAATATATATATAGCAAACTGGGTAGCAATATAACTCGTTTAAAAATAGAAAATATTCAAAAGTTCTACAATATAATTGTATCGAACACTTTTTAATACAAATGTGTACTAGTCTAGCCCTATTATAACCCAAAACTAAGTTTTAAACAATCAATCAATCGATCAATATATATATATATATATATATATATATATATATATATATATATGTGTGTGTGTGTGTGTGTGTGTGTGTGTGTGATTTTCCACAATTTACAATGTTCGGACTGTTTTGCTCATTGGTATTATCATATTCGCGACGTTCCATCCGTTGTATGTTCTAGCTTTCTTCAGGTGATATACTTTAGAATTTCGAACTAAAACTATTAGTGCACAGGGGTAGATTCTTTTAGTTCCACATGTCATGTTAAAAATAAACTTTTACTTAGAGTAGAACGCTCTATCAGGTAAAACTAGAATAATTCAAATCGATATTATAACATTTATCGCACGAAGAAGGCTGGAGTCTACGACGGTTGAAACGTCGTGAACATGGCATTAACAACCAAAGAAACAAATATATATTATTATGTGCTTTTAGCAGGGACAGAATATAAAGGAAAACAAACTGCTGAATATTCATATAAAGGAAAAAAGCTTATTCACTTAAAACCTGAAATATTTATCAGTACAATGTAAATAGTGTAAATTATTACAATACTTCATCTCAGAACTATAGACAGATATGTGTGTCTGTGTGCTTACTCTGCCGTTAAATGACGAATCAAGCGAAGATAATTGTATAAAAATAAATAAATGTAGGTTGCGATGGTCGCTATGTTAACTATTTGCCTATAGTTCAACTATATTAATAATTTGTTTTGTTTCGAAATTCTAAATGTCTTCCAAAGAAGAAAAGTAGCGAACACATTTAAAATTTAGACAATGGCTATAACAGGATAAATACAATGAACAGAATTCTTATGTGATTTTGAGTGTGATGATGTGGTCAAACAGGATCGAGGTCAGAGGTGAACGAATTCGACAATATTTGAAGAGCACATATCCTGACATTAGTGACCGAAGAATCGTTTAGAGTATGTGAGGATCGTGCCACTTGAAGCAATGATGAGCACTGATGCATTGAAACCATTATAGTGATCTAATAACATTTTCCGCACGATTAATTTATTGATAGAGACAACATCTAATGTCTGATATTATTAATGATCAATAAATAGGCGGATTTGCTTTGATATTGAGCAAAACTTAACATTCACGATTCATTTTCTGACGTCTTTTCACAACAACTCTTACAGCCTAGCTCAATATCTGAAATAGATCGATGACCTTTGGCTTTAAGGTCGATGTCTCTTGATGACATCAAATATTTATTCCGATCAAATTTAACAAATACATTCATCCCTAACGTTAGTAAATTGCACTCATCAAACAAATAAGACATTAAATACATATACAAGGGCCTCAATGTAAACCACATCTGAGCTCAATGGATCGTTACAGCTCATGAGAATTGAACCAGCAATATTTTTCCTGATTTACTTTGATTCAAATTTTTTCTATTAACTCGGTGAAATCTCGAAATAAAGAAAATACTACAGATACTTCTAATTATTGTCTGACTTTGGTTCAAGAAACTAGATTTTATAAAGCAAGCTGATAGTGTAAATGTATTCTGAAAAAGGGTTACCAATGTCGGTTAGTTAATACCAATTGTGACAACTCAGACATGTACAATAAAACCTGACATCGCGTGCTGCAATCAGAAAAGAGTTGAACATATTAATGTTTCTTGGATTCTTTCGTGTTCAGCTGAAAGAGAAAAACATAGATTATATAGATATAAAAGTGAAATGAATGATATTTGAAGCCAGCTGATCTGTGAGAAAGATATTGCAATCATTTCGCAGCTTTAATTTTTCTGAATCTCTGATAAAGATTTCAGGTTTTAAGTGAATAAGCTTTGCATGGCAGTTTTTTTCCTTTATATGAATATTCCGTCAATGCTGAAAGCACATAATAATATATATTTGTTTATTAGTGAGGTAATATTCTTAAGTGAAAAGATTACATCTAATTTCCAAGAAATTACAAAACTAAAATTCCAGTTAACAATCAGATTTAGCACGAATTTGCTCAACAGTTATCGATTTTAACGCGTTTTCATCAGCAACTGACATTCAATCGAAAGTCAAGAAAAATAAAAAAAACATCTTAAAACGTAAAAGGTACACTTAATGTTTTGCGCAAAATTGGCCTTAATATTCTATAAATGTATTTGCAAAACTGATTATTTTACCTTATTTTTTAATCCTATCACACAATTAAAGAGATGATTTTGATTTCACGTCGAGTACGTTGCATTTACTTCTGTACACATACCCTAGGCAAAGGTATGAAATCACCTCTCCTCTCCGCAGCTGAAGGTTGAATAGCAGAAAAGAGTAGATTATATCACCTTGGTTGGCAACCAGTCTACCGCAGTAAAAAATGGCAACCTACTGCGGGAAAATCTGCCTAGATATATCGAAAGCGACAAGATTGCCCAAGCATGTATCACGTTTGGCATTTATATGACTGACTAGCCTATGCAAAACAGTAAGCTACTAAGGCACAAGAAGTTACTGAATGTCAAAGAATAAAAAAAAGAAACATTATTCAAAATAGAGATCAATAGAAGAGTTATCTATAAGGCAGTAGATAACGACTAATATTGCATTTAATTTTTGTTGATCAATATTGATTGGAACGCATCAAGCCTACAAGCGAAATGTTCTACAAGCGAAAAATGTGACAAAATAAACTGTTAGCATAGGACATACGGCTACATCTATTCAATCCACCTCTGAATTGATGAGACCTTGCTGCCAGTCTAGTCATGTGCTTAAATTCGTAAGATTTAGATACCATTGCAAATAGTTAATCCGGATAATTACTATGAAATTATTTATTTTAAAAAAAGCACAGGGAAGCTACATTCAGGCGGTGGAAAAGCGTCTGAAACCGAGACGGCAGATCAGGAGCAGTAATATACAACAGTTACTTAAAAGTTTATCACATAAATGTCAGCTGTATTCAGCATGACGTTACCTGTGCAAAACATTATTTTAATTCTTAAACTTTCTGCAACAAAATAAAACTTGAGTCATTCATCTTCCATACGAATAAAATGTTGTAGTTTATGCCAAAAATATTGATCTGCTTTTTCAAATGACAAAATTAACAATTTATTTGAATAATTTCACCCCAAGCATGACAATAAAGTCACTAATGTGCAAAGAGTTACTGAGTGTGAAAGAATAGGAAAAAACATAAAGTGCGGAACAATAAATGAACAGAAAGATAATGATTGACATTGCATTTAAATACTTGAAGATTAAACTTGACTAGAAAGAAAGAAGCTGGAAGCGAACTCTACAAGCAACAATTGCAAGAAACTGTTGGTATATAAATTATTGTCACATCTAACCATTTCTAACGTCAAATGATGAGACCTTTCCGCCAATCTAGTACTTCACTCAAATTAATAAAGTCTATGTAACACAGTGAAGAGTTCATCCGAACAATTATCATAAAAGTATTTATATAAAAGGAACAGGGAAGCTACATTACACGGTGAGAAAGTGAGTGAAGCTGAGACGACAATTCAGGGCCAAAAGAATTGATGATGCTGCTTTGGATTTTTATCAAGACTCTTTAGATATATAGAAGGACCATCAAACTTGTCTCGTTTTATATACAATGCGATATTAAGACAAATCACAAATCCAATAAATTGAAACTAATGATTAACAAATACAAAATAAAATACTGCAGAAACAGCTGCACTTAATATTTTAAATATTAAAGAATCATTTAATTAGTGATTCAGAGGAACCATCATGCCCCCGTTTTCTTTCAAAAGGACCTGGGTGTCACCGCTGAGATCTACCAGGAGGTGCCGGGGAGCGTGGTGAAGCCCTGAATGGACGAGATCGCCGTTGCACGCCCCTATGTCTTCCAGCATGACTCTGCTCCTGCATACAAGGCCAAAACGACCCAGGCCTGGTTGCTGAACAATGTTCCTCACCACTAGTCTCCGGATTTGTGGACGCTCTTCTCACCCAACTGCAACACACTTGACTATTCTTTCTGGGATGTAATCGAGACCAAGACCAACAAGCACGCCCAAAACACGGTCGAGTCTCTGAAAGCTGCCATGGAGGAGGCGTTCATTGCTATGGAATAGGGCATAGTCACCAAAGCATGTGACTCATTTCGGGCCCGCCTTATCATGGTCGTCGCCGGCGGCGGCAGTTACATTAAAAAATTATGTAGTATGTAATTCTAACTGTCGGGTCTCTGCATATACAACTTTTGTTTTTATTGCCTATTTCGTTTTCTTTTTGTCAAGTGTCGGAGTCTATAGGTAACACACACACACACACACACACACACACACACACACACACACACACACACACACATCTAAATCTAAACATATTTATAAATGGAACTTTGTCTTTGTGTGTGTATGTGTGTGCGTGTGTGTGTGTCTGCGTGTGTTACCTATAGACTCCGAAACGGCTGAACCGATTTTCTTGAAAATTTACACAGTTGTACTATAAGCATTTGCGAGTGTTCTTAGCTAAGTTTTGTATAGAGGTACCCCCGATAAATATCGAAAATCGATAATCGAAAAAGTCGGGTTATAGAAGGAGTGGTCTGATTTTAATCAAATTTGATACACTCATAGACATAAGAAACGATATTCAGAAGTTTCAAGGTTGCAGTTCTTACAATAGACAATCTATAATATATATATATATATATATAAAGCAAGATGTTTGTGTGTGTGTCTCTTTATTTGCTTGTATGTCTGTATTTTTTTCAGCCCTTTTATTTTAGTTTTTGGTTCGGGTTTGGCTCTAAGTAGGTATAATTGTAGTTCTTAGTCTCAGCTATGATACCATTTAATTAGAGGACTTATTTAGCCTTCAAAATTCAGTTTACGACGAAAAAAGACTTATTTGATATCGATACCAAGAAATCAAAATTTGACTTACATTCATTTTTCTTTCAGTCTACGGTTTCGCTTTATCTGGAAACAACTATTGCTTCTCAGTCTTTTGTGCCAACGTTCAAAGAGTCTGAGCTCCTGTACCCTGGATTAGTTTTAAAGCTTTCATTACACCCGATCAACGCCAGACTATACTGCAAGTAAATATATATGTATAAATTATCGCCTATTGCTTTAATGCACGTGACACATGAATATTCCAGTATACTGTCTATTTAAAAAAAATCAACCACATCTCTGAAAAAGTTTTAATAAAAGTGAAACATGTTAGATTGAAAAACTTTCCTACCTTGTTCTTTATTTATTATATCATCTTGTCAGTTTTCAATCCATATATTAAATTCTATATATATATATATATATATATATATATATATATATATATATATATATATATATATATAAAAATAAAAAGTATGAGAAGCCGTGAACGTTTTCTTTAAAATATATATTTATTGTTTGGTATTCATACAAGTTATGGAGTATTAATTTGTCATGATTTGCGCTACACGTGTTTCGAGTCTAAAATTGACACTCTTCAGGGGAACAAATTCGTTGTTTTACGTTTGGGTTTCTCTGAGTATCCTCTTCAGGCCTCTACGGAAGATTTTAATCGGAATTAAAAAAAAATAAAATGTGTGTCATGAAAATGAGAAAGATGAAAAAACAATGTGAATGCTAGAGGCTAATTATATCGAATCCCAACAACTTACGCTGTTTGCACAACGTAGGCTTTTTACCCGATATACAAAGCTTCCAGAACTTTAAGGTGGAATGAAGAGTGAGATGGGGACACAAGAGTGAACCGATCTACACTAAAATGAGCAGCACACTTTCTATTCTTTATAAGGTCCTCGCAAATAGCGGAACCGTAGGTATTCGAAACGGATCCATTTCGAGGTAAGGTTTGATTTCTTATTTTAGTTGGAACATGTTATTTAGTTTTCATATCGAGACGCTGAGTAGTTCTGCCTATGTAGTCAACTCCGCAACTACATTTATATTGATAAATTTTAGAATTAATTTGGTGGGGAGGAAGAACATCCTTGCGTGCAGAACATAACATGTGCCGGGTTTGAAATAAAATACGTACTTCAGCCGAGAAAAAGCAACAATGAATATTCGATGAAATTTGTCTAGCCAAACTTTCACATTTTAATCCAATCCAGGGAAAAACAGGGCATTTTCTGACAGTAATCTGTTTATCCTTTTTGAATTCAAATTTTTTTTACAGATGACCGAATGCACAGTGTCGGGTGGATACCTTAAACTACATAAGGTTTCCTTTACAAAACCGATTTCTTCTTCAAAGAACGACTCAGAACAAATCATTAACGCCCTGTAGACTAGGGTTCTAATAATGTTTAACTTACTTTTTTTAGAACAAAAGGAATCCCAACGCGTATATAACCCCGCAAATGTTGGTTTCCTATAGACAGAAGTGAGAAATGTTATAGGTGTCCAATGTACTAGGACATCTAAAAAAGCTAGTTGAGAATTCGATACTTTCTCAACAGTAAACCTCAGATGTTTCTTACAAGATGGTATAATTTTTTTTACGTTATTTTTTTTTCTATCTAAGGAAAGTACAAAAACTATTTCATATTTACATAAAATACTTACATTTGAATAAATGGGAGGTAAGGGGAGGTCTTTGACCTAACTACTTCATGAAATTAGCCTAAACACAGATTTCTCTATTGATCGAGACAAGGACTTTACAGGACGTTCCCATATAAAAAATATTGCAATCTGTTAAAGAACACCGAAGCGCAAAATGAAAATCTATAGAAATTTGATTTACCAAATACTCTTGAAATCCCTGTGTCTTAAAGATTGATATATAACGTACATGAGCTTTCATCTATACAATATATTAGTGAAAAGCAACTATTCAAGATCTTTGTATTACAAGAATTTCGGCATTCTTATTCCAGTAGCACAATGGTAATGTGCTAGCCTACATTTCGGGAGGTTGCGAGTTCGATACCCCAACCAGGTTATACGAAAGATTTTAAAAATGTTACTCGACGCGTCTCTTCTTAGCACTCAGAAACAAAGAAAAGCGTCGAATATAATTAGAGAAATCCAGGGATAAGTAACCGCGAAAGTCGGGCCCACTCGTACCGCAAGGTAGCCGTGAACGATTTGGGTTACTCTTGACCTAAAGTTCGACCAAAAACATCCCTATAATATTGGCTCGTATGCTGAATTATATCAATCCTTTGGGAAAAGAGTAAGCATTGATTTTTAAGTCATTTATATGAACTGCTCCTTGAAGCGGCTCGACTCATAGAAGATTACACAAATTTAAAAATGTGCCTGCATTAGCGAAATAGGTTTATATCATAAATAAAATTGATAATCATAAGAGGCGTTATTAAATTTTCTCAAACTACTTTCACTTTCACCATATTTTACTAATGAAGTAGAAAAGATAGACAACAGGTTTAAATAAAAAATAATTTTTTAAAACGATATATATATATATGTTGTAACCCTAAAAGGTTACTGTATGAAGTAGATATACTGCTAGTGAATTGCCACACAGTATAATACCGCGGTATTTACAACCTCCCCACTAGAGCAGATGCCCAAAGCGAACATGACACAAGGTCAATTAAAGCAGAGATTTTGAACCATTAAGCTCAGCCATAAATATCCAGTAGACCCTGCTTAAGGCCGAGTTCGGCTCTTGTCTTTTTGCCCAAGACGAGACGCTACACTTCGGCAAAGCCTCATCTGACTTCCTCTCCGCCCGAAACAGAGAGTCTACCAAATGAGAGTGCAGATGAGTATGATCACTCTATATTTATCACTTAAACTTTGGGAATTTTTCCAAGGCGGACACAAGGATAACCATTTTGAGAATTCCATCCCAAAGTACATGCAGTCCTTCATTCAGGCCAGAAAAGGCTTTTGTATATTTACCCCAGACGAGACTCTACCTTCGAAAATTTGAAATACACACTCTCTCTCTCTCTCTCTCTCTAGAGAGAGAGAGAGAGAGAGAGTGAGAGCGTATTTAAAAATAGATGGCATAACTTTAGGACTTTGTTTCCCAAATCTAAATAACGAAAAAACTGCCTATGAACATATGTTGGGAAACGCTTGGTTTCCGAGTTATAGACTTTTCAAACATGTGCCAACCAGAATGTTAGAAATGTCTACCAATTTAAATAATGTATGGTCCCACTACATATCTCAGCCAGACAAAATTAAAAAGTGACATGCCTTGACCCTTTGGATTCCTTTCGCAACCCAAATCTGCAACTTCGTAGTTCAACCTAATTCTCATTTTTTATTGAACACTATGGATACATCTACAAGCATATTCTCCAACTATCCCCCTTCATTTGTTAAATAACCATGAATTCATCTTATATTTTCTAAATAGATCATTTTCACCATTTATTTTAAAGTATCAACTGAAGAAGAACGGTATTGTTCTGAAACATGAAAAATTTTGTGTAGTTATATAATGCTCATAAAGAAATTATAAGATTTTTGTAGCCTAATATATGCGCCGATTTCTTATTTTCGTATTTTCCAGTAATGTCTTATTATTTCAACTTTATCCCACAGGGGACAGTAATCTATTTTTTCCTCCATATATAGTCAACTACGCTTGAATTTTCTATTTCCTCTCGTGTTACAGTCTTGCGACCTTGTTGTAGTCTTATGTTAAGGGGACGGCTGGTTTTACCCATATATTTCTTACCGCTGTTGCATGGAATCGAATGAACACAGTCTTTAGTGATGTTCTCCTCTATTGTTGGTCTTACTTGGAAGAAGTATCTGCGAGGTGTTGAACAAATTTTGAAGTTCGTCCTGATGTTATATGGAAACAGATCATTTGTATTCTTTCCGACAATCCGTTGGCATAGGCTGGGATGATAGAGGCTGTTGTCTGAGTGTCGCTATCCTCTTGCAACCTCCCATTCGTATTGGAGTTGCTGTCATGTACCCAGGGTAGGTATTACTTTGAAGCGTACTGCTTATAATGACTATTTCTTGTTCATATGTGTCTGAGTCATCACTTATACCTTTTGCTCGATGTTGCAAGCAGCAGATAATACCTTTTTTGACCGAATGGGTGGTGGGAGTTGTAGTTGAAGTATTGTCCGGTTAATGTTTGCTTGACTCTATGCTCTGTCGTAATATTAGTACATTTAAGAATGCTAGTTTGTTGTTCTATTTCAAACTGTATCGGTGTTCTTATTGGGTTCAATCAGTCAGTTAAGTGCCATCCATGATACACGCTTGGGCGATCATGTCTCGAAAGAGACATGCCTGACTGGGCAGAAGATTATCCCGCAGTAGGTTGCCATTGCTTTCTGCGGTAGACTGGTTGCCGACCAAGGCTATATAACCCAATCTGTTCTGTTATTTAACCCATAACTGGAAGGAATAGATCGATTAATACCTTTCCCAAGGGTATTTGCGCGTAAGAAGGCAATGAATTCAGCTAGAATTCGAACTTGGCTGCCCGATTTCTTGTTCCGAGCCGATATCCACTGCACCACAGATGAGTTCACATGGTTCAATAGTGTGAAATTCTTCCTAATGTGACCAGTGTATGAAGATGTCATTTATGAACATGACAATAAAGATGAGGACAACAGTCCGAACAATGTAAATAATCTAAATACTTCATCTCAGAAATATAGACAAATATTAACTTTTCTATTTAATTCTTACAGAACAGCTTCAAATCTGATAAAGGTAGTAAAAAGCTTTACTCTTTTCGTAACATATGCCACTATTTACTCGATGTGCATCTTGAATCTGAGCAGATGTTTTGTGTTGAATGTTATGATTGATCTTGATGCCACCGTTTACGGCACGTCATAAATCGTGTGTGTAGCAAGAGAAAAAGTGTGATAATATAGTGAAGCTGAATGTGACAGAGTCTATTAGACGCATGGTTGACAAAGACCTGACATGAATTGTGCTTGATACGGAGAGGAACGTTCATAAACAAGAGAAAACATCAAAAAGATTAAGTGATCGAAGAGCTTGCTGAACAAGTTCAAGTACACCGACTAGCTTGACTAAAATTGTTATTTCTTTATTTTTATTATTATCTACGATTAGATGAACTTTAATCCGAATTGAAGGGAAGTAGAGGGACCAGGAATAGCGTATCTGGGAAGCTTAACCAGAAAAAAATAATTTCGTAATCTTTCTAAGGTAACCAATAACAACACGGAACATAGAATAAATTAAAACTTCTCTTTATAAATATAAAGCACGGTAACTATAGATGTGCATTTTGGTGCAGTGGAGATCGGCTTAGAGGTTTGAAATGATTCCATTCACGTACGCGAAAATAATTTTGGAAAAATATTAATCCGTCGCTTCTTCCTCCAGCTATGGGTTAAATAGCAACACAGATTGGGTTCTGTAGCCTTGGTTTGCAACCAGTCTACCACAGAAAATAATGGCATCCTATTGCGAGAAAATTTTCTGTCCAGTTAGCCATGTCTCTTTAGAGACATGATCGTCCAGGCGTGTATCATGTATGGCACTCAACTGACTATAAACAGGATGTATCTATCCTTAAAAACATTATAACAAATGTAGGTCTCATTTAAATAGAATATATAAAAATAGGAAAATTAAATTGATTATATACTATAAAAACTGAAAGCTGTTAACTTCATCATCAACAACAATAACTCACCTTCAAGATCCAAATTACAGAGAATCAATATCATTTATAAATTTCCTGAAGAACTGCGTTTCTGGTCAAACTAAATTCATAAATATTTACATTGAATATGCTACAACACGCGGTACTTATTTCTGAACATAATTTAATTAGATCATATTTAAATACATACGGAGAGCTACCAAACTTCACCCGCAACATACTAGTTGAGAATACAAATACAATAGTTGAGAATACAAATATAATAGTTGAGAATACAAATATAATTACATTCACATGTAGAAAGGCTAAAAATGATGGAAATATTAATAACAAAAATAAAGTGACAGGGAACCTATCTTTTTTTATCTCAGCCCATTCATCATTTCTCTCTTTCCATATTTCTGATAACCTAAATTATAATCCAGATATAGCTTAATTGGTCAAATGACGTCAAGCAAAAGTTAACCAATGAGTAACGCTTCCGAAATCAGAAACGGGAAGACGTTAAGTAAATATAAAAAGAACAGTGAACACGTCCACAACCTCTTTAGCTAGTTCCAATTCGCAAACTGGTCGTGTGGAGTTGAGTCAGCCGCCGGAAATACAGTCAACATACCATTGTCCTTATCAAGTATCCTGACTTTTAAGCAGCTATTTCTAACCTAGCCATAACATCAATTCTCTACTTTGAATATATATTGGAATAAAAAATCTAGCAACCCTAAAGTACCGGGATAATAAATGTTGTCTCTGCGCCACTGGTAAAATTAACGTTTTCTATTCAGATGTGAGCGTATAGATTTATTTTTCTCAGTCTTACTTTTTCTGTTTGTATAAATTTTGATTCTTAAATAAAATTCGTACAGTTATTTCTTCAATACGGAACAAAGTGCACATGTATAAAATGTTTTCCTCTTGTTAACTTTCATGCAGATACATTTTTATCTATCTATCTATCTATCTATCTATCTATCTATCTATCTATCTATCTATGTGTATGTGTGTGTGTATGTGTGTGTGTATGTGTGTGTGCGTGCGTGTAAATAAAATGTGAGGTGCACTGAAATGATATATTTGGGTTGCTGGAATAATATCCTCGGCCAAAAATACCAAAAATATTTTAAGACAGATTTTATTAAGTGTTTCAGACTGAGAATTATACTCCAGCCTTTCTATATAGGTAATAGATACAATATAAATCAACCGTTAAAATAAATTAATATTTGACAACGAAAGAAATATATTACACAAGAGGTAAAAGAAGAAAGAACACATTTTGAATAGTCATATTAAAGCAATCTAAATAAATATAACTTGTAACATTGTCCAAAAGTAACAATGGATTTCACCTCAACTCGAGAATTTGGTTTTCGAGGCAAAAGTCAATATTTTAAATGATGATAGAATTCACTCACCTTGGAAAATGAACGTCACCCAACTTTGTGATTATTTTCTTTATGAACTACTAACACAAGATGACATAGTCTTGAATTTCATTTCGGTCAGAAAATGTTGAATTCTGGCATACAGAAAATATTAAATTAGTAAGAAAATATTTAGGAAATAAGAACCCCTCCACAACATATATATATATATTGGAGGAAAGATATATGAATAGTAGAAAAATATTTCTTGTGTAACGCGTTTTGTCTTTTAGAAATTCTTTGGATGAAGTTTATTGACTTTGATATGACTATGCATGCGCACGAATAAGAGATGCTGGGAATTTTCAATTTAGAAAAAAAAGAGTTTTGGGCATATAATTTAGACAGTTTCGTTCAGATATTTTTCCTTTTGTTTCCATCATATTTGTTATTAAATATCCCACATTGTGATAACAGAAGATCGCCAAGAATGGTGACAGATTTCAAGGACCCGGACAAAAATTTATTCACAGCAAATTTTTTTTATCTAAAATTAAAATTCCCAGCGTCTCTCGTTCGTGGGCATGTCCAGTTATATCAATGCGTCACTTTTTCTACTGTGTCGTACACCTTTCTTTCAAAACTATTTTTTATATATCGTTATCCCATATATATATATATATATATATATATATATATATATATGAACGTGACACGATAACTACGCTTTTATTAAGGTGCTTTGTAAAATATGTATTTTATTATAATAGATTAAAATATGAAATGGTTAAGAATAGAAAATAGATTAAAAACATGTTTTCTTTTAACAAAAGTGAAAAAGAGAAAAAAATAAATAAATAAACGCTTTTTCTTTTATGAGGAAAATTGTGGAAGAGAAAAGAGTATCAGATTACTGTTTTAAATCCTACTACTCTTCCGGTAAATATTTGACTCAGTGATTTAATGTGATAAAGAGATAAAGTTCATGAAATAGAGTTCGGGAGGTGGGTTTTTGAATAACCAGGTCAAAGGCCGTCTTTTACTGTATCTTGACCACACATTAAGAATTTTCCGGCGGAAGCTTTATTAAGATAAAAAGATAAAAAAGAATCCTGGAAAAAATAAGTCCGCAAGATGTTTACACATCAAAAGAAGGAAAATTTAAGTGCCCTGAAATTTCGGACTTACAATCGCCAATGTTTATCACCGGTGGTCTAAAGCATTTCCGGATTTCCGGATTAATTTGAAATAAATAGAGTCAGTGGAGTTAAGTCAGTCAGACAGTTGAGTGAAGTGAACCTCCGTTCGTCTTGTTTCGGTCGGTTCGGATTTGTTGATCTCCGTTAATTAGAGTTAGAGCTGTGTGTCACATTCGCCTGCCCCAACCGAAAAGGCTAGCTCTAAATGAAATAAAGCATCCTTTCAACTCATCCAAGTTGTGGAAGTTCGTTCCTTATAGTTTAATCCTAGCTGTTCGGCCAACATTTTCAACAAACTCCCGGCAAACATCACAGCGTGGAGAACGGCCGCCGGAGAAATTGTTCGGAAAAAAAAACAAAAAAGTGAACATTAGCAATCTTCCAAAAACGTAGATGGCGTATTTACATAAAGTTTTCTTTTGAAAAAAGATATATTTATTTAGAAATCAATTCGCTCTTTCTGCAGCATCAAATTAGATAAATTAAACTTTAAAATTTAAATTGAATAAAGTCGACAAAAATAGCTTTATAGATGAGATTTATATATAACAGGCAAGAAAATATATGTGATTAATCTTATCTAAATTCATATTCCCTACAAAAATTAAATTTCCAAAGTGCATATTTATCTCCAATATTGCCTGCATGGCTTCAGATAATATTTTATAATTTTATACATATCAGAATGTTATTACTGTAAATATATATTTACAACCGATTATTAATGCACTATATACTTTCTACATTTATTTTTATCTGTATATTTTTAAAACGATAGAAATGCGCATTCATTAAATGAATTTTCATTTTTTTTTCAGAATTCACTGAGATTTTCTGTGGTCATTAATCAATATTTGTACGTAAGTAAACCCAATGATTTCATGAAGTGATTTCCAGTCAGAATGTCTGGATTGTTGCATCTCAATTATTCTCAACTAATTTCTATTCATACGATGTCGAGTCTTCTATAGTTAATTCTAATCGATGACTAAAATGTAAGATGAATTGGGATATAAATCGACTGGCATTAAAAACATCATGGAAGCTGCAGCAAGAAAATAACAAGAGATACACAATAGTTATTATAATAATCAGGACTTCTTTAATATTTAGCGCAGGAATATGTGCATTTACAAAACAAATTTTAAAAAATCAGATTTTAGCATGACAAAAGCAAAATCGCCAACAAAAATTTGCCAATATAGTGAATGTGTAACGAAAAGGCAGAGATCTGCTGTAACGTGAGCGTATGATTTTGCAGCAAGAGTTTCCTCTACGATGTGTACATTTATTGATAACAAAGATTACTTTGTGTGTTGAAGCTTTTTATTCAAGAGTCCTTATTCTAGACACTGTAAAATTTTTAATAGGGCTGTAGAATTTGATGTTCCGAATAGGAGATCCATCAAATAGTCTGCGAGTAGCTGCTAAACCGGAAGTAATTCTTTTCTTTAGGTCTTATGTCAATTAGCAAATATCACAAGCGTATGGGTATATCTTTTCAAATATAAAGACAGCATGAAAGAGCTGATTGATACATTCCCTGCGGATTATATCTAGTTACTTCATGTCACCTCTGAGGCACATTGTTTCATTGTCTTGAAAGAAACTTTCGTCATCAGCCCATCAAAATTCTGCACACCCGGATGTGCGTCGTGGTGCAGTGGTTATTGGCTCGGAACGAGAAATCGGGAAGCCAAGTTTGAATTTCAGTCGAATTCCTTTATTCACTTACGTGGAAATACCCTTGGAAAAGGTATTAATCCGTCTCTTCTCTCCAGTTATGCTTTAAGTAACAGGAAAGATTGAGTCCCATAGCCTTGGTTGGCAACCAGTCTACCGCAGAAAGTAATGGCAATCTACTGCGGGATAATCTTCTGCCCAGTCAGTCATGTCTCTTTCGAGATATGATCGTCCAAGCGTGTATCACGTACGGCACTTAACTGACTGACTCATTCTGATAAAAAAAAACTGCATGCTCGTGAAAAGCTTGTAAGACATATGGATGCTACTTTTAGAAGAAACTTGGTTGTTTACATAAGGGTGTCCTTTTTTTTATAGATAAACCTACACGTAACAAACGATAACTGACATGGTCGGTATATTTGTTGCATTTATTACAACGTACAAAACAAGATCTCACACATTATCCTATGTTTGGAGTCCTCAAACGACATTCATCCAGAAAGAGAAATATATAGCACAGTTGTAAAAGCATCTGCAATCTTCTTAATATTGAAGTCATATGAAGACCGTGGCTGAAGCCAATGGCAATTTTATTGAATGGTTTTACTCTTTAGTATTTTAAAATATTTTAGTGTAATTTTGATAAATATATCTGTTAAAATCAGTCGTCAATGTTATTTTTATTTTTGTGTAAGACGTCAATTTATTCATCCCGCTATGCATATCTTAATAATTTTAACGGTAGCAATTGTAAAATATACAGTTGACATATAGAATTATTTTTCTTTTAATTTCTTCTTTTTCAGTTGCAATTTATTCACAATACATTTTCTCAAAAGAATCATACAATTAACTTAACATAATGTTTCTATGTTTTAACGAAAGCATTCCATAAAGCATCGTCCTAAGTAATTAAATTTTATCCTATATTGTTCAATTTATTTCATCTTATTATGCTAAAAACACATTTAATTTTTTGTTTCAAACAAATTACTAGATCAGATTGATACGATTATTATCCAAAAAAGAATCACATTTGCTATTCCTATATGTTTATTGCTACCTCGATAATAAAATATTCTTAGCGTACATTAGAACGTGAAAAATTATCCACTATGGAATTGTTTTGTGTTGTAATGTCATGGTCATGCGCTCATTAAAGCATGAAAAACTGTTTTTTATTAATATTTCACAACACTACTATAGTATTCGTAGCTGATTCTATTGAGTGATGGCTTCATTCTTAAATGTATATTGCGCCGAGGATCTGTAGTTTGCATCTGTTGTTTTCTTGGTGCAGGATAGTTGTGTTCTCGATCGTTATTTTTTATATTGTGAATATAGACAGGCATGAAGTTGTTGATGTCTTGAAATTAATGTATAATGTACGATGTCCTGTTAATGCAGTTGTCGTAAATACCACATATATATTTGTTATGTTTGTTTTCTTTTTTTTTGTTTCTCTCAGAGATACATTCTCCCAAATAGCGTTTGAATTGATATATAATGTTAGTGTTACCTAATACAAAAATTGGTGGGGAAGAATTGTTACGAATAATTAAATTGGTAGTAATGTATATTTTATAATATTTTAATTTTGATTTTTTATTAGGATCCATAAAAGATATATTAGTACGAATGAGTTTTTATGATATTTTTATCCTGTTTGTAGTTATCATGAAACTGATTGCAAGAGTTTGATATATTTCGGGTCCTTTGAGGAAGCGCTATATTCTATTTGGTATGTGTTGAGTTTTCGATAAATTGCTTTATTTGTATATTTATAAATTGGTTTGAGAAATCATTATTAATGAGTGTCTGCTTAATAAGTTTTACTTCAGTGTAAAAAAAAATATGGAGGATTTAAAATATTCTGCATATTATTAAATAAAATGTGTCTGCATATTCTTAAATTAATATTATGCAAATTGTTAAATGCTTCACCCCAAGCAAGGCGGGGCTACCACCAGTGCATAGAAGGTTACAGTGAGATAAATAACTGGGTGCAGAAAGTACTGAGAGAAATATAAAAGATCAACGGGATTCATGAAGATTGGTTTGGTTTGTTTTACGGCATATCAACCTCAATGGGTCATTTAATGCCAACTAGATTTTACAATAGATTTGTATGAATAGAATATACTTTCTTTCTAAATTAGGTTTCGTTGAAAGTCAGATGTATTGCTGGTATTATTTTTTTCTTTCACCTATTTCTGTTGGGAACATTTTTCCTTCAAAAACGTTTTGTTGATAATACTTTTCACTGAAAAAAGTTTTGTTGGTATGTACATTCATAGCTTTTTTACCTCGGTTTGGGGGTTAACTATTTACCCATAGCTGAGACCCTAACAGGTGCTACGACTCTAGTTCAGGGTGGACCTAGGAACAACAGCAATTTAGAGCTGGTTCCATGCTCCTCACAACCTCCCAATCAGAGGCCTTGCTGTCGGATGCAGTTTAAGGTCATACCCAGGATCCGATTCATGAAGTTGGAAGATGGCAATTGACATTGCATATAAACTTTTGGAGATTGTATCGATCAGGGAAAGAAGTAAACAGGGAAAGAGGTAAACAGTTCAACAGGTGGGAAGTGAGAAAAGAAAGTGTTGGAGTAGAAGTGTAGGTTACATTTAACTATTTCAACAGTAAAAGGGTGAAATCTAGATGTCAGTATAGTAGCATGCTGAAATTCACGTGGACGGGGAAAATATTTATAGAAAACACAGAAAAGCCACGTCACGGTGGTAAAAAAGTGACTGAAGTCGAGATGCCAAGTCAGTACCGATTATATTGCAAATCCTGCTTTGGATTTTGTCGAGAACCTCTAGATGAATAGCAGGAGCAGCTGACTAGTTATAGCAGCAGTTTTCAATGCACGGACAAATGGTAGATATATAAATGTGCAAGATGTATTGACGAGAAAAATTTTCTGTCATTATACAGAGATCTAAACTTCCTAGTAGTAGATGTAGCTATATATTTGATGTAGTTTTATTTCAGGTCAGTTGAAAAATGAGTCCAAGATGCTCCATTTCTATGTATCCAATATAAAGATTGCTGCACTTATTCCATCAATTCAAATTACATTATTATCTTTTACGAATAATACAACATATTCACGACATTTTGGCCGTTCTACGCTCCGAACCTCTTCAGAGGATTAGAATGTTTAACTGAAGAAGACTACAGCGGACGAAATGTCAAGAATATGAAGACAAATGTTCAAACAATGTAAATAATTACAATACCTCATCTCAGAAGTAAAAATAAATATTGAAGGTGAATATGACAACAAAGATGAGGACAGCAGTCCGAACAATGTAAATATTATAAATAATTACAGTAGCTCATCTCAAAAATATAGACAAATACAGATTCAATGTCGTGTTATCCTTTAAATGAAACACTGCATGTAAAATTAATCTTGAATAAAATGAAACATATTGCGGGGGTTGTAATTTTATATTCCATCAATGCATATTAATATTCTGACTAATTATTTCTTTTTATTCGGATCAAATTATGTTCATGTGATTTAATCTATACTTGATATAGTAACAATACGTTTCTTAGAATATACAGCGACAAACACTCTATAAGAAAGCTGTGAAAATTATTTGCATTCTTTTTTATAAGTATGAATGGAATTATTTAAATTTTTATTTCTTTGCTATCTGGATGCTTTTACTATTCTCAAAAGGCTAATAGGGATGTTTTAATCTAACACGTCCTGTTAACCCTACACCCTGCACAATGGAAATCTAATGTGACGTCATAAATAGGAGTGAATGTGTCTATTGTCAACAATCATTCTTGCGTGCTAACCTCCCAATTAGAATCGGTACGAAAGCCTGAAGTTCCAATTGAATTTTGATTAAATCGATGGGAAGACATTGAGACCGTAGAGGTTCGGGTACATAAATATCATTCATTCAACTTTACAGCCACCTTATTCAGTGTCTCTGGAGAAGAATAAATCTTGTCAGTCGCCTTGCATGAAACGAAATTTGGCTAGATATCCAATTGCATGTCAATGACACTTAACAATCAATGAAGGAAACTCGATGCCCACTATTTGCTGCAATTTCATCAAACTCTTGCGAAACGAAGTAGCAAATAAAAAGTGGAAAATCACTAAACTCTCGTTGATACTATAGCCTGTCTTTCGAGTCACCTATTTTTTAAGTAGTGTCGCGGACGAAATTGTATAGATTTTACGGTCTTTCTTTCTCAAGAGAGTAAAGCAATAATTTTTAGATGTCTAAAAAAGTTTCCAGCCAAAAGCTGGCTTTGACTATGACTCGATTTCTGAAAACAACTTTTATAGAGAAATATACATATATACATGTGTGTGTGTGTGTGTGAGGTGTTTATATATATATATATATATATGTATATATATATATATATGATGGCTGCACTCTTGTAATTGAGCAAGACCATCGCACAAAATTAATCATAATTACACCCATTCAAAATAGTTTTCCGATATATGGCTTCTGGTCAAACGAATAGCTCACATCGTCAACCAGAAGACATATATTTATTAATTACATCAGTAGTAGCCTACAGTATTTGTGGTGAAACATTATTTTATACTTTATACATATATATTTATACATATATATATATAGAGAGAGAGAGAAAGAGAGTGAGAGACAAAGAAATCGATAGTTAATACAAGTTAAGCTTTTTCGTGAGCTCATTGATGTTGTCTTTAGTATCCCGACTCCAGAGTCTCATTGATGGACTATTCTGCCCACTTTTAATGGAGCATAAGCTTATACGTCTATATTCTTTTTTGTATATTACTTAATGGAGCATAAGCTTATACGTCTCTATTCTTTTTTGTATATTACTTCTTCTACCTGACGGTGGTGGCCTAGAGGTGGAGTCGCCAACTGACGCCGATTCGGTCGGGTTTCAATCCTGGGTTAGGAAGCGATCGGAGTCTAAGCCGTACTGATGAGCTGTGATACAGGGAAACAGATATGTCTGCGGATGACTATAGTATATATATATATATATATATATATATATATATATATATATATAGTTGTTTAAAATCCATACCCTAGTCCCTAGCATGGCGAATTTTCATAATAGTAGCTGAAAAAACACTTCGCAATATACGCCTCGAGGAACTACGAAAACGCTACAAATAAGACGATATCCCGCTTCGTTAAAGAACAAGGGTTTCCAACTGGCAGAAGAAATGCCATTATAATCTCTCCTGCATCCAAAAAAAACAAACAAAAAACATGATAAAAAAATCTTGCATACGTCTCCACATACAACAAAAGCAACACAGAATTATTTACAAAGATAAAAATACACATTATAATTACTAAACACAAATAACAAAAGAAAAGGAAATCTTAAAGACAACTGAAATAACTAAAAACAAATGCCAACCCAAAAAACATACTAACTTCATAAAAATTCGTGTAACACAGGGTGGGGGTCACAAAATGCAACAAAAAGATGTGGGGTATGCAACATAATAATAGAAGGTAACCACTTTAAGTTCAAAAACATCGACAGTCAAATAAATACAAATCTAAAAACGTAATTTATGCTCTAAAATGCGATAAATGCGCAAAAATATACGTGGAGGCAACACAAGGCTTGAATAAAAGATTAGCCCTGCTCAGAAGTAACATTAAACTGGCCAATAACAGGAAATTTTACGTTTCTCAACATTTACAAGAATGTAGTGGGGGCAAATTCAGTGTAATGTCTATCTACCAAAATAGATTATGACACGCTCATGGTGCCGGAAGAAACAGTTATAAAAAATACAAGCTTTCCCTCAACAAAACAACATGAAAAACCTAAGACACACAGTAAATTCAAACGCACTAAAAATAAAAAAATAAAAAATTCGAGAACCATTGCTAAAAATAGTATTCCAAGAAATAACAAAATGAAATAAATGACCTGTAGAATATAATTGAAATAAATTGCTTAAAACAATTTTGAAGTATGAAGATGAAATCAAATTTCGCAAGTTAAAGTAAAAAAAAACTTTTGGCCAACGAAAAGTGACTGACTCTCAAAACGGAAAAGATTTAATGTGCGAGTGTGAAAAAAAAAGCAAAAGAAAGAACAACAAATACGCATGCATATGAATTTTCTAACCTGCTCACCGAACACTTTTCTATATATACACGATATTTTGGACATCAGTAAATCAAACGGCTCTCGATATGTAAAGTCACCAATTTATTTGCCTGAAGAGAGTAAACTTTATCCTCGAAACACTTGTAGCGATATAAATACAATAATGCAAATTTATATGTAATACAAAAAGCAAGTAAATAATATTAACAACAATATATCTACATTTTAAACAAAACGTTCACGGCTTCTCGCACTTTTTCCTTATGCACGCACACACACAAACACACACATACACACACACATATATATATATATGTATATATATATATATATAAGGAAAAGTGCGATATGTATTTCAAACTGATAAAATTAATTGTTTAAAAATTATCTTTTCGATGGTATGCGCATTAGGTGTTTGATAGTTAAATTGAATTTATTTACAAATAACTTATGCATGTTAAAGACATTACAAAATTACAACTTGTAAAAAATTATTAATTGAAAATTATGTAAAATCTTTCAGCTATGATATGCGGAAATAAATTTAGTTTAATATAACTAAACTATTGCTAGACTAATACCATCTACGGTATTTTTCTAGGAATACATCATTGGTTTTATTGGAAACGCACACACAAACACACACACACACACACACACACACACACACACACACACACACACACACATACACACACACGTACACACATAAATTTCTCTATATTAGAAAAATGTTAAATAAATAACAAAGTGGAAAACTTATGTGTAACGCGTTCCTGTGAAAAGAATTCATTACTAAAGTAAGGTTCTTATTGATTGACTCATATACTTCTAAGAGGAAGAGGTAGATATAAAGTTAAATATACTTTATTATTATGCACTAAACAAAAACGCTCAAGATGTAGTAACTCTAAATTTTTAATGCTAAAATTACATATATATATATATATATATATATATATATATATGTGTGTGTGTGTGTGTGTGAAATGTGTATGTATATAGATATAAATATATATCTATGCAAATTGTTATATATATTATATTTTTTATATATCATATATGCGTGGTACTTTTTTGAAAGTACTCAATATAAAGATAACATATTCAGTTAGATTGATATGAGTTTGTGATCCTGATTTTCACGCTTTTATTATTATTTTTATTATTTTTGCTATTGTCTGACGATCGCAAAAGCGTGAAACTCAGGGTCACAATTTCACACCACTCCAACTGAATATATATATATATATATATATATATATATATATATATATCTGTAAATTCAGATAAAACTTAGAGGGGAAATAGCCATTTTCAACATGTCATTCTCAGCCCCATTTAAACATGAATGAGGCAAAATTCTAAGCCCATAGATGTGCTCTAGTAAAGGAAGCGGTTGGGGGATATTGTTTTTTTATAGGGTTAAGTTACCGGAATTTTAGTACTAATTTCTTCTTTGGTAGTGGAAGGTGTGTGGCTTGGCCCTTGAGTTAGTAGTGGTAGGTAGTGGGGAAGTAACTGCTTACACATTTTTTTAAAAGACCTTATTGTGACTGATTAGAAGAATATGATAATTATTGCAATTTACACTTATTTCTATACTTATTTCTGATGATCGCCCTCCGTATATTTTATATATATATATATATATATATATATGTGTGTGTGTGTGTGTGTGTGTTTGTTGCAAAAAGTCCCGAAGATTAACGAAATGTTTTTTCAAACAAATTATATATGTATTTATATAAGAGACTACAAATATAGGTATAGAGTAATTTTTATAACAGTATTGATATGTTCGGAAAATCATTAGAATGCGCATGCTTTGTTTTTATTATATATATATATATACATATATATATATATATATATATATATATTAATTTTTCACTCACCTGTATATATACACTCAGCCAAAAGGAAAATGATGATTAGCATTTAAAACGTATAAATACTGGCGCTATCCGATGGCTTCAATGATCAAGGGATGACATCAGTGACACAAGCTAAAATTGACCCTAGGATACGGAAAACAGTTGCTGTAAATCGGCATTTGTAGCGTAGGACTCTCCGGTAGGGAAGGAGGAACCGAGACTTTCGAGTTCAACCAAAAATGATCTGCCACAGGAGGGCTCAACTTGCCCACTAGCGTCCACCCCCACACTTCTCTGCGATTCCTGCCCACTGCTCTTCAGGTTTGAGCTGGACATTCACAGCCCTCTACACCATCGCCACCTGAGTGGAGAAAGGGAATAAGGAAAAGACGATAACAATCCCTATTCTCGGGTGCGAGCTCGTACCGTCTGCATTTTATCCTACGCTACAAGATATCGTACCAGTACGACGAAATTGAAATTCAAATTATTTCTTCATCATTTTCAGAAAGTAATGTTTTATATGGCAATGATCTTTTGATTAATGCATTTCTTTTAGAAAGATGATTGTATATAAAATGTATCTATTATGGATCATTTCTGTGATGGAACTGAATCATTTCCATCGAAGTCTAGTAAGTATGGATTATTTATCCTTTCTCATTTCTTCTTCCTTTTAAGTTGACAGTTTCAAAAATGTGACTTCGCAGAGATAACAGGATGGGCAAAACTTACTGAAACATCAGTAGATTATTGAGATTCCAATTGACAGTTTCTTACAGCTTGTCAAACTTAGTTACTACCGCGATTTTACAAAATCTTCGTAATATTAGTAAAATGTAATGGATGAATGAAATTCTCGTTCAAGAGGTTGTCACGCAAAGATCAGTGAATTTTAAGCGAGAGATGTCCAAAAAGCAAGTCACCAAATGATCAAAACTTTATTCAGCAAAAATTTTAGAGAGAGGGAATAAAAGCAATAAATCCAGGATTTCGTTGAACCTAACAGAAATATATATACAAATGTATTAATTCCCATTTGTAGAGACGCATTTGTACGAAAAAGTATTAAACAGCCTTTGATAGGATCATTTCTCAAAATTTAACCAAGTAGCCAAACATCAAAATTGATTCTTGAATCCCTTTGTTTTAGTCAGGCCGAGAAATTTTCAGCTTCCAGTTCAGTTATTTTTTCTTGTCTATCTCCTATTCTCAACTCTAGCAGATCTTTGAAGGAAAATCATTAGAAACATTTTAAACTTAACATTATGAATAGAATTTTAAATTTAGAAATGCTCATAGTGCAGACGTAATATTCCTCTATATTCATTTGAGTAAATTTCTTAGAGTGATCATTTCTGTCAAGCCAAATTGAAAAAGTCTTTCATCATTATGCAAATTAATTTATACAAGTTATCGAATTTTAGTTGTAATTTTTAGTTGGAATATTAGTTGTTTCCTCGTAATGAAACATTCGGCATTCTTTTACTGCGTAGCCATTACTCATGTCGTTTTAAATCTATAAAATCTTTTGTTCAAAAAATCTTTCAGGGGAGGTTTTTTTCTTTATGTTCAGTAGGTATTATCACTCTTTCCAGTACTAATGAAGGCTTCCTTACTCATCTTTCATTTTTTAGTTGTGTAGAAGTTCAATAACTTGATTATGTCATTTTTCTCTTCTCAATCTACAAGTGATAGATATTTTAGCAGTTGCTGCAGTTAAAAATCCTTAAGTGATGTCGTTTCTGTTATTAGGCACATTTTGTGATTCCGTAGTGCCGGTCTAAAATTTTCGAAAAAAGGATGGTTTCTACCAAGACCCACAGGCTTCATTTGTTCAACCATTTAACCATTTATCTTGAAAAACAGTTGTATACAGCTGACTGTTTAGACGTTTTTGAACATGTTTGGGCCATGCATAACATTCATATGATAGTATCGACTTGATGAAGCCATTTATGAATATGATTTGCCAGTCCACAAGAAAAACGAATGACGGCAAGATAAAAAAGTAACTTTATTACTTATCAATGATTTATCAATGATTATTTTGTTTAGCCAATTATTTAATTATGATTAAATTAATATCTAGCTGAAACTTTTTATGCAAAAGCAGGAAATAGGTAACGTTGCATCAAAGAGAACATGGCTATTTTCGCGTCATTTCTTTTTGGATGCTTTTACAGAAACGTTTCTCAAAACAATTCTTTCTTAATTATTCTTTGAAATAACATTCTGATATTGAAATAGTTTGGTACCTGCTTGCGTGCCGATGTATTCAGTGTTTTTATCACATTATATATAATTGTGTTTTTTTTGTAGTATTATGTTTATAAATATATTAATGTTTAATTTAAAATTGATTTTTGTATTGTAAAATATTTATTGCTATATTGAAAGACGCACAGAACATAGCAATCCGGTACTCTCTTCTTTGTTTCTAGCGAAATTGTCCCGTTTCTTAATACCTTACTCAACTTCTGGAATGCTTCCTTCGCCATGTCAATTCGCCTTCGGATCTCTGTGTTAACCTGGGAATTATTTTTGACCCACTACAACGCAAATTTAGAGATCATAGTAGCTTGCGATGCAAGGGCGTATGGAGTAGGAGCATGCAACTTACACAAAATGCCAGATGATCAAGCTCATGCTTTTAGAACACTACTTCTAGCTGAGAAGAATTACTCTCAGATAGAGAAAGAAGCGCTAGGAAAAATATTTGCGGTAGCAAAATTTCAACGTTTTGTCCACGGTCAACATTCTAAGCTACAAACTTGTCATAAGACTCAAATTTCGATTTTTGTGTCGAAAAGGGGTTTGCTGAAGCATAGAGCCAATCGATTACAGAGATGGTGTACAATACTGCTAAATTTTAACTTCAGCATGGAGTACATACTATCGAGTAAATTTGGCTACACTGATAGGCTGTCCAGGGTTATTCCTAAAATGAGCAACCCATTAGAAGACACAGTAATTGCCTCACTGAAGTCAGAAGAAGAGCTGAAACCGGAGAGCCGAGTTCGAATTCCAGTTGAATTCGTTGCAATCATATACGCGCAAATACCCTTGGGAAAGGTATTAATCATTCTCTTCCCTCCAGTTATGGGTCAAATAATAGGACGGTTTGGGTTCTATAGCCTTGGTTGGCAACCAGTCTACCGCAGAAAGCAATGGCAACCTACTGCGGGATAATCTTCTGCCCAGTCAGTCATGTCTGTTTGTAGACATGATCGCCCAAGCGTGTATCACATATGGCACTTAACTGACTGAAAGCAGTTTGGGAACTTCCGTTAACTCTACAAAAAATAAACGAAGAAGCCACCAAGGACAAGTATATCTTGAAAATAAAAGAAAGAATAGCCGAGAGAGACCAGTACACAACAAATGTTTTTTCGCTTTGCGATACAGTATTGTTATCTAGAGAACGTGCGGTGATTCCATACACACTGCAAAAGAAAATACTACAGGATTTTCATACTGGTCATCTAGGCAGCACTACGATGAAGAGCCTAATGCGTAGTTTTGTATATTAGCCGAATATGGACAGGGACATTGAGAACGCAGTGGCAAAATGCAAAGGCTGTGCCTTAGCTGCAAAGGCACCCCCGATAAAATTTAATACCTGGCCAAAAACTGACCTACCATGGACTAGGTTACATGTGGATTTCGCAGGTCAACTGAATGGATACCATTACATCATAGTAGTGGATAGTTTTTCGAAATGGTCTGAGATACAAAGGATAAGAAAACTGACAATGCAAAGTACTAAAAACTTCCTGCTGGAATTGTTCGTAAGGTTTGGTGTGACAGATACAATTGTGACGGACAACGGAAGTCAATTTACGTCGAAACAATTTAAAGATTTCTGCAAGAAATACAACGTTGAACATGTTATCACACTTCATATCACCCAAGATCAAACGGGTTAGCTGAAAAATTTGTGGACACCCTAAAAAGAGCTTTAAAGAAAGCTAGGAAAATACCTACAGATAAAGCCCTACAGAAGTTTCTACAGGTATACAGAATTACACCAAATAACGGAACACCAGCCTCACAGTCGCCAGATGAGGTGATTTTCGCACGTCGGGTAAGATCTGTCTTCGACAAATTACTACCAAAAAAGACAAAGCCAAGTAGAGAAAGATTTATTCAAGTAAAAAATACAATCCTGGTGAAAAAGTATACTGTGAGGTCTACAAACAGAATTAATCTTTCTGGTAGATTGGAAAAATAGAAAAGCGGATTGGCAATATGATGTACTTGGTGAAAGGCGAAAAATTCACTTGCAGACGGCACATTAATCAGATGAGACGACGCTCTTCAGACGTGGTTGACAACGGTCCCGCGGAAGAAACGCCTATGGAGGTGATTTTCGATACATTTGATCTACCAACGCCAGCAACGATTTTACGTGAGGTACGCCGATCCAGGAGAAAAAAAGGCAACTAATCACTTAAAAGTGGATCCAAAACGCAGGAGATACGCTACGTTGTTGCTAAAAAAAAATGAAGTGCTTTTTGTGTTTTTTTTCTTTTCAAATTCCTGTAAAAAAAACAGAAAGAAAATAAAGAAAACTCTTTTACACATACAGAGTAAAGTTTTAGGAGGGGGGGTGTTATGGTGAAACACACCTATTTTGTAGTGAATAGACTCTCCTACCTAATTTAATTTGGAGTATTTAGAAGAACGAGGGTCAGTCGATGTTGGACGATAGTAGTCGACAGTCGAATACGAAAGTAGTCAGCGACCTGGCAAGATTACACTGAGTAATATATATTATATCAAGTCCCTAACGTTTTGTGCGTCGAACCTATTAGGACCGACTTTAGCACAAATACTAGCATCCATTGCGAAAATAACTCCACAATATAAAGAGATATTTAAATTGAGAGCAGGCAATATATATATATATATATATATATATATATATATATATATATATTAGTCATCAACATACAACCATGTTTCCCCGATTTGGTGTCAGTCGGAGTCGCTTCTCCCTAAGTCATAGAAGGGAAATTTTAACATATTGTATATAAGCACTGTATACACACGCCAATTACCGAAAGAACTCAATTCATTTCTGAAGAGTCACGCATATATCGCAGAAGTGGGAACCTGTTTTTAAAATTTTCTTCTCTAGAGAGCTCAATCTTAATGAGAGCATAATATATTAGTCATCCACATACACGCCTGTTTCGCTGTATCACAACTCATCAGCGTGGCCAGAAACATCCACTTGCTTCAGGCTGGGATCGAAACTCAATCGTCTTATATATATATAACATCCTACTTAATTTTATCAATATTGAAAAAGCATTAACGTAATAGAATACAGAAGATGCTATGTGACCTAAACTTCAATAATTTCTTTCTCTTGAGAGGTTTCGGGTTACCATGAAGAAAGTTTATATGATAAGTCATTGTTACGTTTTCGTTATTTGCAACTGCGTGTATGTATGAATTTAAAAAAAAAAAATTTATTTGACCCCAAGAAAAGCTGAAAGAGCACTAGTACTCAGGGGGTTACAGTGAGTGAAAGTGAGAGAAAACATAGAGTATAGGGAGGATTAAAGAAGAAAAAATGAACGTGACTGAAAAAATAGCGATTGACATTGGATTTAAAATTAGGAAATATGTAGTCATCAGGTAAGTGAGTAAACGGAGGGGTGTTCCCCAGGAAGAAAGCTTAAAAGAAACTGTTAGAGCAGAAGTGAGGGTTGCATTTAGCAATTTTAACAGCAAACGAGCGGAACCTAGATGCCAATCTAGTGACAATTAAATTCATATAGCCTCCCTATATCGGTGAGAAAGTGACTGAATTCTAGACACATGGTCAGAAGTGATTATATTACAAATCTTTCTTCGGATTTTGACAAGAACCTCAAGATGTGCAGCATGAGTACCAGACTAGATATGGCAACAGTATTCAATGCACAGTCGAATGGTAGATGTGCAAGAATTTTCTGACAATAAAATTTTTCTGGCACGTGCTTCAAGGTCACATTAATGTGTTCATATATAAAAATTTGTTGAAGAAATCACACGAATAATTTAAAGTAATTATTACCTTAATGAAATATACTTTTACACATGAAACAGGGAAGAAATCGTTCTAAAAGAAGCTCGCTTAAGCATTATTATTTATATCTGTCATGTGTTTTCCCTGTTATTACTTATATGTACTGTTTTATTCTAATGACTGCTTATTGACATTTGATTCTCGATTTATAACACGCACATTTGTAGCCATCCTATTTCATCATTATCTTAGGTCTTTATTCGGTTTTTTGTATCAAAGCATTTTCAAGTATATTTTTTATTAGAATTATAGTAAACGTGGGTATAAAAAAAGTAGCCAATTAGTGAAAATTCTTAGTAATTTATTGAAAAAAACTTGGATTTAATTGTATGGATTTGTGAAATTAGTGATTCTTTTGAAAAGATTATTATTTTGTATTTATTTTATAGTTGTTTATTAGTCATGTCATTAAGTGTTGTAAAAAAAAAAGATGTTCCCAAAATATCAGTATTCTCTTCAAGTGAATTAAAGTTTATGATTAGAAATGAGCCTCAGTCTATGGAAAGAAATTATCAATTTGAACGCAAAAAAAATCTTTGAGGATTATTCCGTTTTCCATCTGTTTTCACCCCTCATTCTCACGCTCCCCCTCTCTCTCACAGACGCACACACACATATATTATTATTATTATTATTATTATTATTATTATTATTATTATGTCATTTTCATCATATTTCGATTTCTGCTAAGGACGCACAACCAACCAAGTCTGCAGGAAGATCTAAGGCAGGTCGTGGCGTATTTTTATGGTTTCATTTCATGTTTTTTCTATCTCCCCTATCATTCCTAGCGTTACATAAACAAAGTTTTCCTTAGTATGTGGGCCGTACTTTTTTTTGACATTTTTTGTATATCTCTTAAGCTGGGGCTTCCAGGGATTCTTTCAATGTGTTGTTTTGTTCAATTTTTTATCATTCCAAGTGCACCTACTATCACTGGCACGACTCTTGTTTTCAATTTCCACATTTTTTCTCTTTCAATTTCCAGGTATTTTGATAGTTTTAAATTCCTTGGTTGTTATGTTACAATCCGCTGGACAAGCCATATCAATTAATAGACAAGTTTTTTCTTTCTGGTTTTTAACAATAATGTCCGGCCTATTTGCTTCAATTTTTCTGTCTGTGCAGATGGTGTAATCCCATAAAATGGTTACATCTTCTATTTCTGTAACCGATGCTGGGTGATGTTCATACCAGTGTTTGTTTACAGATTTTCCATAGTGTTTGCACATTGTCCAATGTAAATATTGCTCCACTCTATCGTGACGATTTTTATTTTCATTTGCGGCAAGTACAGAACATCCTGAGATTAGGTTGTCTATAGTTTCTTGGTGCTTATCACAGAACCTGTATTTTGGATCTACATTATTATGTATAATATTTGCTTGAAAGTTTCTAGTGAAAAGACTTTGGTCTTGCGCTGCAAGAATAAAGCCTTCAGTCTCAGACTTTAATCCAGATGCACATAACCAGCGATAAATATTAACTTTATCAACATTGGATTTACTGGAACGTTCTGGATATTGGCCATGTAGAGGTTTGTCTTGCCAGCGTTGTTTCATCTGTTCAAGAGTTTTATTTTGGCTTTCATTTTCATATTTTTTGCCGCAATAGTTGGTCTTTGGCTTCTGTTTTGCTTTTCTACAGATTCTACTAAATGTAAATCTTGTTTGTATTTACTGCCTTCTTTTATTATTGAATATCTTTTCTTTCTTTCTTCATGTTGCTTGACTAATTGTATCATCTAGTCCTTTGTTGTTTCTATGTAAGTTAGTAAGCCAATAGTTGTTGTCTTGTATATTAATTCTAGCTGAATAAGAGCTCTTCCACCTTCTTTACAGGGTATGTATACACGGCCTTTGGATGTTGCATCTTATGCTTAGAAAGAAGCTTTCTTGTTTTAGAATCCATTCGCCTGATGTCGTTTAGAGTCCAGTTTAAGATGTTGACACTATATTGGACAACTGGGATTGCAAGGCTATTAATGACCATAATTCTGTTCTGAGAGATCAATTCAGTTTTTAATATAATTCGTAGTCTTATATAATACTCTTTACGCACGGTTTCTTTCATTTTTGTTTGGTGAATGTTTTCACTCTCATTTACAACTAAGTATAAGCTTCTTCTTGTTTTAATTCTTTTATTGTTACAGCAGGGTCTAAGCTAATTGAGAATGTTTGTTGTACTGACCCACGTAAAGCTGTAGCTTTAGCACTTTTATTCAAATTGAATTTCATTCCAATTTGTTCGCTGAAGCATTTTACAGTTTGCAGAAGACCTTCCAGTTCATTATCATTCTTAGCATACAACTTTAAGTCATCTATGTAAAATAGATGGCTTATTTTCTTTTGGGCTATTTTATAACCACATTATGTCTTGTTAAGTTGACTGGTTAGTACTATTAATGATATGCAGAATAGTAAGGGAGACAAAGAATCACCTTGAAATATAATTCTTTTGATGATTATTTCACCAGACATATAGGTTCCATTTATATTATTGAGGTAAAGGGTTGTTTTCCAAATCAACATGCATTGTTTGATGAAATTGATGATGATTGGGTGATATCTTGTATATATTTAAAGTTTTTAAAAACCAGAAATGTGGCATACAATCGAATGCCTTACGATAATCTATCTAGGTAGTACTGAGATTTTTCTTTGCATTGTAGCAGATTTTTGAGATCATTCTGTGAATAAGTAATTGGTCTTTACATCCGTAACAGCCACGTTTGCACACTTTTTGTTTAACCAGTAGTGTGTCATTTATTTCCAAGAAAATATATGTCTGTTTTGTTAAAATAGATGAAAATAGTTTGTATGTTGTCGGATGGCATGTAATTAGTCTATAGTTTTTCGGGTTGTTTGCGTCAATATTCTTGAGTAGAAGAAATATAATTCCTTTGGTCATCCATGCAAGAAATTTAGAGGGATCGTTAACTATTTCTTGAAGTTCTTTGCCTATTTTTTATCTGCTGTATTTAAATAATATAGCCAAAAGTTAGGAATTTTATTATTCCTAGAAATTACCAGCTTTCTGCTTTTTTCGGTGCACATTTAACATTCTCTTCGTTCTATTTCTTGTGCAATCCAATCTAATCCTTTATGTTCTTTAAGGCAAGCCCATATTTTTTCCCAGAACTGTATAACTTCTTCCATTTTGGGGGGAACTGTCACTTCAATTCTTTTTTTACCTATTTCCCTGTAAAAATTCTTTGCATCGGTTTGAAAAAATTTGTTTTGTCTGTAGAATCTTGATCTCTTCCCATAGCGTCTTAGTCTTTGAGCCTTCAGTTGTATTGTTTGCTTTATTTTTTCCTTAGTTGGTAGAACTTCATTTTAATTTCTAAAGTTGTATTTTCTTTCGACTCTTCTGCCTTTTCTAGTTCTTACAGTTATTCCTCGTGTCAGTTCATTGAGTAATGATAGTTCATTCCGAGGTTGTTCGATTTCTTTTTCTATTTTTCTTTTCCAAGGTGGATCTTCATGTCTGTGAGACTGCCTTGTTTTTAATTTGATGTTCAATTTCTTTGTTGCTGCTATTGCTGATGCATATATTGCTTCATTTATATGAGTGTCTTCTTTATCCAAAATTAATTTGAGTGTTGCATTGTACAGATTAATAGTTTCGAGGTTATGCTTTGTTGGTTGTAATTTTGGGAACTATTCTCGTTCCTCCATTGCAATATTTTGTATTTGACTTATATGGTTCTTGATTTCTTCCTTGGCTTCTTGTATTCTGTTCTTGTTTTCCGTAAAATAATTCTGTTCAATGTGTTTTGAACTCGTTTCTTGCCGTCTTGTAACTGACTTAGATCACACCTTTCCAGCACTTCCTAACTTACAGTATTATCTTCACAGTGATTTGTGTGTATCATGGTTTCTACATTATGACCTGTGGCTTGTTTGATGTTACTACTTTTTATTTCGGATTCCGGTTCCGTTTCATATTTTGTTGATTCGTCTATTCTGGTTACAATTCTTTTTATCTCATTAATTTCAACCTCGGTCAATCGGTTATTTCACATGATGTATCTTCGTACATTGGCTAATTTATTTTCGTCAATGTAATTTCTATTTGTTTGTCTAAGTTTTTCTCGCCAAATGTCATATGTTTGGCGCGTGATGTTTTTTAAGGTTTGAGTAACGCTTCATGAAATGCAGTCATAACGACTTTGTACTCCTCACGAGACCATTTCATTTTTTCTTTCTTTAAATATACTGTTATAGATTTAGCTGGAGAATTTCAGGGCCAACATTAGGATTATCCTGGTTGTGGGGACCTGAAGATTCATTTTCTGTGTAGGAGTGTGTTCCCATGGCTGATTTTCCAACCTCGGGTAGGTTCCCTCCTGAAGGACGGCCTCCCTGTTTTCCCACGAGTGACGCACGGGTCCAAAAGTCCAGCCAAAGTTGCCCGACACGTTGGGTAACGGTCTTTGACAAACAGGGCCCCGAAGCCTGTAGAGGATTGTTTGTGACCTCATAACGCAGTAGCCATTCACTCCTCTGCACAATTAACACCTTGATTTGCGGGTTGTTGGCTTTCACTGACGATCCGTTTAGGTGAAACCTAGGTAGATTCTTCTGGCTCATTAGGCTTTATCTATCTATATATTTTGGATTATTTCTTTTTATGTCTTAATATAAGATATTCAATAGTAGATATATTAATATATGTTACTGTCATTTTTGACCACATATCCATATAATTCTTTTGCCGTCATTTGTGATGGCACGGGCTCAGTCGCACACACACACACACACACACACACACACACACACACACACACACACACACACACACACACACACATATATATATATTATTGATCTGGAAGTCACTTGATTGCCCGTTCTTCATACTGATTTTCTCCAGGATATTCCAGTATTTCAACGGCTTAGTGCTTATTTGTGAGCCGACAAGCTGCTATATAGATTTTGATGATAATCACAGTTGTAGATTTTGTCAGTAACCCAATGATTTTCTCATCTGTAATGATGATTCTGGAATTTCATGTTGCGAGTTTCCTTTCTTTGGTAGAATAATATATGTCAAGAACTTAGTACTCGTCTAGAATTCCATCTTGCATTAATTAAGTATTTTTTAAAACTTCACGTTAGGAAATCTTCCAATTTTTTAAAAGGCGGAAAACGCAAGCTAAATGTAATAGAAATTTCATACCATTACGTCAGCTAATTGTTTTAGTGATCTCTTCTGTACTATTATTGAGTCTCTTCTTGAGCTGTTCACAGATACATTAATATTCGATATTAGATGATGTGCTGTTTCTTTCAAATTCGTCATCCATTACTACGCGAAGCACTCGGTCAAGTACATGGCATTGTCAGCTAATGAAATGGGGGTACTTCCACTTTCCTTTGAGCACGTAGTCTTTGTAACTGAATGACTATATCATTATTGCTTATAGTGCTTCAATTTTTAGGGTCGGAAACAATCATGTTTATGTTTATGTATTCATCCAGAACAGTTCTTATAGATTTTCCATTTAGTAGATCTGATACTTCGAATTTAACTTCTTTCATTCTTCAAAACAAACATTTGCTTTCCGCGGCCATCAATCCATTTGCCATTAAAATAGAAATGAGCTATTTTCTAAGTATATTGTTTATTCCATTTTTGTATTACATTTAACAGAATCTTTCATAGTGTATTTGTAAATAACAGATTGAGAATGTGTCTCAATGTCAGTTCATTCGTGAGATAACTGCTGACAAATATTTGCTGCTTTGCTCGTTGGTAAGTCTGAGGATATTATTAATTTCGTTGAAGATTTTATTTTGCTATACTTCTTTCTTTTTATCATGGATTGTTCTTTAGTTCTTTCGGACATTTCATATTTACTCTCTGATTAGATCGCTGATTCGGACTCTGATTCGGAAGTTGAAGTTGTTGTTTTTGTTGGGTGTTATTGTGTTAATATCCAGTCCAAGCAAAATTTTCTTCGTTTTAATGGATGAATATCTTTGGAATTCATAGTCCTTTCAGTTGTTTATCCAACCTGTTCTTTGCTTTTGATCTAAAGTTGATATAATCATCTGTCCTCACTACACAACCATTCAACATCTTCTTTTGTGATGTCAAGCATTTCATTCAATAGATCATATTTTACTCGTTTCACGCATTCATCATAAATGTTCATCACGTAATACAGTTTTACTTGTTTGATTTGAGTTGATAAATTTGGAAAGCTTCATTTCTTTTGTCATAAACTTGTTATTTCTTCAGCTATTTCCTTTATACGTTCTTTATTTTTTATGGATGCTCCAAGCAACCATTTGAATTTGAAGGGGAATCTTTTAATAGTTTTCCAGTAATTGTTCTTCTTGTGGAACAGTGTTTCTATTCTTATATGATTCTTGAAATCTTATGACATTTTCGTTCAGATGTTCTTGTTTCTTTCAATTGCAGAAGCATTTTTCCGAGACATAATAGCTCAATAACCAGTGTTCCTTAATCAGAGTGCTTATATGCTCTTAAGCTAAATAGTAATTGGTTACAAACACAACACACTTTTCCAATTCGCTTTATCAAAATGACAACTAAAGAAGTACTCTCGCTTATATTGTCCTACGATATACACGTCATAACTTTCCATAAAGTTCTAGAAAGATTCAGAAATTTCTAGAAGGTGCCAAAAATTTGTAGAAGGTTTCACAAATAAAGTTCTAGAAGTCTCCAGAAAGTTCTAGAAGGTTCTATAATGTTCTAGAAGGCTCAAGAAACTTAGTGCTACATTATTATAGGTGATTTTAGATGTTGGATGACATTTTTAAAATATTTTTTAACAAAAATTTATCGAATTTTGATGCAGGAAGGAAAGCCATTATTTTTCAAAAAAGTTTTAACGTTAATCTCTCTCTCTCTCTTTATATATATATATATATATATATATATATAACCACATAAGGACACCCAAGATGAAACAATTAATAACCCATAATGACGTAAGTCTAAAAAACACCTAAATTCCTTGAGTAGACTGTTTATCATAAATTGTCAACCACTGTACTCTCGTTTATTTCTGTCTTAGTAGCAAGCCCAACAGACTCAACAAAGTAAACTTGGCAAGTGCATTCGAAAAGGACTTTCAATCAGTTGTTAACTGGAGCGAATAAGTCTTAAATTTTAACGCCTTCAAATCAAAACTATCACAGAGAGCCTTTTCTTTTTGTCATCAGAATGACTGATGCTAAACATTTGAAAACCAGTACTCTATGCTTTCTTGGCCTCACGTTTGTCACCCACTTGATGAGGAGTGATATTGTTTTAAACAGTTGCTAGTTCGACAGCTAGGAAGGTTTGTTTACTGTGTTATGTCAGACAATCATTCTCGACATAAACCATTTTTCACATTTATAAATCTACCACTCCCATTTGTGCATTGAATGCTGCTGCCATATCTGGTCTGTTACTCCTGCTTTATATCTCAAAATTCATGAAAAAATTTAAAGTAGTGTCTGTCATATAATCGATAATAACCAGGCATTTTGACTTCAGCCATTTTCTCACCAATGTGACGTGGCTCCCTTCTATCTCTTCTACAAATATTTTCCTAGCAACTGTTTGGATGAGATTTTACCTTGGAACTTCAACTTCTTGAATTTCAATGTACTACTAGATTGCAAAGTAGATCACAACGTTTTACTGGATGCAACTCTTTATTTTTTCTAACAGTTTATTTCTTTGAACTTCTCTTCCAATGCCTTCCTTCCCTGGCAACTAAAATCTCCAAAAACATAAATGCAACGTCATCTATCGGCTTCATGAATTCCGTTAATATCTTTTCATTCTTCTTAGAAAAGTTAACATTCTCTTCCTTACCCCTGTTTCTCAGTGCTTCCGATTGACATTATCGCCTTGCTTTGTGATAATGTTATTTTAAAAATACATTTTAAAATATATAGCAGTATCATCCTGTTTGTCAACTATATTGGCTCGACACTTTGCTACATTTTAGAACTTCCATTCAATACTTTAAAAGCGTATTGTAAAACTGTTTCAATATTTTGAATATACCGACATGACGTTCGAATTCTCCCACAAAACCTTGGAATTGCATTCTAGTCTCCAAGTTTTATAGAAACCTATACATTTACCTTAGCTTGATTATTTCACGACTTTGACTTGCATGAAGAAATAAAATTGCTTAATAGAATATCGTTGTATAATTCAATAATAAATTTTACATTAGATGCGTCTTCCATTGTTTCGCTATGTTCCATTGTCAAGTTCATGAACCCCGAGATGGTGTGCTGCCAAGCGAAATCTGCTGGTCGCCTCTTCATTATTATATTTCTATGAAGTCGTGACACGAGCTACCCAATCAGTTGGCACGCAGAAGAAAATTATCGATTTCCTCTCTCGTACATTATAAAAATGTGCTAAAACATTAAATAAATAATGAAAAACGTCAAGTTACCTAAATCTACGCAAATATACGTTTTAAAATATTCAATATATTTAAAATATATCTTTTAACTTTCATTGATATCGTGACATCGTTTGTACCGAAGTCTGACAACGGATTTGATTAATCAGATGATCAGAAAATGATATATGACTATGCCAGAAATAACGCAAAAGGTCAGCTTTAATAAATTGAATGTTAATGCCTCGAGGACGTGTTTGATCAAATCTCTCCACGGATTCTTATCATTTGTAGCTCTAAATGAGATTTGTCTCTTCATTAAATTCACAGAAACTGTTCTGCTATCCACTAGCACAACTTCGTCAGGTAATCATTTTGGCTTCGGTATATCGTGTGTTTTATATTCTCCAACCCATCTTTTCTCATTATGTGATATCTATATTTCTGATTCTAAGCATAACCGTTTTTTCATTTTCATGTTCTTCAAAATTTTGTATTTGCTCATATGCTTCGATTATAGAAAAGGTGTTGATTGATTGCATTTTTGACGGTTTTACAAGTTATTCAACGTCAGAAAATATTTTTAGATTTCATGAAACCGTTTTAGATAGTACTGATTTTGATATTAGTTCAATTAATTAAACCATAGATGGAAGAGGAGAGACAGACTACTACCTTCTCCATGGGTATTTGCGGGTAAGTGAATGTAGCAAACCGAACTGGGATTGTAACTCTGCTCTCTGATTAAAAATTCCGGACCATTATCTTTCACACCACCCACATACCCAAACTTACATCACCTTGTATTCTTAAGCAATGTTCCATCTAGGTATTTCGACACTTTTTTCTTCGCTTTTATCCGAATTTTTAGAATAATATTAATGTGTTTAAAATAATATAATTTGTAAATTATTTGATTTTCCTCCCTAAGCGCTATTTCATGTGAGATGAAAAAACATCTCTCACATCAAATAAAGAATGTTCTTCTATAAAACCTACAACAATCTGTTATTCAAGTCTAGAAGGTTCAAGAAAACTGATATATTTGTGGACATTTGTAATGTACTTGTTAAGTTTGTATTTTTATAAATTTGGTTTTGCCAATTGTCACAAAAAGGCCTGGTTGTTCTGTAAAGAATATCAAATAATATAAATCAGCTTTTACTTCCAGTCTTGTTCTGATGTTCATTGTGAAAAAGTATGTGATGCCATTAACGCAAGCATGTTTATACGGAGATCTTAAAGGGACAATGTAACCGAATGCCGCCATCTATAGAACACCTGGAAGATTTCTCGGCTTTTCAATCAAATCGTGTTATTGCGGTTCATATTTCCGGTAACAATGACGAAAGGATCTCTTTATCAAACATGAGAAAATTTCAATGTTGGCAACAAAATACAATGCTAGTGCAAACAACAATAAAGCCATCAGGAACTTTTGTCTGAATACTATTTCTCTCCTGAATATAGTTTTTATTCTTAATTTTATTTAAGACATTTCCGTGTCATAGAGTGAAAATAAAAACAAATAATAGGAATGAATGCTATATTATAAAAAGAGATCTGATTACCTGTCCGCCACACAATGCATACGACATTTCGTGTGATTATACAATGTGAGTATAGAAATATATATATATATATATATATATATATATATATATATATATATATAGTCATCCGCAGACAGATCTGTTTCGCTGTATCACAGATCATCAGTACGGTTAGACTCCGATTGCTTTTTAATCCAGGATTGAAACCCGACCGAATTGGCGTCAGTCGGCGATTCTACCTTTGGGCTATGAGCGCTTGGTAGAAGAATTCAGACTTGTTAGCGCTTATATTATCATTATACACGCCCAATAGCCAGAGTGCTCTAATTCAATATTGAATGAGTGATGCGTATATATATATATATATATATATATATATATATATATATATATATATATATATATATATGCGTGTGTGTGTGTGTGTGTGTGTGTGAGTGACTTACATATACGTGTGTCATTTAATTTACACGCTAACACACACACAAATACGTAAAATTTGACCGAGTTTCAAATAAAACATCGGAATAAGACATTTGTTTCCCACGCAGTTTGGACAACTACGCAGTGATGAAGAATAAAATTACAAATTTTGAGACAAGGAAAAGAAAAAAACATTCCAACCAAACTCTTTCCTTTATTACATGTGTATATATTCGTGAGAGAAAATGAAAATGTTATCAGTTTTTCCTTTATAATGACAGAGAATTAGTTGTTCTGAATTTTCACGGTTTATCGGATTACTCAAGTGAGTAGATGAAAGAAAAGAGGTTTATTGTAAAAAGAATAAATAATGACAAGACTAGGAATCTGGTAGCAGGCTAGTAGTGGCCGAAGCAAATCACAGCTCTGCTCCTGTGCTTACTATATATGACTACTAATATACTAATCTACATAAGCAATAGGTAGTGATGGACATTTCCCCTGAGCTAACTTTCCCATGAAATTTTGCTCAATACCTTTTCTTTTCGGGGTCAGGACATAATTATTTGACTTTTTTCTTATTCATAGTATTTTATGTCTCAACAATTTTTGTGCTGGTGCGGTTTGAGGAATTAGCGATTTTTGGGAAGCTGACGTTTCCGGTATGAAATACTTCCATCGGTACTGGTGAAGATATGGGAACTGGTATTTCGAATGCGTCATATATTACCTCCATTGCAAATTCTTCACTAGGCGTGAAATCTTTCGTATATCTTTGCCTTAACTGATTTAAATGTCTCTTACATTCAAATCTTCTTTCTTTGAATATTCTCCTGGTTTGTATAATTGGGTTTTAAAATTTTATTTTATACAACTTTTAAAGCGCTAAAAACTTTTGAATACTCCTCTCATCAGTGACCATGTCTTGAGTCTTTCTTAGAGCTCTTTTAAAAGTGCCTATGAATCTTTCTGCTTGCCCATTTGATATCGGGTGGTAAACAGAGTTTGTAATGTGGTTAATGGACAAAGATATGCAGAAATTCTTCAATTCTCTGCTGGTAAACTATGAACCATTATCACTAACTAATGTCTTTGGTACACCAAAATGATTAAAAAGCTCGTTTAGTTGTAACACTTTTGCCCGAGCCGGCTCGTTGCAAAAGCCAGTTTACAACGGAGAGAGGATTCGCTTAAAAATATCAGAGCTTTCAATCTTCAAATACAATTGTCTTTTCCAAGTATCGTTAAAAATATCAGAGCTTTTCAATTTCTTTTTAAAGATTTTTCACATATTTTCTATAACCAGAGCTGTCAATTCTCTATGCAACTTTTAAAACAACAATGTTCTTTCGGGTCCTTATCGGAGCTTTACGGAATTTACCGAATCAGAGGCGGCTAATGGCGGCGACGTGACGGCGACGGTTTTGGGATTGGTTTATCCTTGTCGCCTGGAGGCTCTCTCCCTACTTATCTTCTAAGAATTATATTCATAACAGTGCGGGCTTTTTGTCAAGAATAATCAGAAATTTCAATTCTCGCAAATAAGTTTTAAAACAATAACGTTCTTTCGGGATTCCTATCGGAGGCGCATTATTCAACATTAACTCTTCAAGTTAATCGGCGGCAGGCTTCATTCGACATTAACTCTTTAGCCACAAGTTCTATGGTAGGCGACCAGCTGTGGGTTATGGCTCCTCCGTTGGGAACCCTTTTCCACAGTCGTTACATTTCGACTGCAATTCCAGGACCTCAATCCAACTCTTTCCTCAACAACTACTGATTTTTCTCGCCGACTTGGGATTTTTATAACCATCCAAAATCCTCTTGGAGGATTCGGCCGATTCAAAGCTTTTAACCAATGAGATTATTTTCCAATCACACGATTTGCGGGGAGCCATGGCTGGACGAGTGAAATATCAACAGCACACATCATTTTTAGATTTTTCAATTCCCACAATTTCTGTTCTCAAGAACAACTGTTGGGGGATCTGACCCTGCTTGACCTCATCAAGGAAATCCTGACATTTTGTTATGGCTACTTACAAAATCTTAGCTTGCCCAAAACAAATCCGCTTCGAACACGAAAGAAGGATAATTACATTTCTCTCTTTCTTTCCCAGCTGTTAGCTAATTTTTCTATTCCTCGGATTTTATAAGTACATGATAGTATTTAAATAGATAATTTACATAAGCTCACATCGCGAATTACAATAAAGCACAACTAATAATACCACTAATATTGATTTCTCTCTCTCCATTGTATTAAACCAAACAAAAGAAAATATACCCGCTAGAGATAGTGTCACAAGTACATTTATAGTATTTTCGGATGTCGGATGTCTACATTTGACTATTTACTTAGAGAAACTGTTCACGATTATAAGGTAGTAGCAATCAATTGATCCAGTTTAGTTAATGTGTAACCTCGCCCAAATGATATCCGTTATAGCCCACGGCTAAATTTTCCTTGGTAGTGTTTTGCCGGAAGTAGACAACCTCTACTCTCTTTTACCATTTTTTTAATCTCCTGATTCATTCTAGGCCAATACCCATAAATACGCATTCATGGTTTAATTCTTGACACGCCCGGATGACCTATACGACATTTCTACAATATTTTCTTTTGTAGTTCAGATGGTATTACAACTCTGTCTGCATATAATAGCACTATTTGATATTTCAGATCCCTTTTCTTTTAACCATACATGTTTCTTAATTTTTTTTTAATGAATTCGTCCTTCTCTGATGTTTTTTTTTTTATATCTTTTTGTGTCACGGGTAACTTCCGTATTGTATTGCATAGTAGTACTGATAATTCTTGTCCATTCCTTAAAGAAGCCATTACCGTGTCTTCTAATGGCCCTGCAAACTTTGGACTCAAACTAAACAAACCATCAACTTTTCCTAGTTTTTTCGAGGGTAGGTATTCCATCTGAAAGTCGTAGTTTAACAAAATTATTCTCCAGCGCTGTAACTTGTTAGCGGTGTGCGTGGGTATACCCTTTCTTGATCCAAAAATTGTTAACAGTATGTCTCTGATTCCTATGTAGTGTAAATTTTCTTCCATAGATGAGCCTGTGAAATTTTAAATTGCGTACACTATGACCGGGCTTTCTTTCTCGATCTGGCTATAAAATTTCTGCAGAAAGAAGGGTTCTGGGAGCATAGGCCATGGGCTTTGTAATCCCATCATCAAACTTGTATAGAATTACTACTCCGATCCCATAGTTGCCAGCTAGCATCGGATACTACAATTATTTCCTTTTTAGGGCCAAAATGTGCTAACGATAAATCTGATAGCAGACAACATTTCATTTTCTGGATAGCATCTTCAGATTCTTAGACCAATTCTATTTTGCACCCTTGTTCAATAAGTCATTCATTGAGGCTCTAAGATAATACATTTTGGGAATGGATATATTGTAATAGTTTGCCAAGCCTAAAAATGTCTGGAGATTAGACAAAAGCTATTTAAAAAAGCTATTAAAAATATACTACCACCGAAAAAGCTTTAATAGCTTTGCTTCTTTTCGGGTCCTGTCTTCTGTTCTCGTCGATTATTTTCCAAAATATTTGATCTGCTTGATGAAGAACTGGCATTTTTTTAAAGTTAGCTTGAAACCTTTTTCATCAATTTTCTGGAACACTATCTTGATATGTCTTTGTGTTGTTCGTTCTTTTTGCTCTTTAGCAGGATGTCGTCCAATATGCTATAGCACATTATAGTCCCGCTAACAGGCTGACAATTATTTGTTGAAACATGCTAGGAGCCACATTTAACCCAAACAGGAGACGAATTTAGCATGTAGATTCCCTTGTGTGAATTAATTGCTAATAAATTTGAGCACTGTTCTTTCACATTAACTTGTAGATATATGTAAGACAGATTTATTTTAGAAAACACTTTGCCATCATTCAGTCTAGAAAACTATTCTCCATTGCCGATAACCGGGTATATGTGTTCTTTCAGAAATCATTTAATCTGGTTGAAAAATCTGCACAATCTCGAACTTTTTGTTCTTTTTATTTAAATACATTTTAGGCACAGCCCAATTTGAGTAGTCAACTTCAGAAATTACACCCAATTTCTCTAATCGTTCCTGTTCTTGATCTATCGAATCTAAAGCTGAAAATAGTAGATCCTTTTTGGTTTAAATACTGATTTCATGCTGTCTTTAAGTTCAAACCTGACTTCGGTTTTCGTGCATTGTTCGAGACTAAGAAAACACGTGTGTAAATTCGTTTTTCAGATCAGATATAAATTTTTCAGTTATTTTCAGATTTTTCCTATACTGATACATAATTTACAGGTAATTTCCATAAATCAAAAATCACGATCTAATCCGTACCAAATAAATTCGTCGTACCTACAAGAATATAGATATTTAAATTGAAAATCCTCTCCGTAATTATTGTAAAGAGAATACACTACGGTAAGACGGGGAATCTAGTTGCAGGCTAATAATTGCCAAAGCAAATTACAGGCATCTCATGTGCTGACTATATATAGCTACCAATATATTCAGTTCACATAGGCGATAGGGAATGTAGGACATTCGATTGCAACGAAATAAATCGAAAATGAACAACAAATTGAAACAAATATTTGTTTTGAATTATGTTTAATCAAGTAAGACATAATGTATTTTTAATTGCTTCACGATTTACATCATTAAAAAGATTAAAAAAAACAGCTCATATTTTACACAACGCCTTTACTAATGCTTTATTTGAAGAAAAATATTCATTAGTTAATTAATTATTCATTTTTTGTTTGTACTCTAGATAATTTTTATTCCAACTATGAATACCTCTTTCATTAGAATAGCCACCTATAATTATCAGTACACTTTCTCTTGGAGATAAATCATACATGTCGTTTTCTAATAGCACCTTTGTTTAGGATGTAGTATTAAATCCTTAATAAATTACATTTATTTGGTTATAAAAATGTTGCTTTTTCTGGTGCTCAGTTGCCTCGACGCTCAGTCGGTGGTGTTCAGTCGGCAGTACTGAGTTATCCTGCACCCATCTTTAATGACTTTAGTAAATCTCATCGGGTTTGACACAACAAGCAATAAAAATATGGCTTCACCGATGAAAAATATTGGCACATAATTTTAATCTTTCACTATTGTATCATATTATTCCCCGGTCAAGACAACATTTTTGCTCATAAGTAAATCGATTTATATACTGACCTTTTGAAAACATCCCCATTGCTACTTGTCCAACAAATAATTTCAGATATCATGATTATTAATGACATTTATTAATTAATTAAATTCTTTGACAGGTATTTCCATACAATAAAAGCACTGGTGAATACTATCTTCCAAAAACTGCTTTAAAATAATAATGTCTCATATCTCAATAATTCTGTATGAAACTTTTTCATTTTTTACCCTTTATCTGAACAATATGCTGCAAATTGTCTAAAAAAATAATATTTTAACACCCTCTATATTTAATAGAATAGTGACTTATTGGATATACTATATCCTTCGTCAGAGATGTTATGATATACTACACCCGGCAGCAAAACCTTTGATCGGTAGATTGGAGGTTTTGAGAAGCGTGAAACCACCTCTTAATTACTGTTGTTCTCAGGCTCACCCAGTATGCTAGTACCTGTTAGGGGTCCTAGCTATGGGCAAATAGTGAACACCCAAACAAAAATCAAATATACATTTTTATAATGAGTAACACTATATTTTATAGTAAAATGACAATCAGTGCAACACTAAAAATGAACGTAACATTAACAACAATATATTTTATGACGAGCAAAATATATGTCCAAAAATATAACTGTAAGTATAAAATTATGTACAAAATAATTGCAGTTTAAAGCCTAAAATTATGTACAAAATAATTGCAGTTTAAGGTGTAAAATTACGTACAAAATGTTTAAATCTCGGCATTAAATAAACCATAGAAGTGTTATACCCGCAAACAAAATCAACTACCCAACATGTATATCTTCTAGTGATATTCTATTGAACAGCCAAATCATTTTGTTTTCGTTATGATTAAGAGCGAGAATATTTTACTTGACTCTATCCCAATAAAGAATTTATAAAATCCCAAATCTCTCAAGAATTCTCAAACTGAAGAGGTTCAGAGAGCAGCAAGCTTAAATATTGTGTCAATAAAAATCATCTATAAAAACGAAAACGATAACAATAAATCAAATAAATCAATATGTTCTAGAAAGTAATAAATAAAACAGTCAATTCCCCAAATCCATGTGAATACATAAATATAAATATTAGATTGTTACATGAAATGACGCAGTTTGGGGTTGGTTGTTGAACCGGTCATGTAACGAAGTATCCTCCTTAGTATATAAAAAATCTTGTCCTATTCCTTGTTCTTTTTCTTTAAACATAATTTTTCTTTCAATATATTGTTATTCATAAGTCCAATGAAAATGTTTACAGAGAAACAATATCGAGTAATCTTACTGTATGAGCACAAAGTGGAAACAAACCCATTTATGCATCGAATCATTACATGCGCTGTTAAATGGATACTCTTCCACTACAGTAAGAAAATAGACCAATGGTCAGATGTAAGTGAATCACTAAAACAATACCCAAAACCTCTAATGCAATCTAAAAAGTTAATGTATGGTTGTCTTTCAAAGGGGTTATTCATAATCTATCTTTGCCTTAAGGGAAAACAATAAAAGCGACCTGGTATTGTAAGGAAATTGGGTGTATGCACACAAAAACTGAAAACGAAACAAACATGTGAATACAGATAGCTCAATACTGCTGCACGGCAGCACGTTTCTCAATCGACTTTTAAAAAGAATTAGCTTGAATTAACAAATTTTGTCTCATCATCCATATTCACTAGATATCACTTCTACTGATTGCCACATAGTTAAACATTTTGAGCTTTTCATACGCAATAAGACATTCTCTAGTAAGGAAGAGATAATAGAAGTACTTTAACTTTTTATCACATCAAATAATGACAGTTTTGAAAGAAGAGCTCAAAGATTTAGAGGTGCATTGGAGAACAGTCATTCAACAATATGGTGCCTATTTGAACTAAATAAATGAGTTACTTAACATTTCAGTATCGTATTATTAATGTTCTTTCAAGTGCCTCATTTCATGTGTAACAAATTAATTTTTGCCATCGTTATAAAGATCTATGACGACTAAAGCTTCCAAAGAATTTAGCATAGATTTAATTATAAATACTTAAATCCATACTTTATGAATTTAAATACATATCCACGGCTATTTGCACTAGACGAGGAAGCTAAACGATACTCTGACGAAGAGCAGAATCTTGTCTGGAGGAAAACCGACTGGGGCCTAACATTACTTTTGCAGTATCTACGGGATGTTTTTGCCCGAGCTTACGGGCTCAGATTTCACCTTTGTGGCACGTCCAGACTCAGTGGAGAGGTTACTGATAAATACTCAGTGTACCATTTTTCATTTATTTCTGTTGTCTTGCAGAAAATGATATTCAAGGAATGAGACAAATGATCAATCACAAGGCTCAGGTAGGCTTAGGCTTTTAAATGCTCTTTTATCTGTACAAAGGGTTCAGTATTCGCAATACTCTTGGTTGGTCGAAAATCCATCGACAATCTCACCCCATACAACACACTCAAGCATTACTGTTCTCAGATCCTGGTGCAGTGAGTAGATGTCACGGCTAATATTTTGATGGCGGATAGAGACATTGATCTCCGGTCCTACTTTCGTTTATTTTTTATATATCAAGGAAGATTGTCAATCACAACTCAGGACTTATTCCAAGCGATTTTCTCGCACTAGGTTGCAACAGGTGATGGAGGCACAGTCGACTAATGGATATCAGTTCAGATTGAGAAATTGCAGTCAGATTAATTTAATTCACTTATGTTTAGAAAGGTATGAATCCATCTTTTCTCCTCCCACCAACTATGGCAAAATAGTAAGACAAATTGGTTTCTATAGCCTTGGTTAGAAACCAGTACAAATTGGCAACCTACTGTAGGAAAATTGTTTTTTCAGGTTTTAATACGAGATTCAGTTTCTAATGTTGACATCTTTCTGGGTTATTGGAATCAATAAAGAACTGGTAGTTTTCCCGTAGTTACTTTTCCGCAATGTATTAGTATTCGTTTTAAATTATTCTTAGTGCACATATTATCACTGGGAATCCGGTTGTCTTTAAATACAGACGCAATCAGTAAGTCAAAATCCACAATACATTGCTGATTTCTATGTTCTTACTCTAGTTAGCTATATAGGGAAAAGAAATATAGCCAAAACTTGGCCACTCGTTTAGTACGATGCTGCATCTATGTGGGCTTTCAAAACAATGCTTACTTTTGTCAAGTATGAATTAAACAAGGCCTTTAAGTGTTCCTTACGAATCTTCTGTTCTGTATTTTAGTTTTTGTATACGATTTAACATACGGATCTGTTGGTCTAACACATATAAATGATCAAGGAAATTGAAATATGCCTATTTGATTGGAGAGAGTATGTAAGTTTAACAATTCGTAGACAAGTTTTGCAGTGTGGTAATATACATTGAATGATTCATACAGAAACAAAGAGTATTCGATAAATTATTTTACATATGTATGAGAGGGCAGAGTAATTTGCAGTAGAACGTTTCTAAAAGCATAAAACTGCCTCAGCGGTTTGCTTTCTCGGTGATTCCATGATGTAAAGATGTAAGTAAATCTTGGTGCTTAAGAGATTCGGGTAAAAAGGAAATTTATTGATCATTATGAGTTTCTGACATGCATACAACATTGACATGATCATTAAAGACATTATTGAAATAAATATTGGTTAGAATGAACACCCAGTTTGGTATGCAGCTACACATCCTAAAGATCGATAATTGCATTCACTTACGCACAAATACACATGGAAAAGTCTGGATCCATCTCTTCCTCATCCTATGCGTTGAATAGCAGTACGGATTGAGATCTGCAACCACGGAGAGCAACCTACTGCCGGAAAATCTTCTGCCTAGTTAGCCTTTCTCTTTTGAGATATGATTGCCTGAGCGTGTATACCGCGTGTATACCGCATGAATGTGAAATTCACTATAACGCTATGAACAATTTGTGACTGGCTAACGTTTTTAAAACCCTGTGATTATGATAACCATTTCATATGTCATTCCAAGAATGGACTATCTCTTTACTGTCTGCATTTTTACAGGTATAAAATGTTAAACGAATCTATCTATCTATCTATCTATCTATCTATCTATCTATCTATCTATCTATCTATGGCCAGTGTAAGTGTCTCGTTGATTCACACCAAATCTGTGAATCAGTGACCACACACATCTCAAGACTCATAAGATTAAATACAAATTTTATTGTAATCTAATAGTATACAATGATAGATAACATGCAACATAGATGAACGATTCAACTAAAAACACTGAAAATAAATACAATGTATCTAAATACAATTTAGAGACAAGTTATAATATTAGGACCTTAAATAGTTATTGATGTTTTCCAACAGATGGCGTTACCAGAGGTGCGCTTGTGTAGTCTCGAATGGTAAGCAGGCTTGAAATGCAGTGTATGTCATTTCGCTGAACTGTAAACAACTTTGTTTTTTATAGCCTTAACATGTTCAATTTGTGCCAGAGATTGTGCATTTGCGGGGAATTTTACTGCAATACTTTATTCAAAAGAAATCTGCAGCCGAAGACTTTCTGTGAACATGCTCTGTCAGAAAACATGCAGAGATTGATGTAGATACCACAACAGTTTTGAAATATGTGAAAGCATTAGACGTGATTCACAAACAAGGACATTGGATGACGTACGAATTAAATGATGACTTGTCACGTGTTAACAGTTGCTTCAATGGTAGTAAAGACAATTTTTCACATAATCATAGAGATCCGTGCGAGTTACCGGCACTGATACTAAGTTACCGAGAGACTACCGCAAATAAAGTCATACTAGCTCTGAGCTCCACTCAACTAGAATAATATACACGGATATACTATTTCCAACGACTTCACTTCAAGACTTTTATATATTTATTTATTACTAATAATATTCCTGAATTTACTAACCTACATTCAAGTTTTGTATATTAGTTGTATGTAGAAATAAAAAACAGTCTAGTAGGGTAAGATCTACTAGAGTGGACTATGAAAAGAAAGAAAACACGAGGAAATATGTAGAACTTGAAATATTGAATAAGATCAAACTACAATTAACTTCAGGTTCGGACTTAACAATAATCAACCTACAGTCGTGGCGGAAACTGAATAGGCCGGCCATGTTACACACAAGAAAAATTGCTAAATCTGTCACAAGAAAACGGATCAATTTCGAAGATGAAATAATCGTGAATGTGAAATTTCAGGGAAAAACCAAAAAATTAAAATTATACGTTATAAAAAACACAGACAAGCAGGTAGGAACGGACTGGATGCAGAGGTTTAATGTATGGGATTTACATTAGTTCTTCTTTTAAGAAATAGAGTGTGAGCCTTCAGAAGCCACGAAATTGAAGGAAGAATTATACAAACAATTTCCAGAGGTATTCTCAAGTGGGTTAGGACGATGCAAGAAATTCGCAGCAAAAATCGAGCTAAAACAGAATGCTCAACCAGTATTTTAAAAAGTTACCGAGAGATACCGAAGTTACCCAGAGACTACCGCATCAGAAGTTGGACTAGCTCTGAGCTCCACTCAACTAGAATAATATACACGGATATACTATTTCCAACGACTTCACTTCAAGACTTTTATATATTTATTTCTTACTAATAGTATTCCTGGGTTTACTAAACTGCGTTCAATTTTGTATATTACTTACAACTTATATAGAGATAGAAATATATAACTTATATTTCTATCTCCATATCTGTTTTGTTGTTCATTATTTTGTGCGGTTCCGCACCCGGAATCCACAACAACTACGATAACCTTAAGCGTAGAAGATTTGGTGGGATCAGCTGGATGTAGTTTATTATGAAAGGCTCACACAGACCAAAACATCACGGAAAATCACTATCGACAACAATTGTACGTTTAAGCCAAGCATTGAAAAACGAAAACGGCTGGTATACGAGCAGAGACACGATAAATGGATTTGGAAACATGACAATGCTAAGCCACATTTTGAAAAATGGGTGAAAACCTATTTGGAAACGCTTAAATGGGAAATCATACCCTACCCGAAGTCTTTACATCTGAGTGTCACATGTTCCGATCGATGGCACATAGCCTGGCTGAACAGCACTTTCATTCTTATGAAAATGCGAAAAATTGGATCGACTCCTAGTTAGCATCAAAAGGCGTCTTGTTTTTCCGAAGTAGAATTTAAATACTGCCTGAGAGATTGGAAAAAATAGGGCTTAACGATGGTCAATACTTTCAATGACCAGGTTTTTTTTTACTGATGTCTGTAAATAAAACAATACTTTTCATGATAAATCACCTGGAAATTATTCAAGGTACTAATAGATCATTACATCTGAAATCGATAAAGTATGTTTTGGAGCAATTTTAAAATTCAACTTGAGAGTTTTCTTTTTTAAAAGATCAAATTAGTCAAATGATTTTATAGATAATAAATAATAGATTTTTTTATAGTTCTTTAGATGCATATCATGAGCCAAACAAATTTATGTAAAAAAAAAGAAACAAGGAATTAGGTCAAAATCTGACAAAATTTTTTATCCTTTAATAATCAGTTGTGCTTTAGCAATTTATAAAACGGTAGTGAAAAAACAAGTTTATAAGATGGCGAGAGTCAAAACGCACTTCCCAACCACGATTGCACCCGCCGGTCGTAAGGTTTGGGAGGAGTACGGACAGTCTGTCTGTCTGTCTATCTGTCTGTCTGTCTATCTGTCTGTCTGTCTGTCTGTCTGTCTGTCTGTCTGTCTATCTATCTATCTATCTATCTATCTGTATCCTTCATATCTATCTATCTATCTGTCTGTCGAAATGTTTTTATTTATCTGATTTCTTAAAAAACATTACTTATTAATGCTATTTAGTTTTCATTCATTTTGATATATATGCATATATATTTATAAATCAGTGTTAATAAGAATCAGCCTTATTAATACAAAATAAAGATAACTTGATTTGAATTTTTATTTCTTACATAAGTGTAATGTGTATTCTTACTTTTGTGAAATAAAAAATCCAATTTAGATGCACCTGAGAGTACTGTCGGATGATAATTCTTTCTTATATAACTTATGAGGGTTGTTGGTGATGTTATTTCAGCATTTCATGTCATTATTCAGCATTGAATATTCTTAATCAGGAGATTATGTGATATAAAAAAAAATCTATAAAACATCAAAAATCTTAACATCCAACCTTAAATTATATGTCAAATATTTATGTTTAAATATTTGAAATCTAAATTCATGGATTTTTATCTTTTCAATGCTATCTAAGTAAATTATCACTATCTGCATTTCTGGCATATTGAATTACATTACGTTTCAAATGAAATATCAGTCAAATTTAAAATATATTTCAATTTGATTAATTAATACGATTCATTTCAGAGTAAAACTACTTTTTGCTTAACCAAGTTTTATAATTGTGTAGTACTATCTGTCTATATTTCTGAGATGAGGTATTTTAACTATTTACAATACTTGCATTATTCAGGCTATTCTCCTCCTCTTTGTCATATTCACGACGGTTCGGCCGTTGTACAATCCGGCCCTCTTTAGGTAATATACGTTAGATCACATGATATAGTATCCACTGTAACTGTTTAGTATATATTTGTAATAAATGCCTTTGTTCAATTATTTTATATATATATATATATATATATATATATATATATATATATATATATATATATTACCTCATTGAGAAGTGGAATAAATATTTTTCATATTATCTTGCTGACAAAATAAGTTTCATATTAGAGTGCAAGACATTCTCATAATGTAAAATCAATACGGTGGATTGCATTTCTCCACTAAAGAAATATACATAAAAAGATATTTTCCTTTTTGTAATTCGATGCACAATCCATTTTTGACTTTATTTTTGGTCCATTTTTCTTGATCGAGTTTCTTGTGCCTTTGCCAACATAGTCCCCTCTTTGTCCAGTGGTTCTTAAAGGACTGCCTATATGTCACAGCTCATGGATGGTCTAAAAGGACAGGTTCGATGTCCATCTTTTACTCACCCCCTACACACCCCTTAAATTTATCTGCGTCTTCCGTGGCAATCAGGTTACGCATCAGTGCACTTTCTTTAAAGGGAACATTCGTTTGATGCACAAATGGATGCATAGCTGATGTACATTTCCTGGGAATGGCCACAGGAAATGATGCACCTATATCGATCTTAGGTTTCCAATTTTCTTTCTTGATCTCTTCCTCTCTCTTTGATTGTTCCTTTTATCTTTATCTAAACCTATTTGATATCTAGTGCGTGTAGTTTATAAACAAATGGTGATCATGTGAAGTACAATATGGATTCGAATACAAAGCGGAAGTAAGTGAATGAGATGAGGTAAGTCAAATAGATAGTGACAGGGGAGGAGGAAGATAGTTGAGAGGAAAGAATGAGCGGAAAAGGAGATTGAAAGCGAGAGTGAGATGGTGGAGAACAGATTTTAGCTAACGTGCATAAAAAGCGGGTCGATAATGCCTAGGGAGTAATTCTGATATTCAAGTAAGCCATAGATGTACAGAGGGCAAAAATCTGATCCAGGCTGCCCATATAATTGTTTTGGCTTAGTATTAATAGCTGAATCTATCAATCATGCAAAGCAGAAAGCGAAAGCAAATACAGGAAAAAGAAAAGAAACAATTCTGATAATGTGTGTTGAATGTGTCTCTGTTTTCACAGCTGGACGTTGTTTTCGAGCAAACACTTAATTTTCTAAATTATATGTAACAAGAAAACCCGTAAAAATTCACTATTTCCTATTTGAATTTTCACATGAATCTTAATTCTGAAGTTAATGATTGAGTAAGTTCATGGTAAGTTCCCCACAAAAATATTCGAAAACAACAAATGTTATCGCATCGGTAAATATGTGAACTTAACAATTTTAGCAAATTATTTCAATAATGATCCTAAATATGAATGCTGGTAGTTATTTTAAGAAATGGACACAAATGAAATGATTTGAAATTTCCATTTTCCATTTCACAGAAACCAATGTTAAATACTTCTTCCTTTTTATTTTCGTTCTGACATGTCTTTGGTATGTCTTTCCATTTTTACATATAATCAGAACGGAATAGTTCATTATTTATGAGGTATTGACAGGAAACGTTAAACACTTTTTTCTTTCTTTCACTGAAACTACGTAGTTTCTCAGATCTTTCCATGCGATCAAAACGCAATAGAACATTATTTATATATGATATTACTAAGGCTTACTATTCTTGTTAATTAAGGGAACGACAAGCAGAATTATAAAGCTAGATAGATCTATCTATCGCCCGGGTCACACTCCACTCACGTCTATTGAACAGGTTAAGAGGCTCATCCCTTGTTCCCTGTTTAGGATGTGGTTTCCAGCTTTCTCTTTTCCAATCTTTTCACTATTATGTAGCTCCCTGCACATCAGTGGCGTTACCGCCTTGCTCGGGGTGATACAATTAAAAACAAATCTATCCATGTCACCAAAAATGACGGTAATTGTTAGAAAGATTTAATAGTTTTTAATTGTTAGAAATTATTTTTAGAGCAATGTTTGAGATTCAATAAAGCTTAGCAACAGAACAACAAAGTCAAAATCTACTTCAAAACCAGATTGAAGCAAGATGTTCATTTAATAGACAAAATTATCACATGAAAGGCTTGCACAAATCAGACTGCAATCTAAATCACCTAGGAATAAAGGAACTGTTTAATTAAACGCTTTATTTTGCTCGGGAATTAACTTTATTTAAGTGCAGGTAAATATTCTATTTGTATAGATTATTAAAACGACTAAGGAAAGTAATCACTCAAAACTTTATTAATCTTGGTTGATTTCTCTCCCTTCCAACAACAGCTGAAACAAGAAACATAAATAAAAACATATTGATAATTATTATACGATTTAGTTCTAGAGAGATAAAGAGAAAAAGAAAGAGAGAAAGTACATATAAAATAATATTTTCAAGTTAAAATTTTTTTATATGTGTAGAATAACATTAAAAATCCCCAGCAGAATACAGCATTATAATTATTGATGAATGCATTATTAATGAAAAGATTAATCTAAAATATACTAGGACAGTGCCGCATACAGACAAAGCCATGTACAAGTGAAAATAAACGTTCTTTCTTATTAATCAGACAGCATTTTCTAACCGGTTGATATAGTTTTGAATGTTAATTTATTAATATTCTCGAGAAGTGAAGATGGAAGAGTCTCGTAATTTGTGGTGAAGTATGCTTCTTGACTTGCCTCATTTGGTTTTAATTTAATGGGAAACAGGCAATATAAATAAAATAAATAATAATTTGAGAACAAATTGTGCAGAGTGAGACGGAAGGCGTTTTGATTTGTGTTACAAAGGTGAAAATAGAAAGATTGCATTCTTCTTAAGTCTGAAATATGATTTTCGCTTAATTAATGTAAATGACTGCAAACAATAACAACATTCCAACTAAAGGTTTTTTTTTATACTTTAACTGAATTGTAATTTGGAGAATTTGTGTCATATTTTCGTAATGCAACTGGGCATGGAACAGATGTGATTACCGTAAGTGGCAGAATATATTAATTTTTGATAATGATTTGCCAAATTTTATATGGAAATTGTTAGCACAATTTATCTGTAAAATATAGAAAATTAATTATTAAATATATGATGATGTAAAACTGACTGAGTATGAATGTGTCATTTCTTCAGATAAAATTCTTTTTAATTCAACAGAAATTTTAACAAATTTAATATTAGGTTAAAAATCTTCGTAGGTAGAATTTTCAAAGTCATTGTTTAGCTTTGAAAAGAACTGTCTTCTCACGCAAACACGTATGTAAAATCCAACTGACACATTTATAAGATTTTACGATGCAAAAGAAATATTTATGTTAGTGTTTAACAATAAAATTACACTTTTTTACTCTGATAATGAACGCTTTCAACAGAAATGTTGACAAAGGGTGAAAAAGTCATTTAATTAATTCTGGGTAAAAAACAAAGTTATATCTCAAATTATATTCCGTACTTAAGTTTTTCATTCTATTTCGTATTTATTTGATCAAAATTCCGTCGAATTTCTTAGATTTTCTCAATACAGTCATAACATCGTCGTAGTTCTTTTATTTTGTCAATTTAATAATATTTTCGTCGAATTTCTTTGATCTTCTTAATATAATCAAAATATTGTAACATTTCTTTGATCTTGTCAATATATGCATAATTTCGTTGTATTTCTTTCATCTTCTGAATACATACATAATTTAGTCGTATTTTATTGATCTTGCCAATTTAATAATAATGTTTTCCTATTTTTATCTTCTCAAATAAACATAATATCGGTGTATTTCTTTGATCTTGTCAATTAGATAATAATTTTGTCGTATTTCTTCGATCTTGTCAATATATACGTAATTTCGTTGTATTTCTTTGATCTTATGAATATATTCATAATTTCGTTGTATTTCATTGATCTCGTCATCAGCAGACAAATCTGTTTTGCTGTATCACAGCTCTTCCGACTGGTTTTAGCCAGGATTGAAACCCGACCGAATTGACATTAGTCGGCGAGATATATATATATATATATATATATATATATATATATATATATACAAGTATAGGGTAGGTTGGATGGAATAATATTCTGTATCCAAAGAAACACTATGTGCTCAATACAAAGTAGAGAATTTATTTAGAATTTATAGCTTAAATAAGTTATAATATCCCCACAAACATAGCCATTTTGTTTTGACACTATCCGTGTCTTATCAAGTGATGAATTCAATTACAAGTTTGAGGATTTTACAAGTTTAAAAGAGTAGCTAAATCTTCTTAATCAGGGAGGCGTTGTTACAAAGACATGATGGACAAATCAAAATGCTAAATGCCATATTTATACAGTGAGTTCGATAGATGTTATCCAAGATAATAAATCCATTTTTAAAAAGAAAAACTAAACACATCTTTTAGACTGGCTATGAATTAATTATTAATAATGTTGGGGAGTCACCCCTTTTTCACAGTCTATGGACTCTTCCAAAGTATACAAATAATCCTGCCTACAGATAACGCTGTTTTGTTGTTGTTGATGGAGTTGGTGTTTGTAAGAGCAGTTGAACCGCCACTCGTTGGTTAGCAAGAATATAAACTATTAACCGGACATACTTCTTGTATTTATTTGACTTCTACTAACAAGTATTCCTGAATCTACTAACCGTGTACGGGTTGTATTATTTATGTTCAATATATTTACATTTTCCTCTCATATCTCTTTTTGTTATTATTACATTGGGTGGTTTTCTAAACAAGAATTCACAACAAATAATAATTCATTTTATGAGCTAAATTAGCCTATTTCATAGAACTACACTACTTTCCATCCGGCACTAATTTCGTCCCCGGAATTAAACATGCCTCTAAAAAATATAAAATAAATAGAAAACAAGTATCATGTTTCAAAGCAAAGATCTTGGCTCCATCTTAATTCGGAATCTCTAAACTGGTCAAGAATGGGTCACCTTCTTGGTCAAGAACCATAAATTCATTATACGCTCGCTCATAGGCTCCATATAACCATAAATATCAGCACCGTCATAACTACCTGTTTCCACATGCACGTACATACATGTAATTATATAGACTATGTTCAATTTTACTCAAATGTTTCAGTTAAAGTCCATAACAAATTAACTTTTGTGTCTGTTCTGGTATTCTTCAGACCGGAGATTGCTTTGTTTTGATTGGTCCATCTTGTCTTTGTAACAACGCCTCCCTGATTAAGGGGATATAGCTACTTTTTAAACTTTTAAAATCCTCAAACTAAAAACTGAATTCATCACTTGATAAGACACGGATAGTGTCGAAATAAAATGGTTACTTTTGTACTGATATTATAACATTTTTATGTTATAAATTCTAATTATATATATATATATATATATATATATATATATATGTGTGTGTGTGTGTGTGTGTGTGTGTGTGTGTGTGTGTGTGTGTGTGTGTGTGTGCTTGTTTTTTATGCAAAACTTAATTTATACAACAAATGTCATCACGTATAATTTATGAATTTGATATACGGGTTTACCTTGTTTTTGTGGTTTGATTAAAATTAAATCGATATTTTTCAGAACAATTAAGAGAATTAATAAAGATTACGAAAATACATTAGAGACAATTACATGCTGCACTCACTATTTTTGACAGGTGCAAATTATTTCACATCTTTGTAGTTGTTAGCACGTTTTAGCTTTTGAATTGAAGTCATGTGCCTGACTTAAAAAAGAACAAGCTTCTTTCTTCTAGAAAAATAACTACAGAAAAAGTCCATTAATACACGAAACCGTTTCCCTTTTATTTTCTGTTATAAATAATTTTATTTATTAAAGTTATTAACAATATATATATATATATATATATATATATATATATATATATATATATATATGCAAAAGGTGACACGAGCCTTTTTCTTAATATAGCGTACATGCCTTCTCAATTATTTCCTTTTGTCCCTTGGCATCCGCGCTGAACCATAGACATCAACGATGTACAACTAGATTTTCTATCTGGCTATAAAAAGATAAATATGACATATTTTCTAGAATTTACTTGGTTAAAATAATTTTGATAGCTTGTTATTTTGAAAGGAAAACGTTTTCTATTCTAACTGTTTAAATGATAGTTTCGAGTGAAATGTTTCACGTCATGTTAATAAGAGTATGTATCAAATGAAAAAAGTGTTAAACGAAAACGAGCGTCATGAAGAGAGAAAGTATCTCAAATGCTTGAAGTAGAAGAAAAATCGAGAAGAAAAATACAATGAAGTTGTAATATGAAGGTAAAGAATCAAGATAAAATAGAGGAAAATAAAAGATTACATATCCATTAGATAATGAGGAAGAGTAGAACAAAACAATTTGTGGCATGAAAGACAGCTTTAATAAAGGAAGATAGACTGAATGTTGTATAGAATTAGACAGAGTGGGAAAGAGTAGAAGAAAGAAATGATAAAAACTCTAGTAAGAATAATGAATGAAATTCAGAATAATTTTAAGTAATATAGAGGCAATAAATAAAGTCAATATAAAATATAACTACAAAAAAGGCTTCACAAAGATTACAGAATAAAGAAGGGACTGATGAATTTCGGATGGATATAAAACAGTATTAATGAAAATGAAGCTTTATAGACTTATCAATTTTTACTCATATTTAATTCATTTGCTTTATTTTTCATAGCACCAAAATCGTCATTAGCAAGGAACGTGGCAGAGCGAATCGGAAAAAAAATACACCACTAAGACTGCGAAAGGCAGGTTTCCGAGAACAGAAAGATACGTTTCAATTTTCCCAGGGGTTTGTTCTTTGTGTCTGATCTTCATTGTTTAATAATAATAATAATAATAATAATAATAATGACAAAGTTAATACTCATCGATGGTTACGTGCATCTGGATTAAAGTCCAAAACTGAAGGCTTTATTCTTGCAGCACAAGACCAAAGTCTTTTCACGAGAAACTTTCAGGCAAATATTATGCATAATAATATGGATCCAAAATGCAGGTTTTGTGATAAACACCAAGAAACAATAGACCACCTAATCTCAGGCTGTTCTGTGCTTGCCCCAAACGAATATAAAAATCGCCACGATAGAGTTGGGCAATATTTACATTGGGCAATGTGCAAACATAAATAAAATGAAAAATGACATAATAATAATAATAATAATAATAATAATAATAATAATAATAATAATAATAATAATAATAATCTAGGAATGGCCATCAAGATGTTAGGTTAAAAAGCAATTGAAATGAACAAAATGAAAGAAAAGTCTATATAAATAGCAATGCTGGATTTAAGATATTCGAATAATACAAGTTTCATAAAATGTTAAAAAATAAATTATTTAAATACAGAAAGAGTTTTACGAACTAAAGCAAAACTTTATGCTTTCTTCTGTTTATTTTTTTCTACATGAGTAGAAGAATGCAGTGAAAAAAAATAAAAACATCAAACTAAGGAAATATTTTGACAATAGTAATCTTTAGTGAAACAAAACATCGACATTAAAGTTAAATACATTAAAGAAGAAACAACTTTGATCTGTTACTCATCTGATTGAGGAGGAAGGATGAACGTTTGACTTTGATAAGTAAGAAAAGTAAACAATGGTATCGCTAAAAGCCGGCCATGTTAATCTTTTCTGTCACGTACTTTTATTGGCAATAACAGTTTCCGTACAAGAAACATTCTACATTCAAAGGTAGCAGTACAACCAGTGGAAACATATAAAATCTTTCTCTTAAAACAGTTTTTCAGGAGAATAATTTTCTTTAGTCTACGAACTGTTATCGTTCTTTCCAACATTGATTTATTTCCTAATTTTTTGGCTCAAGATACTGTTGAAATTATATCGTGTTTTTCCTTCTAGTTACATGTGATGCCAATTTAAATTTTTGACGCTTTTTGAAGTCTTGAAGTGATGTAGTTCTTCTGACTTGTTAACTTCTGTGAATCTGTAGTATCATTCTGTAAGAACTGAAGAATGTTTTTCTTCTTTTATTGAAATTATTTCATTTTAATTTTTTATTAATATTTCACTAGAAACCAGTTTAAACTGTAATCTTAGGAATTTGTATATGTAGTTTATTGTTTATATATTTCTGAACAGGTTTGATGTCATGCATGACATCCACGTAAGAACTTAGATCTAATTATTTAATTATTTAAGCGCATGATTCTTGTTCTCAGGTTAATATTTTGGTTTTGTTACCGTCACAAATGTGTAAGGTTTCAGAATTTTACCTTCTTACATTAACAGCTTTTGCTTCGAAGAATTTACCTGTGATCTGAATCACGTCCACTATTTTTTGCAAATAAAAATAATTATCATCAATGCTTACTGCTGTTCAATTCATTCGTCCATTATGTTATATATTTCATATTGTTGTTGCTTACATTCGTTGTGTATTTAAAAAAAAAATACTTCATCTTGCGTGTGATTATTTTTAGAGAAAATTTAAAAAAGAGTTACACACAAACGAAGTAGTAAACGTCAATATTTCAATTCATGAAAGTATAATTTTATTGTCGTACAGAGTAATGAGAAGACGACAATAAATCGCCTTACTCTTTATTGAACTTTGGATTTCGTCATTAACTTTTGGGGAACGGGTAAAAACTTTGGAGTTTTCTCTGAACGTAGATTCTGCATTCATGTGAGGAAATAAGAGACACTGTCTTCTTTCGTCGCTGAGACCCGCTGCGGATAGTGTATACTGAAAGGTGTGAAAACCGGACCCGGATTTTCCGAAAGCGCACAGGACGCCGCCCTAGCAACGGCACTTTACGTGTATCTTTTCCGTATTTCCGGACAAGCCGATTCCACGGAAACGGTCCTTTAGAAAGAAAAGAGAACTCTTCTCGGGGCTCTCGGCGACGTCTCCGGGCTCGCTTATGTCACCGCGGTTTCGCCCGAGAAGCAACGACACGCCGTAGAGATCGCTGCCAGCGGTGCAAACAGCCGTAGGCACTCCCTGAGTTTAGGGTCGTGAATATTATCCCGAGGCTCTTTCGATTAAAGGCCAACAGCTCGTCTTTTAAACCGTTTAAAGAAAATTTACTCAATAGCAGGGCTGGCTGGGTAGGCTTGGGTAGAGCAGGGAAGGCACATGCTAAATATTTCCGTGAAAAATCTATCTATCCGTTGTGCATTCTTTCTCGGGTTTCGCAAAAAGAGTACCAGAATGGTTTGAACAGTTATAATAGTTAACTGTTCTCTTTATAAAAGTTTACAACTGTTTCTTTTTAATCGTGTCGCCCCGAGCAAGGCGGTAACGCTACTGATGTGCAGGGGACTACATAAAAGTAAAAAGATTAGATAGGAGAGAGTGAAGAGAGCGAAGAGAAAGAAGCAAGAGAAGTATGGGAATAGAGGTGTGATGACAGTTGCAAAGGGGAAGAGAAAGGAAAGGATATACAGTCAAGTGTTTCTCATTAAACAACTAATAGATTTAAAGAAATGATGCGAATGATCGCAGTAGTACGAAGACGAATAGGGCTGCTTGCAACAGTTTAACCTAAAACATAAACTTCAATGATATTAATGCAGATTTTAATACTAGATAAAGATGGGCTTAAGTAACAAAGCCACAAAAACGAGAAAATTAAGTATATTTTCGAAGCATAACAAAAGGTCTATCGTGAGTCTTGGTTAAGATATGACATTAATAACTTTAATGAGCAAGAGGATACTGAGTATTAGAGAATATGATGAAAACTACTATTAAGGAGTGAAAACAATAAAAGAATAAGTAAAAAACAGTAGAAAACGATTGAGACTGCATTTACATTTTTGAAAATCAAAGTTGACTGGGAATCAATAAATTGAAACAAAGTTTCACAGGTAAGAAATGAAATAGAAAAAAAACTGTTAGCATAAAAAGATCGTATCTAAACATTTAATTTATAGAATGATGAGACTTTGTAGGCTATTTTGTACTGCGCTAAAATTAGGTACCTCCAATAAAAATGGCTAAAACAGTATTGTATGAATAAAAAAGGCCCCAAACTTAATACAATCGAACGTTTCCATCAACATGTTTATATTATTATTAAGAGGAAAGATAAAAAAAAATTATTATTTTTGGTAATTTTTTAATTCTTTCCAACACGTTCAAAATTTTGGGTAAAATCTTGTTTTGTTTTCATCATCGCCTTCTTTAAGTTTTGACATTGATTTTTGCGCTTTTTTCCGTTGAAAACACATTTATTTGAAATTCTTGTAAAAATCAAATAATTGTCCGAATTTTCAGAACTTATTCACAAATGAATGAAATTATTTTTTAAATGTTTTTTTACAAAATTTTGGTAAAATAACTTTTTAAAAATTTGTTACCCCCCACCACTTACTTAATTTCATAAAAGTTTCGCTCAGAACCTTTTGATCCACTCAAAAGATTTTTTTGTTAAAAGTACATGTCTTTGAAGATTGTAAATCGCCTACTTTTTTTTCAAATTTGTGCTGTTTAAATGAAAATCTGCTCTGGATTGAAAAATAATGAATCCAATAAAACAATGTCATTACTTAATTAGAAAAGCTTTTAATTGCTTTTGTAAATAAGTAATATTAAGAACATTATTGTCAAAAGAAATACATTTTTTCTGATAAATAATGAATTTTTACAAGAATCTTTTCAATTCTTTTTACATTTTAATTATAATAATTCATAATAGTTTAAAATTGTGTAAAATTCTCTCTTGAGACATCCATTAGATATGATATAATAATTAAGTGGAAATGAAATTTACGAGTTCAAAATTGCAAAGCTTAATAAACGTAGTTGCACTATTCTATTTTAAAAATAATTTTTTTTAACTTAATACGTCCATTATTTTCATGTATGGTTGAATAAATTGCCATTATTATGAAAAGGTTACGTAATTTAAAAGTTTGGATCCTTCCTTTAGATTTGTGAAAATTATTATTTATGGTCATACATAGCAGCTGTCATTCAACAGTCCGTCAAACGTTCAGTCAGATGAACACGACCAATCGTTAATAATTGGTTGTATATTACTTTATTTATGCTCTAAGTAAATAATATTTCATTAAAATCAGATTAATTTCAATTTTCTAATTTTACTAAAATAAAGTGTCAGAAATCTTTTGAAATATTTTAAAAATCGACGAATTTTTGGTTGTTTACAAATTTCATAAAAAATTAAGAAAATGACCGCTTTTAAGAAAATTTTAAGAAATCAAAATTAAATTTGACATTCCAATTTATATAATTTCTATCTGAAATACCCCAGAATTTTGTACTTAATGGAAATAATAAATTTAATCATTAAGCTAAAATCTAAAATGAAATCTGTAAGAATTGATTTTTCATTTGAAAAATTTAATTTTAAACTTAGGTATCGACAATTTATGCCGAAATATTAGAGGTACTTAGCTTAAATTAATAAAGTCTAGGCACCGTAGCAGAAAGTTCATCAGAACAATTACAATGAAAATGTTTATAAAAAAAGACGCAGGGAATCTAGGCTACGGTGTCTGGAAAAGAACTGAATCCGAGATGCTAGGTCAGGATCAATGACATAGCTGATGCATCTTTATAATTCTGTCTTTTGTAATGGAAATATTTTAGTCAAAGAAAAATCATAAGGTTTTGTGTATATGTATATTTCTGGAAAAAATGAAAGTTATAACATTACTAAAACCACTAGTACCGCGATTTAGCAAACACCTGAAATAAACGAATTCATTTCTCTACAAAACACTTAATTATTACTGCAGAAATCTTTGAAACGCTTTAGATGAGCTCTCGATTATTTGCAGTCAAATTGCAGCCAAATTGCTGTTGATGCTAAGCAAAATATGCAGTTTCCAAAATGTCAACAGCAAGCCATCTAATTAAGGCAACTGTAGTAGATTATTTTTGATATTCCTTCTACTTAGTCTAGAAAAGATAAAAATTACGGCTGACCAGTGACATATGCTATCGATGGTGCTAATGAAGTACCAATTATGTCCGTATGTGCGTTATTGTGCAGAGGATATCGGCACGGACACGAGAAATCGGAGACCCGAGTTTGAGTCCAGTTGAATTCGTTGTATTCATTTATGCGCAAATACCCCTGGAAAAGCTATTAATCCGCCATTTCTTTTTCCAGCTATAGTTTAAATATCAGGACAAATTGGGTTCCATAACCTCGGTTGGAATCCAGTCTACCGCAGAATGTAATACCAAACTTATGCAGAAAAATGTTCAGTCCAATCAGTCATGTCTCTTTCAAGATTGGCACTGTGATTAGCTTAGTTGGAAATAAGGCCACCCGGATTTTCTATCTGGATCAGTTTCTTTAGTGAGGCCTAATTCCAGTAAAGAGAGCCACATTAATGGAAGTGGGTATTAAGGTGAAATATATCTTTCGGGTTTAAATTTATTTCTTAAGAATTTGTGGCTTGTTTATAAATATATATACCGCAGGGAAAAGTTACGACATGTTTTGAAAGTGATAAATCAGATTTTAGAGATGTGTAAGCATGCTTTCTCTTTACAACCAGAAATCAGTATTCTTTTCTCTGTAGCACTCTAATATGATTCATGAAATACACATGCCGATGGTTTGGCTCTTTCGGGTGTCTAATGAAAATACTTTTGCAGCCTCCGAACTGTTTCAAGGTCTATGCAACATTGGTTTCGAGAATGCTAACTCCCTGAAGTTCAGTGGGGGGTTGTTTCTCAATAGGTTTTGAAGCTGCAAGATTCGTACTGGACTTACCCAATTAGGTTAGCAAATCGGAGAACAGTAATTCTACATAGGCTAACGGGGTAAAAATTGTATAAATCAAAGACAGTAGATAATTAGCTCTTACGAATTTGGTACTTCTCTTTCAAACGTAAAATTCCATGAGAACGAGTTTCGATAACCTAAATGTTTCGCTCATTTTGTTGTCCCCTGCTTTCTATTATCAAAGTCTGTTGTAATTATGGACAAATTTCTATTAAACTTTCTAACGATTTTCGTAATTGTCTCGTGAAAAGAAGTTTTTTTTTCATGTGTCGTATCCTTTCAAAGCATAGGTGACTATGGCCAGCCCCATCTCTCTTTCCCGTGCAGCTCTTAATAAGTTTTGTCTTTTTGTTATTTCTTCTAAACCCTGTTCTGCCATCCGTTTGCTCAAACCCATCAAGTACGATACGCGCTACATATTCTGTCTCGATTTCTATCAATCTGACCCCTGAGTAACAGATTTTCAAGGACCTCACTACTCATTGTGTGCCCTGAAATTTTAACTGTCTCTTCCTGATTTTTATAATTTTTTTTTGTTTCCTTTCTATTCAAAATCTTGTTTTTGCTCACATGTTCGATACATGATACCATCAGCATCTTTCTATAGGACCACATTTCTGTTGTTTCAAGACTCGTATTCATCTTTGACGAGATTATCCAGAATTCGCTGCCATACATGAAGACAAATATTGCGTAACAGTCCAGTACATTTGTCTTTGTTACTAACGACATTTTTTCTGTTTCGTAATACTCTGTTTAGCTTGTATGTATCGGTTGTTGCATATGTACATTGTTCGGACTGTCGTCCTAACCTTTGTAGTCATATTCACGATGTTTCGTCTGCTGTACGCTTCGGTCCTCTTAAGGTTATTGACATTTCGAACCGGATTCCAATCACCTAAAGAAGAGTAGAGCGTAAAACCGCCAAAACGTTGTGAATATGACAACAACGATGGAGGAAGTAGTCAGATCAATGTAAAGAGTGTAAATATTAGTTGCAACACCTCATTACAGACTTATAGACAGATAATTAAAAACATTATTAATGTTTTATTTTACTTATTTTAACATTCACTTCTTATTTGTGAGGCAAGTCAAATCTGAAATCATAAAAATAAAATAAACAGCGATGAAAGGTTTCGAATTATTTGAGGATACTACATACATGATCAAAGTAGAAAGGATTTAAACTATCTACAAAAGAATGTATAAGTAATGCAATTATAATCTCACGCCAGCTTGAACAATGGCTGACAATGCCTACATTTAACCTTGAATACGAACTAGAGATAACAAATTTAACGTTTTTCTAACTTTTTAATTATATTCAAATGGAATGTCTTTCAAATAAATTTTGATTCGTGATGTGAAATCAGTCAAGGTCGTCTATGTCTTGTCACTAGGATTAATTGAAGTAAAGTTGTGTGGTTCGATTTTAAAGCAATCAAAAACTGAAGGAAATATGATACCCAAGGCCTGTGTCGTTCGAGAATTAAATTAAATTGGAAACGTTAAAAGAATGGCGGGTAGTTTTTAACAGAGAAAGAAAATTATGGTTTTCTTTCAAAGACATTCACTAGAAGGCAAATTTCAGTAGATACTATTACTCTGAACTTGAACACCGATTTTCAGAAACCATTAAGAAAAACATATCCTGAAAAATAATTTCCTATTCTACCTGTGTAGAATTTAGAAGTATATCTCTTTTCAATTCTCACCATTGTTACAATACGTATTTGATTTTTCCATTCCTTATTTTTCATAATACTACAGCTAAAATTTCTATTTCATGAGTATACTAAAATAAGGGTTTATTCGAATATGAATTAATTAAGCAGAAATGTATGGTAATGCTAATAACAATTTATTTATTATAGATTTCTTCTCTTTTTCCAGTCTATCAGACTCGCATGTTACTTGGTATATATACTTGCTGTTTTTTCATTAGTTTTCCATTAGAGGTATACACACAAGCCTATATATGAACAAGAGAATACGAATTTATATATATATATATATATATATATATATATATATATATATATATATATATATATATATATATAGCGATGTATACACACGGCAGTCACCGAAAGAACTCAATTTATTGCTGAGGAGTCATGCATAAATCGCAGAAGTGGTAAAAGTTTTTTATTTAAATTTTCCTCTCTAGAGAGCTCAATCGTAATGAGAGCATAATATATTCGTCTTCCTGATACAAAACTGTTTCGCTGTATCACAGTTAATCAGTGTGGCTAGATATCGACTTGCTTGGGGCCGGGATTGAAACTCGATCAATTTGGTCTCATTCGGAGTCACTAACGCCTAAGCCATAGAAAAATTTTAGCGTGTTATATATAAGCAGTAGATAGATAGATAGATAGATAGATAGATAGATAGATAGATAGATAGTGATATCAAGTATGTGAAGAGAGAGGATAATAAAAAAATCTCTTTAATATAAAATATTAAGTGATAGATCTGTAAAGACAGTTCAATGGATATTATCCAGAGCAATATAATATACATAACGGAAAACTCAGCACATCATCTTAATTGGTTATAAATTATAATCTATTTTAAAAAAACTAATAGGCTCGTTTCCTCAGACCACGATTTTATTTAGGATAAATTTTCTGAGAACATAGAAAAAGTCTTTAAAGAAAGAGAATGCAATTCATATGACCCAGAATATAAATCTTTATTCTAAACGTGTAAGGATCATCAAGATTACATGAGAAAGAAATTCACTGGGAAGAATGAGTGACCATAAACCCATACACACCCACCTAAATGCACATGACTAGGCATATACATATATACATGAGTGCAAAACTAACACACACACACACACATACACACACACACACACACACACACATATATATATATATATATATATATATATATATATATATATATATATTAAAAATGCCTTTGTTGGAACCAACTGAGAACTTGCTAAAAGAGAATAAATGCAAACACCTATCGATTAAATAAATGCAAACACCCACCGATTCAGTAAAGCGCTCAACGCTTATGTTGCCTGGACAAAACAAAGACAACTGTCAACGATAATTTCTATGAAAAGACGACTCTAGTGGGAACACGAATTTCAAGCTCACGCTATCTAAAGATGACTTGAACATAAATGAACAAAGGTGGGATACTTTTATATAATACATAACCAGAACTTCCAAACTTTAAAGCATCACGAAGAAAATAAGACAAAATGATGTTATTTAAAAACCCGTAGATAGCTACACATTCACAGAGGAAATACAAATAAGCAAAAAAGAAACCATGTTCGTGGGTTTAACCACTAAAGGCTTTACTAAAGAGATTGAGGTTATAAAGAAAAAGAACACGCAAATAAACTAATAAGCTAATCAATTACCAGGTTACACAATAGGTATTTTATATTATATCTAGAAATTGTGTAAGCGTGAATCTCAAGCTACAAGTAGGAGCATAATTTTAAATATATGGGTAGCCCAAAGGCAGAGGTGCAGTAAACGATTACATTTATTTCGAGATTAAATATATAATTATATTTAATACAACAATTATTACATTGAGGATTAAATTTTATTGTTTACAAGAATTCAAAAGCGCTGAAATTTTATCAAAGCAGGTGCTCAATCTGTTGTTTATCACAGTTTGCATACCTTTGAAGTCTACCCCCACGCATTAAGACAGTGGCATCGAATCTATCACGAATGCGGTCAATGTGAATCTCTGAATTATCTGAAAAGAAAATTCATTAAATGTAGATAAATTTAATTTTAAAATAAAATAGCACAAATGCCGTAGTCATAGAGAACACAATTGTAATAATATAACTGATACACAAATATATTTCACCTATTTTAGACACCCTATATATATATATATATATATATATATATATATATATATATATTAATAAGAACAAATGGAGTAAAACTCCACAGTTCGTATCATATACTATTTTAAAAAGTAAAAAGTAAAACTTTTTATATCGCTAAACAAAAATCTTTCATGCCTAAATATTTGAATTGTAATTCATCAAGCTATGGTTGGTAACTTTTTTTTATAAGCGTTTCACCCCGAGCAAGGCATTTCACTGCCACTACTGCGCAGGGGGCTACATAGAGTGGAGGAAGGATGGTTAAATATAGGAAATGTCAGAGGGTGGGTGATAGGCGGGTAAGGATACCGAGAATGGTTAAATATAGGAAATGTCAGAGGGTGGGTGATAGGCGGGTAAGGATACCGAGAATGATGGTTGGGTAGATGAGAGTGTTCTGAGAATAATTGGAAGTTAGTGTGATAGGAGGTATCTCTTGACCCTACATTTAAACACCTGGAGATTGTTGCTGTCGGGAAAGCAGACTTGTGGAAGGGAATTCCACAACCGTGAAGCGCAAGAAAAGAAGCTGTTGGAGTAGAAATTAAGGTTACATCCTATCTGTTTAACTGTAAAATGGTGGGACCTAGTTGCTAATCTAGTATCTCGTGCAAGTTTGAGCTCAGGCGGCACCAGTGATCTAAGTTCATCGGAGCAGAAGCCATGAAAGTACTTGTATAAGAGGCACAGGGAAGCCACATCACGCCGGTGAGAGAGTGGTTGCAGCCGGTCTACCAAGTCGGTATCAACCACGTTACAGATTCTCCTTTGTATTTTATCAAGAAGCCCAAGGAGAGTAGCAGGGGCACCCGACCAGATATGGCAGCAGTATTCAATACATGGGTGGATGGTAGATTTGTATATGTGCAGAATAGATTCAGGCGGGAAAAGCTTCCGGGCCCTGCACAGAGAGCCGACTTTCATAGCAGCAGATTTGGCAATGGATTCAATATAGTCATTCCATTTGAGGTCCGCCGAAAGTGTAAGGCCAAGGAGGCGTAGTGTTTTACTCTCTGGGAGGCAAGACTGTTCCATACTAATGGGAGGTAGATACGATTGTCTATGGTGGTTAGTCTATGATTGTCTTCGTTTTAGAAGCATTGAAATTTACTAGCCATTTCCTATCCCAGGCCACTACGGATTGGAGGTCCTTTTCAAGCTCGGCAGCGAGGTCCCCTTTGTCGCCCACACCGGGTTTTTGATCGAGGCGAGAGTAGATTGTGGTGTCATCGGCGTACATGCCTACTTGGGTTCTAATGGCGTCGGGGAGATCATTAATATACATCAGAAAGAGCGTGGGACATAGGATAGAACCTTGAGGGACGCCCGCGTTCGTATGGTAGTTTGGGAGGCATGCCCATTTAATACTACCTTCAATGTGCGGTTAGAGAGTAATGACTGGATGATGTCAAACAGATGTCCAGTTATACTGTAGCTCCGTAGTTTGCATAAGAGGCCAGCATGCCAGACCCTGTCGACCGCTTTGAAAATATCCAAATATCGGTTCGAGCTTCGCCATTCTTGTCAAGAGCCTGGTATATATACTCGGTAATGGTCGTTAGCATATCAGCAGTATACCTGGTGAAGCGAAACCCGTACAGTTTGTCAGAGAGAAGCCTGTGGGCCGTGAGATGCTAAATCACCTCGGTGTTGATAATGGCTTCGAAAACTTTGCCGAAGATCGGAAGGAGACTAATAGGACGGTTATTGGCGGGGTCTGAGGGTTCGCCAGAATTCTTAAATATAGGAACTACACAGGAAGACTTCCAACAGGCAGGAAAACAGGAAGCAGATAGACAGTTGTTATAGAGTTTAGAGAGGACAGAGGAGAGTTCTGGGGCACAATTCTTCAGTACTATGATTGGGATTCCGTTCCCGCCGCTCGCTTTGTGTGGGTCAAGTTGTGCAATTATCTTGGAGACCAGCGAGGGTGTAATGTGGACGTTATGTAGTCGAGCCTTAGTTCTGGGTGGGAAGTCGGGTGTAGGTATTCCTAAGGAGTCCAGTGTCAAATTGGTGGAGAATCTACGGGCAAAGCATTCATCCTTATTCGCTGAATAGGTGAGAACTTCAAATTCATGGATTAGTGGGAGTATTGAAGTATTGCTCTTGTTGAGCACGCTTTTGCAGAGTCGCCAGTAATCTATGGAGCCGAACTTAGAGGATGCTATGCGTTGCCTCATTCTGGTAGCAAACGCCCTCTTAGCTTCTTTCAGTACTTTTTACACTTATTACGTGCTGAGGCGAAAAGGCGCCTGTTTTGGTTTGACGTGCAGCTTCGATAGAGCCGGAAGTAATGGTTCCGGTGGGCAATGGCGGCCGAGCAAGCGGGTGAGAACCAGGGGGACGAATTTGATTTTAGCTGGAATTTCCTGGCCGGGATAAAAGCATCGATGCCAGCCTTAACCCAAGAGGAGACCTCGGACGCACAGTCTTCGACAGGAAGATCGAAGACGTTGTTCCAGGGGACGTCGCAGAGGAAGTCTCGAAACAAGTTCCTCTCTGCTCTCTGGTAGCAGTATGATATTCTGCTGGTCTGGTTTTCTTGGGTAGAGTAAGAGCGGATTGAGATGTTGACGGAAATTACGGCGTGGTCAGAGATTCCGAGGGGGCAGAGCTGCCTGGTATTGCAGGAGTCTGGAATGGAATTAAAACAGAGGTCGAGTAAAGAGTCCCTTCCGTTAGGGTTATTAGAGAAACGCGTGGGGAAGTCCACCACTTGCGTTATAGTTTGGGTTATTGAAAAATACATGGTGCGGATCCCAGCAAGTTCGGTGACAGAGTTTTCAAGCCACTTGTTTTGGTGCGCGTTAAAATCGCCAAACAGAAATATATGGGCAGATGGGTGAAAAGAAATGGCCTTGTCGATATTGATATAGATGCTATCAAGTACCGAACAGTCAGAGGAGGCGGGGGAGCGGTAGAGGAAGAAGAGATAGCTAACCGAGCTTAGGAGTGAGAGACGGAAGCACATGAAAGAATGATCCAGGGATTCAAGAGATGTGACCCTGGCTAGAGGGAGTTGTTCGCTGACATATACACCAAGCCCATGCATATGGATATTGGAGTCCTTCCTGAAGAGGGGAAGGTAATCAGGAACGAACAGCTCCGAGGAGAGGATAGAAGGGTCAAAGTTAGTCTCACATATAGCTAAGATATTAGTTTGGAGGAATGATTCTACACTATTAAAGTTACTGCGGATACCTCGTATGATTTGAAGGAAACGCAGCGAGAAAGAAAGAAAGAAAGAAATATGTACCTTTTTCGATTTTAAATAGAGATTTACTTTTAACGAGCGAAAATTTGCTTCCCTCGGAATTCATCACGATTTCGAGTGTGATCTGCAGCTTATTAAACTTACTTGTAGAATAATGAAAAGCAAATATAATATACCGAAAATAATTACCAATGAAAATAAACATTCTATTTTGAGAAATTTCAAAAGATCTTAAATAGTTTCCGGCAATTTTACACCTGATTTCCTGCCTCTCACATATTCTGAAAATTTGTGTTGAGTTTTCGCATTTTTCAAGCGGAAATGAATAGTGAAATTTTCTCATTCAATGCGACCGATTATAAAATACTGTAATTTTCCCTCGAATCAATGGGCGGAACCAAAGATTTCAATGTATGACCCCCAGGTTTCGGTATGTATTGATCTATTGATGAATAATTCTGACCCTCACTTCTCTTTTGCATATAAGCCACACCTGTTCAATCGATTGAATATATTAGGTAGTAATTAATCGTTGGTACTGTTGCCCGCCCATTTTCTGAATAACGCTGATTAGCTAAAGGCTTAGTCTTTCTTAAAATGCATTGTACTAATTGCATCAAGTGCGTCACCTCAAACTTGGAATCAAAACCAAATAGATGTTTTAGAAGACCAAGTTCAAAAAGAACCAAAAAAGTGAGACTCAAGAATGCTTAGCCGTGAATAGATGAATAGCTTTGTTTTTCTCGTGTTCTGTATCACAATCTAAGTATCAATCATTTAGTAAAGTGGTATATGTTATACGAAATTCGGCGATTAGATCTCTTTCGGTCCATAACTAACTGGGCAGAAGATTTTCCTGCAGTAAGTTGCCATTTCTCTATGTCGTAGACTGGTTGCCAGCTAAGGCTATAGAACCCAATCTATTCTGCTATTCAACCCACAGCTAGAGGGAGAAGAGAGGGGTTAATATCTTTCCCAGGTGTAGTTGCTCGTAAGTGAATACAACGAATAAAACTAAAACTCAAACGTAACTTTCCGATTTCACATTTCGAACCGATATCCATCGCACCACAAACTAAATATACGAAACTGTAATCAAGAGCCTGGATAATAACAGAACATATGGAAAAGAACTTTTAGATTTAGAATGTATATAAAATAAATATAAGCATTTAAACCAGTGCATTATATTCTGTTTGTGTTTGATGGTCATCATTGAGAGTATAAGATTTTCGACGCAAACGGTGCGACGGAATTCTGATGCATTTAAGTTAATATCAATTGCCTTAATTTAATTAAAATCGATCGATGAATCATGTTTGTTAATTTGCCAAAGAGGGCTGATTATATTTACCGCTACCCTCCTCTCTCTTTACATCATGTGTAGATTATATATAATTAGAAAAATACTTGACAGATTAAGATTAATGCATAAAATCAGGTTAGTCTTCAATTCTTCCACTTTTATCGAAACTGCATACTCCCAACATCCAAGAGATACCGTCTTAAAATCAGACCTGTCTTACCAATCGACACACGGAAGATTTCATGGTAGAAAAGATTCAATATAAAAATTATATAGTCATTCTCCATATTCATTTTATTAAACGACTGATATATGTTCAGACTGTAATTCAACCGAAGACATTACGGAATTATACGGAAATTTCCTAACTAGTATTCGCCGGCGTATTTAATTTTTATTTGTTTAACATTATTATTTTTATGTTGGAAGTATGCAGATTCGATTCCTGCCGGAAGATAGATATTTTCCAAACGATTTCTAAAACGATTAAGGTCAGTGGAAACTATAAGATAATGTTTAACTATATATATATATATATATATATATATATATATATATATATATATAAACAGATTTTCTACTCAAATGCAAGTATCCATTAAAAAATAATAATGTTAAAAATAAAAATAAAAATATATGGCCTAATGCCAGTTTCGTAATTTCAGTATAATTTTGTAATATATATATATATATATATATATATATATATATATATATATATACGACTGAGTATACAATGAGGAGAGAAAAAAGAAATTTTTTCCGTCCAATATATTAATTTAAAACAGTGCTCGATATATGATGTATATAGCTGTGAATATTTATTATAAATTATGTTTTATTATTAAAGAGTTATTGAATTTAGGCAAAGTTATTTCAAGAAATCTAAATTTGTATTCTTTAGGAAGTAAATGCAAATTAGTTTTTTATCAGTTTTTTGTATAAAGTTGTCTGTTTAATCTTAATTTTAAGTTTAGAGGGTCGGTTTTTTTCTTTTAATTTTTTATATTCTTTTTTTCTATAAATTACCGTTTGGAATTCTATTTATTTCTTTTAATTTTTTAAATAGTTTATTTATTTAGATATTTTTGCGGGCATTAGGTCTTGCTTTAAGGATTTATTACATCAATTTTTTACATAGCATTTTTTATCTTTTATAATAAAAAAATATCTATTCAAATTTCCAGTATTTTTTAGTGTGAGTGTAGGTTTAGATCTTACGTGTGCTTACAATTCATTTTTGTATATGATATAATTATTCTGAAGTAGTATATTTAATCTTGATTTTGAATATATGAATTTTGATTCTTTTTCGTGTTTGAGAGCTATTTGTTTAATTTTGATTTTTCAAGTACGAAATGTTTTTCTATTTAAGTAAGGTTATTGTGTTAAGTAAGGTTATTGGTGTAGGCTTTAGTGATAGACCTTGCTTTAAGGATTTATTGGATCGATTTTTTCTATAGCATTTTTTATCGTTTATAATGAGAATATCTAATCAAACTCTTAGTATTCCTTAGCATGATTGTAGGGTTAGGTCCCTAATGTGCTTGCAGTTTACTGTGGTTTCGTGTCTCTAATTTAAGAGCTTGTTACTATTTATATATTTAAGGATTTCTATTTTTTCTTGAAGGCAAAGAAAGCATGGTTCTTTTATAGATTTTGCTGTTCTTGCTTTTTTAAGACTTTTCCATTTGACCTTAGGTGTTTTATTTTCGTTTTTTAATTTCCAAAAGTGCTTGGAGAGAGACGTCATTTTTTGTTTTTCTTTGTTATTGAAGGATGAGAGGTGATTGTAAAAGCGCTTTTAAATTACGTTCATGGCATTCCCAATATATATATTTTCTTTAGGATTTTCTGAGGGAGAAATCGAACACATATATATCAGAGATTTTGTCAGACATTTGTTTGCCATGGGACATTGGTTGGGGCTTCTACAGTTACAGAGGTTGTTATCATGGGACGGACTTGTATTAGTGTTGGATTTATTCTTGCTGTGTATTTTTAATATTTTAGTGTTATGCATTTTGATTATTTTATCTAGATTATTATTTTATGGCATTTTTATTAAAGATTTTGCTTAGAGGGTTATTTTTGGGGAAGTGTTTCTCTACTAGTTTAAGAAATTTATCTCCCAGCTTGAAATTAACTGATTGGTTGAATGGAGGGTTATACAATATTATTTTCCCGCTTCTGTTTCTGCTTTTTGGACTTTTGAATTTTTCCACAAAACTGATCTTTGATCATTTATACTCGCTTTCATTAAGGATTCTATTATAAATTACCTTGTGCTTCTCAAATATCTTTTTGTTGGATGTGTGTGTGTTAATGCGATGTTCAACTGTTGATGGGATGTGTTTAATAATGGATGGTGGGTGATAAGAGCTGGGGTTTATATATATTGGTTTAGCGTTGCTTTTCATGAAAGGTTGGAAAGTGTTTGATACTAGGTCTAATGTTATGTCTAGGAAGTCTACATCTAAACTTAAAATTAAGATTAAACATACAACTTAATACAAAAAACTGATAAAACACTAATTTGCATTTACTTCCTAAAGAATACAAATTTAGATATCTTGAAATAACTTTAACTAAATTCAATAATACTCCAAATTTGTCTATAAAATATGAAAAAAACATATTTAAAAAAAAACCCTATCATATAAAAAGATATTCTATACCGAAAAAAACAAAATTCGAAAGAAAAAACACCCCACCCCTACCACGTCTATCTAAAAAAAAACCAAAGTGAAAACTTAGACACAAGATCAAAGGTAATACATGAATTAGGTCCATTAACAGCAGACATAGTCAATTAAACGATAGCCAACCATAAAAATGACAACTCAACACGAATCCCTCTTAGAAATTCTAACCGGAAAATATACCCGACTGATAGGATATACATTCCAACAGATAATACCATTAATCAACAATTTCGCACTTACACACCAGATTCTTCGAGGGTCGAACGCTCAAAACGAGAGACACATTAACTTAATTACCAATAACCCCAACCAACCCCCACGACAACAACGAACCAAATATAAACAGAGAATGATTCCAAACCTTTATTTCTCCCGATGAGGTGTTTGGGTCCAAAACACTGAAACAGCCATATGATTGTAGAGAAGAGGACATATATAGAAGAAATTATGTACATGTTCTTAAACATAATATATATATATGCGCTGAAAGTTTTGGTGCAACTCACTTTCAAAGAAATTTGTTTAAAGCATCTAACATAATATTTAGAAGCCTGTGTTTGTGTGAGTGTGTGTTTGTGTGTGCGCGCACCTGGGTGTGTTCCTTTTTGTACCTTTGCAGATGTGCATGTCACGTGATGAAACCTCAGACCATAGCATTTGTGTATGTGAAAAATTCTGTATTATTTCTTTGCTCCTCTAATTGAATTCATCGTCATAACAAACGGCTTAACATGTTGAATTACCATAAGACGTGATATTATCTTCCAAACTCAAGAAAACAAACATATTGTCATTTATAGACGTGAGAATTTCCAAAGAAATGTGAAATATCTCAACTTTAAATTTAATTCACTCTGATGATTCGAAATAGGAGGAGTCTTAAACACTTCTTGTGACAAAGAAAAAAAATGGAAACTCCCCGGTTATGGAAACCCTATCGAGAGAGATAATCAATGAATTCTTTTTGGAAAGCTTTTTAGCTTCTTTTCCATTAGTCAAATTTCCGTTTCATTAAAAACAAGCTTCAGCTTGCATGCTAATCTTGTTTCAGAAAGAGATTTTGAATGAAAAGAATTGTGATAAAATAACACTCTTTAATGAGATTTTATTTGACTGCTTAGCGTAATTATGTATAAAAAAACAGGGTTTAAATTTAAGATTATTGCTATCAGCTGTTGGTTTAATTAATTTCTAAACAATTACCTTTAAATGATAGCGTTTTAGGTTAATGAATAATATGTCTTAAATAAGAACTAAAATTTCCAAGTACCTGCTTTAAAGGGTTAGAAGAGAAAAAGCATAAGTACCACGTTAATCGGATGTGCGTTGTGGCGCAGTGGATATCGGCTCGGTACGAGAAATCGGGGAACCGAGTTCGAATTCCAGTTGAATTCCTTGCATTCACTTACGCGCAAATACCCTTGGGAAAGGTATTAATCCGTCTCTTCCCTCCAGTTATGGGTTAAATAATAGGACAGATTGGGTTCTATAGCCTTGGTCGGCAACCAGTCTACCGCAGAAAGCAATGGCAACCTACTGCGGGATAATCTTCTGCCCAGTCAGTCATGTCTCTTTCGAGACATGATCGCCCAAAGCGTGTATCGTGCATGGCACTTAATTGACTGACTGACTACGTTAATCATTATATATTCAGTAAATGTCTAGTCTATGATTATTTTTCACTTTTACGTCTTAATCGCATATAATAAATTAAATTCGTACTAAATCAATTTGAAACGTTATCGTTGGAGAGTAAATAAGATTAAATCTGGCATAGGTAAAATCAATATGGGTGGCTGAAATTAAATTAAGGCTTTTTATTCTGAACGTGAAGCATCTTACTAGGTTGTGAGAGACTCGTAACCCCCTTCTTCGGATAGTCAGTCAGTCAGTTAAGTGCTGTACATGACATATGCTTGCGCGATCATGTTTCTTTTGATCCATAACTGAGTAGGCAGAAGATTTTCCAAAATTGCTTTGCTATTTCTGCAGTACACTGGATGTCAAAAAATATGTACTGCCATTCAACTCATAGCCGTAGGGTATTTGCTCGAAAGTATCCCGATTTCTCCTTCGAAACCGATATTCTTTGCACCACAACGCCTTTTAAGATACGCGCTAAATTATCTCCGTGCCATCCGTTGATCCAATACTAATTGTCGAACACCTACCTGTTGAAGGTAACCCCTTAGAAACAGCGAGGTACGAACTTACCGATGCTTGCTATGACATGATCAACCGCCGGACGCCCTGGTGCGGAAGCGAGTTGAAAATATGCACTGACATTGCTGAAGAGACATATATCTTAGGATATATTAAGGTCGCTACAACTCAATTTCTTAGAACAAAATTCCTAATTAACATATGATGAAATACCAGATGATAAAATACCAGATGATTTGTAAAGATGTTACGTCACAGATCATCTGGTATTTCTTGGCATGTACATATAATATCAGTCATACACCGAATGTTGTTTTTAAATTAATTTAAAATATTTGGATTGAAATCAAAGACATGAAATGCGCAACCAAAACAAATGAACTGAATATACTGAAAACTATCAGTGAGAGAGTCCTCTTGGTTAAACTGCGGAGAAGGCCCCTCAATATAGCTATTATAGTAGTCTATGCGCCAACAACTCAAAGCTCGGAGGACAAAATAGAATCCTTCTATTCAATACTGGACAGTGCTAAGGCTCAGTGCAAAAGCCAAGAAGTTAGGATAATAATGGGGGACTTAAATGCAAAGGTAGGTAAAGATAGAGAAGGAGACACGAACGACAACTTCGGACTAAAAGAGCGCAACGAAAGAGGAGAAAAATGGATCCAATGGTGCTCAGCCAATGACCAGGTCATTACTAACACCTGGTTCCAAGAACACCCACGACGTTTATGGACATGGAGAAGCCCAGAAGGTGACACGAAGAACCAAATAGATTATATAACTATAAACAAGAGATTCAGGAACGCAGTAGTCCAATGCAAAATATACCCAGGTGCCGACTGTGGAAGTGACCACGTCCCAGTCATCTGCAAACTAAAAGTGAAACTTCGAAGACTGAAGAAGCCCAGCACATCATCAAGGCTGCAATACGACACGCTAGAGGACGATCTCACCCTGCAGAAAGAATACAATAACAGCGTGAGAAAGAAATATGAAGAACAAATTGGAAAAGTATACTCAAAATGGGATTCACTAAAAGAAGCAATGGTGACTTCAGCGAACAACATAGCCCCAAAGGAAATCAGACGCAGAAGAAAAAACGAGTGGATGACCGAAGAGATCCTCCAAGACCCGGAGCAGAGTACAAAAAACTTCACAGGGAGATAAGGAACAAATGCAGACAAGCCAAAGAGGAATGGCTCAACAACAAATGTGCAGAAGTAGAGAGACTGAGCAGGAACAACAAAGCAGAGATGCATAAAGAGATAAGAGAACTGACAGGACAAAAAACCTGCTCCTCAACAGGATGCATAAAATCCAAGGAAGGGACAATCATATTAGAGAAAGAGGAAATACTCCAGCGATGGGAAGAATACATAAAGGATCTCTTTTGCGACAAGAGAGAACAACCGAGAATACACAAGGAGATGGATGGACCGGAAATACTAAAATCCGAAGTGGAAGCTGCAATGGCCAAAATGAACAGAAACAAAGCACCTGGTCCAGATGGCATAGTAATAGAGCTGCTGACAGCCTTAGAAGAATATTGCATAGAAAAGATTACCGACATAATAAACGAAATTTATAGCAGCGGAATAATACCAGAAGACCTATGCAAGTCGATATTTATAGCGCTGCCGAAGAAACCTGGTGCAAACGAGTGTGAACTACACAGAACTATCAGCTTAATGAGTCACATTACAAAACTGATTGTCAGAATCCTGATGAATAGAGCGAGAAGCAGAATCAGGTCAGAGATAGGGCAGGAACAGTGCGGGTTCGTCAAGGACACTGGAACAAGGAACGCCATATTCATGATTAGGATGCTCTCTGAAAGGGCATTACAAATGAAGAAAGACTTGTACCTATGCTTCATTGATTACGCGAAAGCATTCGACAAAATACGACACAAAGAATTGATGGAAATGTTAGGCAACCTCGACATTTTCGGCAAAGACATAAGAATAATCAAGAATCTCTACTGGCAGCAAACGGCCTGCGTACGGACAGGCAACGACCTCAGTAGATACACAAAGATAGAAAAAGGCGTAAGACAAGGATGTGTCTTTTCACCGGATTTGTTCAACCCATACAGCGAGAATATTTTGAGGACCCTAGATGACACACCAGGATTTGTTATTGGAGGCCACAACCTGAACAACATAAGATATGCGGACGATACAGTACTAATTGCGGACACGGAAAGGAAACTGCAAGATCTCATACAGAAAGTAGCAGTGGAGAGTGACAAGAAAGGACTACAAATAAACTTTAAGAAAACTGAGTGCATGGTCATCAGCAAAAGATACAACCCAAAATGCCAAATACAGGTAGGGGATAACAGAATCAAACAAGTCCAAGAATTTAAGTACCTAGGAAGTGTCTAACAGTAGATGGAAAGTGCGACACGGAGATCCGAAGGCGAATTGGCATGGCAAAGGACGCGTTCCAGAAGATGAGCAAAATACTAACACACAGAAAAATCTCAATAGAAACGAAGAAAAGAGTGCTAGACTGATGTCAGTTCTTCAATACGGCTGTGAATGCTGGACAATATCATCGAAAATGAGGACAAAACTGGAAGCGGCCGAAATGTGGTTCTACAGAAGGATGCTACGGATATCGTGGACTGAGCATACAAGCAACGACGAAGTGTTAGAAAAAATGGCAACTAAAAGGAAACTGATGCTGAGCATCAGGAAGAGACAACTGAAGTTCCTGGGACATGCAATGAGGACGGAGAGCCTGGAGAACCTGATACTGACTGGACAGATAGAAGGAAGGAGAGACAGAGGAAGGCAGCGGATAACATATTTGCAGGGTCTGATCAGGTGGATGACGGAACGGGGGTTGCCAAGAGCAACAGGAGCAAACATACTAAGAGCCACAAGGGATAGGGAGACGTGGAGATCCATGACCACCTCCGTCCTGAAGGGACAGGGCACATAGAAGAAGAAGAACAACAAAAAACAGAACACACACCAGTTACTTGCTAGCTGAACTTAAAGCTTGCTTAGTGTACTTCTATATAGAGGCGATGTCATCTGAAAATACACGCACATATTTCTGTGAACGCCATCTGTTAAAAAACATCGAAAACTTATTATATATATATATATATATATATATATATATATATATATATATATATATATATATTTGAGAGAGAAAGAGAAAAAATGGAACAGAATTTGACAAAATTTTAATATCAACAATATATTTCTCCTTCGTGGAAAATTCATTTTATTTGTTACAAAAACAACCACTATCTATCTATCTATCTATCTATCTATCTATCTATCTATCTATCTATCTATCTATCTATCTATCTATCTGAGTCTGTTCATTATTTATCTATCTATACTATTTATACTATTAAAATCACTTAATTTGAAACTCTGAAAATAGATTTCTTCAAAGTTTTTTTTAAGTAATTTTAATTTATTATTATCAAGGACACAACTTTGAATTACTCAACATTATGTCCAGTTGATCAAGTTCTCCGCAAAATAGTCAAAAAATTATTTAGCGTATTTGATTGTTGAACCTGTCTGAACTTAAACAGTAATCAGCAGAATATTTTTATATATCCTCATTAATAAAGGGAAACCTATCATGTATTTTCATAATTCGGCGTCAAGCAGTTAATGAAATAAACTAATTGAATCAAACAGGGACATTTGGTGAATGAAAACAGCGACGCATTTTCAGTAAGCAATGTAGTTTTGCTGGAAATTATTTTAAGAATAGTACTGAAATGACATTAAACGATAGATTTCTATTTCATATTAATGACGTAAACATCCAATTTTTTTACTGACACTTATTAGTGACACGTTTGCAAGCCAGTGACATTTAGTTGCCATGAAGATTACCGGGAACTGATTTATCTGTAAATGACATTTCAAAGAAAACATATCAATTACGGTAGTTTTCTATGAAAAATCGATAAATAAAGTAGGTGAGGTTTACGCTAAGCATTCCATTTGAAGGATATGGATCCGACTTGGAAACATTATATGACAAAACAAATAATTCTTAGTAATACGTGGCATTTCGGATTTTTTGTGAATTTGTTTATTACAGTTTATCAATAATTTGTTGTTTACAGCATTAAATGTTTTTGAATTTAATAAAATTTTTTCTACCAGTGAGATGAGAATAACGATTTTGCACATGACAACTCTACTATTTAGCCCATGGTTCCATTTCTTTCCTAATAAGATTAGCTTTACGGAGACTGAAATTCAAATTCAGCTCTCCGATTTTTCATTATGATCCGCTCTACATTATTAATGAATATATTTAAAATTTTTTCTAAAAGTCTTTTTACTGTTGCATATAGCAGTATTTGTTATATATTTTTTAGGCTATTGGTTGATAATAAGTGTAAACAATTATGTAATTAACCCGAGAATACTAACCATGGGTATGTAGTACCCAGCGCAAATGAGGCCATTGTAATTACAATTTAAGTAAATTTTCAGTAGCTGATATTTTACCTAAATAATATGTTTTTCAGTTCCTATTAATGTTAACTCAAAGTAAAAAATTTGAAGTGCCTGCATGTAAAATATTTCAAATACAGATTTATATTTAATATTTTTTTTTATATTTTCAAAATCGTGGATGATATACCCATGGTTAGTAGTGTTTTAACATTAATTAATGGTTATTGTTCTAGAGTTAAAAAATGTAAAGTACTATGAAAATATATAAAAAATAAATTTAATATGTTTTAAACAGATTCATAACAATTATTAAGAGAGAATAATATGAAAAATAATATATTAAAATATATAAATAAATAATAAATAAAATATCATAACATTTCATAAATTATTAAGTTAATTCTATCATGGCATTTAATTTCATTATTATCTCAGTTATTAAACTATTAAATTAGTTTAAGAAATTTTGCATTATTTTAAAACATATTTTTCAAAACGCATCTTCAAACGTAAGGCTATAAAGCTTAATTAAGTAAAATTCAATGAAATAGTTGATCATTGCCAAAATTATGATGCTTTTATTAGATAATTAAACCCAGAAACGAAACATTTACTTAAGTTTCATAAATTTATGCCAATTCTGGTCAACCACACATAACTTGTCAACAAATCTGGTTGTCATCACTCACCTTAAATCTCAATCATTTAACACCTCTATTAAGTGATTAAGAAATATTATTTTTCTAAACTTCATGCTATAAATAAATAATATTTGTTTCAAATCAAATTAATTTAACTTTAAATTTGGTATTTTTCTACAAAGATATGTCACAGATGTGTATATTTTATTTTTGCAAGATATTTAAAACCAAGAATTAACTTTGTTTACAAACCTGTCAACTTTTGAAAAGTTGCTGCTAAAATGAAAACTCTCACAAATTTTACATTCGAATCCATATCATTTTCATTTGAAATACATCAGAGTATTTTGCTTACTGGAAATAGTACATTTAATTATTGAGCTTAAAATTAAGGCTAAAATGAAAGCTTCAAGAAAGCGTTTTCATGTATTATAATCTATTTTTAGACGCAGATATCGGAAATGAGTAGATGTACCTATATATAAATATTTATCTTATTATATAAGCATTAATAATATATATATATATATATATATATATATATATATATATATATTTAAAAAATGAAATTAAACTTTTCTAATTCATGAAAAGACTAGAATGATCAAAAATTAATAAGGACAGTGTATGTCTGGAAAACCGAAAGTTAAAATCGCTACAAAAAAGAAAACAAAAGAATAATTGTAAAGTGAATAATAAACGTCGTAAAGGAGAAATAGTCATGATATTCTGTACATACATGTCGACAGTTACATGGGCACACGTGCACGAATGCAAACACGCACGTACACACGCTTACACATACAAACATAGCCTACGAAATAGGCAATAAACTTTGCATGTGAAAAGTGTATTTCTAAAAGAAAAATCGATAAATATAGACAGTCAATTTCTGATATCCACTAATGAGTGGATGAAGTGATTATCGAAGCATTCCTTTACGAAATTCTGGAACCTGGATACTGAAAAAAACATTCAGTCAGCTAACTGACAAACTTTTTATTTGCATTAACAATATATATATATATATATATATATATATATATATATATGTGTGTATACACGTGTGTGTGTGCGCATGTTTTGAATTATTTTTGTGTGTATTTTGTATTTTGAAATCTACTATTTAAAAGAAAGTATTGAAAGTATTGAATTATATGCAGCTTGTAAATTTTCATTACATCTAGTTACTTGCGATTTGATTATATTGCAATTTTATAAGTTAACAATTTTTGGTAATGGAGAAAAGCAAAATATCTTTCTTTTTTCTTGTATTTGATCTTTGAAAGATACGCCTTTGTTCGTTGTTATAATAGGTATATTGGATTTCGCATTATTATTATGTTGATGATTACTGTGTAAAGGATAATTCTTCCAAGTTTACTTGGGAGTTACATGTAGATAATTGAGAACACTCAGTTGGTTATAATCTGAAAGTATCTCCAAACGGGCTCCACCAGTTTTATAAGATAGGGTGTTCGCACACTCTAACAATTCTGCGAGAAAACGTAAGGCAGATCGTGGTGTGTTGTTACGGTTCCATTTCATTTTTTTCTATCTCCCCTAACATCCCTAGCGTTACATAGACAATGTTCTTCTTAGCGTGTTGGCTGTACTTAACAAGACAATCTTTTGTATATCTCTTAAGCTGGGGTTTCCAGGGATTCTTTCAATGTGTTGTTTTGTTCCATGTTTTATCATTCCAAGTGCACCTACTATCACTGGCACAACTCTTGTTTTCAATTTTCACATTTTTTCTATTTCAATTTCCAGGTCTTTATATTTTGACAGTTTTTTTAATTCCTTGGTTGCTATGTTACAATACACTGGACAAGCCATATCAGTTAATAGGCAAGTTTTTTAACAATTATTATTATTATTATTATTAGTAGTAGTAGTAGTGGTAGTAGTAGTAGTAGTAGTCGTAGCAGTACTAGTAGTAGTAGTAGTAGTCGTAGCAGTACTAGTAGTAGTAGTAGTACAGCAATGAAGAGAATAGAGAGAATTATGAAAAGAAAAAAAAGAAAAACACAGTGTTTGACAATGTTAAGCATCATTTCGGCAGTACGTCAAGTTATATTAAAAAGGTTTTAAGTATAAAAATATATAAATTGACAAAAATGATTGTACAAAGTTTGCTTGCCTTGTAATGAAAATTAAAAAAAAACAGCTCTCTTGTAATGAACACATGAAAATGAAACGTCCCGCGTGAAGGCATGAAACTGAAATTTGCTTAATTGTATGGTGATCTTGTTCATCTTGGAATTTTCCTTTAGTTGATTAGCTACTATGAGGAATTAGTTAAACAGATTAGTATAAATCTTATGGAACTCTTCCGTAATACTGTTCATTCCCCACTGTTCGGGAAATTAGTAACTTGCATACCTAACAATCCTCATGCATTTTAAGGGTAGAAATTTTTTGGACGGTAAATTCTGAATATTTTTTCATTATATAAACCTGAAGATGTGTGTCAAAATTACAAACGTTTGTAAGAAAATAATCTGTTTCTGATGAAAGATTTGGTAAATAAATGCCTCAAACAACAAAACAGAATAAATAATGACTACAGCAATAAGAGAATAATTGCTAGAAAATATCAAATGATTTCTTTTGGAAATATAATCACTCTTACTATGTGCTGCTATTAAACATCATTTTACGTTGCAGTTCATTTCAAAACTGTTATTGATATAAGAAAGAATGATGACTAATTTTCAGAAAGAAAACATAGTTCGCGTTTTTGTTTTTAAAGCTTTTATCATAAATAATCAGCTAAACTTCATTATGGTAGTTAAACAATCTTTAATAATCGCCTGGCTGTTGTTGTTGATGTTATTTTTTATCTCAAGAATTCTAAAACGATTTTTTCTTCAATTCTATTTATTTAAAGTGTGAAATTATTTTACATCTGTGCAGAATTCATCAAGAAAGTTTACAGTTTTTGAAATTTTATGAAAACTAATCAACTCTGAAATAATTATCAACACCTAGGCTATTTATATTTTTCAACTATTTCTTGATTAAAATATAAAGTAATTAAATAAAAAAAAATTCTTTTTCACAGCAAAGCATTTTACACAAAAATTGAAACGGAAACGCATACAATATCATACAATATTCTGAGTGTGTTGTCAAATTGTTAAAAAAAAGTTTCATATACGATCGAATTCCATGACAGAACTTATATTAAAATTATTGCTACTGGTGATAATTTAATTGGTACATCAAGAAACGAGTTCTAGAAAAAAAGCTAATAATTCTATCAGTGTATAATAAGGATAAACTAATTTTATAAAATACAGTGTTGAAAAATAAATCTAGAAAAAGTTTACAGAAGAAAAATATTTAAATAGCAAAGCAGATCTGTAAATAACAATCTCGCAAAAAAATTTTGTTTTTAAATATATTGTTATTTTTAGCATTTATTATATATTTCCGAGAATCCTCTTCCACTCTGAAACGGAAGTGTATTTCTTTTCTGCAAAGAATAATACATTTTTTCACTTTATTAGTTTTATTAATTATTTTAGGTGAGAAAGATTTTGAATGACGAGCCGAATATCCGTCGAACAGTCAGAAAACAAATTCAGAAGCGCCTTTAACTCTATGCAGTTTCTGTATAAAAAGATTTTCGAAAAGTCTTCTGTTTTCTAAAGCAGCTTATGTTTTGTGCGAAGTCCAGTTTAATTTCTTATTCTGGTAGTTTTCTTTTTTCTTATTTTTTCTTTTTGTTTCTTTTGTCTTTATCAAAAATTCGAACGCATTTCGGTGATGCATAAATAATTGTAGAATATCAGCTGTGAACATACTGGAAATTATTTTCGTTAAGATCCTTACCAAAATTAATTCAATAAAACTCAAATCTTTTTTCTGCATAATTTAATTAAAAAATTTCTTTTAAATTTGACATGATAAAAAAATGTACATTCAATATTTTTTTTTGAAAATTGTAATTTTCAATATTATTTTGAAATTCATCCTGTTCGTGACGACAGATGTTTTCAATTAAATAATGACATGCATACAGAAACTGTTGGCTATGTATGGATAAAGATAATGGTTATCATAAAAATACCAGTTACAACATTCCAGTAGTTATTGTCTTCTATACTTGATACAGTTTTACACGCCTTTGTTTTTAAAGATGACAAGTTGACTATAAATGATCACTGTTGCTGAACTATAATCTTGATGAGACTATAGTGGGGTTATCTATTCTTTTTCTGTTTGTTGTGGGTGTCCGTTCTAGTGAAGGGTAGTTGTATACTGTTGCAGATTAACAGAATTTGGCCTTGTTGTAGATAGCCCACTATAAGTCATAAAATGATTACAAATCAAGAAAGGCAATTTGAGTAGAAAAATAACATTTTATATATACACATATCAATTAATGTTTTTACAATTAAAGTAATAATTGAAGTATAGGTTCAAAAATGTTCATAGCAATAAAATGCTGAAAGAGAATTAATGCTTAGGAATTTGGGAGTGTGTAAGTAAGGAATGTCTTTGATGTATTCGGTCCTTAGGTCAGTAAGTAGTTTTGAGGTAGAGAAGAAGGTAAGGAGAGGTGAAGGGAGGCGAACATAGTAGTCACTTGACTTAGGTCAAGGAGATATTGATTACACTCCTCTCTCTTCTCATCGAGTCGGTCTGCCTCTCGCTAGCTTTCTGTATTCGCTTTTTATATCTTCATTTTGGATCACAGCAGCTCATTTGGGATTTCACACTTGTATTTGGTTCTGGGCTTCCCATTGGCTGATAAATAAAATTCGCGTAGACTCGCGAACTGGAAATTTAATATTTAATTATTTTTTAGTTTTCAACCGGAACATCTGCGCGAAGCCATCTGCGCAACGACATCTTTTGGTCATTTGCTTTTTGGTCGTGAAAGCGCTAACATCCGGTCCATGCTTTTGCTCGGTATCACCACAAGACCCCACCGGCTACTATAGACAGATAAACGTTATTTTCTACATGTTTAAACAAAAATTAAGCATTACTTTTAAAAGTTCAGATATCCTTATGTTTATATATACTTATTTACTTTGAAACATATACCTAGCGTAAATAGTAGATTTTAGAGTGGTGTTTAAAATTCTTGTTTTAATTGTTTTTTTTTCGAACAAGAGGCTTGATGAGCCGATAAACAATTAGTAAACGTGCAAAGATTTTTTTTATATGTCTCGAAATTTTAAATACGTAAACGTTATTTATATGGATTAATTTTAGTCTGTTATTTTTCAAATAAAAACAAATATCAACTTCAAAGATATTTAAATCATTTAAAAAGACTTCTAAACTCTTTTTAATAAGTTACTGATTGTACCTACTGAGTTTGTGGTGAGTTAGGAATTAAAAGTAACTCTATTCTCGTCATTTTTTACAAATTTCACAATCCTGCTTGAAATCTAATTTTGGCAAATAAGAAAAAGGATTGACCCCGTACTAAAGGAAAAAGACAAAACCAAATTTCGCTATCCGATGTTAAATTAATTTTTTAACCAATGAAAGGAAGCGATTTACATAACTGAGAGAAATTCACTAGCAAGTGCTAAAAACGTCTTTTGTTACAATAATTGAGAATGAAAGTCGAATCATTCAAATGGGAGCAAGATAAAACACCGCCAAGATGTGATAAAAGAACCGGACATAAGTTCTCGACACACATTTGTTCTCCTTTTTCTTCTTCTTTGTCCTCACCATTCTCGCCGTCAACAAAGAAGAAGACAACAACAACTATGACACTTCAACTGAGTCCTAAAAATTAAAGTCGATAATTACAATTTTCCTTTATTGCTTTATTTTAATTTCCACTAGCTTGCCGGCTATAAAAAGAAAGAAAGGAACACAGACTTTATTGGTATCCTGTTAACCTTTGCATACACACATTCGCTACCTACAACTAGAACACTGACTTCATTTAAATATGTACTACACTTTCTTTGTGAACATTTACATAGTTAAAAATTTCTGATGTTATTATGTTCTGTTAGTAAAATTCTACTTTAACAGACAAACGAATTCTTTTATTCTTCCAACCTTCAACCTTCTAATGATTCTGATAACCTTAAGTTGTAGGGAGTTCTGTTATGTCTGACACAAGGCCAATTTAATAAGCATTCAACCTTCTCCCTACTTCAGGTTGAACATGATAGAAACACTTGAATAATTTTCTAATGTTTTAAGAATAATAATAACCTGATATCGGCAGGTTAAGAGGACTGTAGGCAAAAAAAAAGGACGAATTTCAGTTGGAAATTTTATGAAAATGCAATGTTATTGTCGAATTTCTAAAGATTTGATTGCTCAAAAAGTTCGAGCTTACACACACCTATACCTTTTCATGAGACAATATAAAATCATATATATTTATTCACTCGTCAATAAAAAAGCACTTTTCATGAGACAGTTGATTCAAATTTTGCTATATGCTGAAATCAAACAAAATAGATTCAGTCTCTTATTTATTGGTCAGTCAGGACCTTGGAAAAAAATTGATCTGATTCTTCACAAACGTATAAATACGCATGATTTTAAACCACTTGTGATCTACCTGGACGCCAAGTCTAGGCAATATGTTATTTCTTGCACTTACCTTCTCTTCTGCACTGAATTCATTGATTCTCCTTCTTAATCAACTACGTTCAACAAATAAAGAATACAGAGAATCACAAGTCGTTAGTATTAGTAGTAGTAGTAGCATGCGACATGCCTTTTCACACTCTCTTAATCTCTCTTTCATACTGCATTAATTGATTCTCCCTATTTCTAATTTACTTGTCGGCAACAAAAAAGAAAGCGGAACAAAGACATCATTTTACGTTTCGCACTCAGGGCAAATTTTTTCACCTACTACAATTGTACGCATTTACAGCGACACTAGATTTGTCTTTTCTTCACAAATCCATTTTATCAAACCCAAAAACCTGAACTCCTAAACACTCAAAATCAAAAAACGTATACAGAAATTTCAAATATGTATATCATTTTAAAACAACAAAATTGATGCCATGCTTTTTTGTTTAATAAATTTACATTTATTTATAAAAACGAACCTTTTATCTTGAACCTGCTATTTCTTTTAAATATGCTAGGTTCGCTTATTTTTGGCACCAGGCCATTTCGCAAGCATAGCCAACATTCCATACAGTTTAACATCTTGAATTAAATGGACAACAATAAAGAGAAAATGATGAGAACTGTTCAAAATGAACAGATATTGAAAAGAGGCAATGAGGGAAGTAGGAATTCAAGAACATATGATAGCATGAAAAAAGCATTGACTAGATAGTGTGATAAAGCATCAGAAGAATGGACAAACAAAGAAAAATGGAATTTATTAAAAAGTAATGTTTGAACGGATGTGGCACAGTGGTTATCGGCTCGGAAAGAAAAAAAAACAGGGAGCCGTGTTTGAATTCCAGTTGAAATCCTTGCATTCACTTACGCAAAAATATCATTGGGAAAGATATTAATCCGACTCTTTCCTCCAATTATGGGTTAAAACAAATTGGAATCTATAGCCTTGGCTGGCAACCAGTCTACCGCAGGAAGTAATGGCAAACTACTGCGGAATAATCTTCTGCCCCTCAGTCGTCATCCTTTCGAGACATGATCGCCCAAGCGTGTATAATGTATGGCACTTAACTGACTAAATGTTTGAAGAATGTAGCGTAACAACTCAAGTGACACACTATTAGTACAAATAATATCAGAAATTATGTCTAGAGAGAAGATATATAAGTATTCTGCCAATTATTCGATAAAACTATAGCATACATTGTTAATGAGTCATTAAATTTTGCTCAGAATAAGTACAGAATGCGGAGAATTCATCAAATAATTAAATTGCCCGTGGAAATTCGTGTGAGAAACGGATGTTTTAGCTATAGAAATATGTTAGATCTATAAACCAGAAAAAAAATCCCAATTTAGTAATATGAAAGTTTTTGTGAGATTTTTCAATACTAAAAGATAAGAAACAGAAACACAGCAAACCAGGCATATTAGTGCAAAATAAAATAAGGAAAGAAGGGATAATCATTGAGCTATCGTGCTCTTTTGAAAATAGAGACAAAAGTTAGAAGAAAAATTAATCACATATAACCTATTGAAGTTTGAACAGACACGGTTTTGGAAGTAGAAGGTTAAAATCATACGTTATCACAGGCACGTTTTGTACGATGATTGAAAGAATAGAGACATGTATTTAGAGAAATTAAGCTTTGTAAATGGTAAGGATAATCCAAACTTGATGAACATTTCGAATCAGAGAAAAACTAATATTGCTGGTTGTGTTATCCGAGCATTAATTACAAGGTATTAAAATCTTTTATGAGAAAATATTATTACTTTTAATAATAATAATAATAATAATAATAATAATAATAATAATAATAATAATAATAATAATAATAAATTGATTTTAAAAATATTATTGGAAAGGTCATGAAGCCATTTCTGACCTCAGGTCTCTAGTTGAAACACCGAATGAAACATGTATAAAACAAAACCTAAATATCATCCCTCATAGTGGAGTAAAACCCGGCGACGACCCTTCTTTTGTAATTTGTTTTTTAACACGTAGGGGTACTGACCTTACGTCAACCCATTTATTCTCCGAGCGAGGTGAAATGGTTGTCAACCAAGGCTAAAGAACCCAATCTGTCTTGTTATTTAACCCATAATTGGAATGAAGAGATGAGTTAATACCCATCACAAGGGTATTTGCGCGCAAGTAAATGCAACGAATTCAACTGAAATTCGAACTCTCTTCTCCGACTCTCATTACGTGCCTATATGCACAGCGCACACAACGCACACACAATAAAACAAAATTCAAAAGAAATACAACTACTACTACTACTACTACTACTACTACTAATAATAATAATAATAAAGTAATATGGTAATTTTTATCTTGTTTAAAGAATTCTGTAGAGTCTGAATAAAGTGAAATTTCGATTGGCTAATTTTATGAATACTGTCAAAACAATTTAAAATCTAAGATTTATAGAGTTGATTCATAGTCAAAAGGTAAATTTCTGAATTAAATAGACTTTTCAAAAATATAACTTGTTTACAATCTAACGAAAATACATTTCCCAGGGAAGGAACATATAGTGGGTTTGAGTTAATATGAACAATTGATTTACCCACGCCAAGAAGATTATAAGAGGATGGTAATGACCAGGTAATTTTAACCAAAATCTATAACGAATTATTTAACGAATTTACACAATTCAATTTGTATCAGTACATCTTTTCAAAGAAATAAATAAGAAATTTATAAAATCAGTAGTTTTAACGAATTTTCATGGAGGACAGATTAAATGATCTGACAAAAAATAATATTATAAATGTTTAAAACAAATGAGATTACATTTTTACCGAGGGGATATATGGTTGCATACGATCAACAGTAAACAAAGAGAGATGGTTTGAAATACTTAGCTATCTTGGATTGTTGAAAAAAGGTTTGAAGGGCCAAATGCTTCGTTCAGGCCAATAATACAAGTATTTTTTTTGTCTTTTCTAAAAGTATTTTCATGGCAACTGCTCTAACGAACTTTTTTCTTCTGGTTCACCGACTACATGTATTTGCACATGCTACTAGATAGGCATCAAGGTCCAACCCTATTACCGTCTAAATAGTGAAAAGTAACTGCCTCTTTTAGTCTAAGAGTTTCTTTCTTCGCATATTCCGCTTGGAGAACTTCCTTCCGGTTGATTGTTTCCCTGATAGCCACAATCTGTAAAAGTTTAAATGTAACGTCAATTACCAATTTCTATTGATTTCCATCTATCATTTATCGATTCTTTGACATTCTCTGTACATTGCTTTTTTTCTCTCCCTGTAATCCTCTACACACCAGTAGCGGTCCTGCATTGCTTGGGAATAAATGATTATATTAAACAATATTGACACTGGCGAAAATTGAACGCTATACGTGTGAACAGAAATAAAACTTTTCATAAGACATTTTCCCTTATTTTATATTAAAAAAAAATTCGTATATTTTCACTACTTTCTTTCGTTTCTTTTTCCAGGCTCGACGCTAATTCTTATGACAACTAGGTTTTCATTGGTACACAGAAAATATAACAGGCTCGCGAATTTGTCTTCTTTTTTTCAGCTCACCGCCCAGTCTCTGTGAAGCCAATGTTTTTATTGGTCCAAAGTACTTTTCATATATAGGGTGGCGAATTTATTTCTTTTTTTCTCAGTTCGTCCGAAATTGAAGGCAGTGGGTAAAGAGTGTTATTATTTTGTATTCACCACTTTTTCTTTAACGTTACTTAGAAGGGATTAACGCTCTAAACACTACCAAGTAATGTTAAGGAAGGCCATATAAACTGTTAATAATTTTAAAGATATTTTGATTAAAGATAAATTTAAAAACTACAAAACATAACTCAGAATCGTCTTAAGCTAAGACGTAGAAAATTAAAAATTACATAGTTCGACCATCTGTTCTGTGTAATATCAAATGTTTACATTTTCTGAAATTTGTAAGAAAAGATTTTCCAAAGGATTACCCTCTAAGCAAAATCTTTAATAGAAAAACTATTAAAATTCGTTATTCCTGCACTAATAATATGCACAACATCATCAATACGCATAATAACCAGATTTTAAAAAATTCTACCTCATTAAAATCAAATCTGGTATTGTTCTCCAAAAACATTTTTCTGTTGATGGTAAATGTAAATCTAATAAAGTTATCTACAAGTCAAACATTTCTCCCAAATATAACAACAAATTTATGTCTACACTGGGATTTCGAAGGTAAAAGCAAGTTATTACACACATACATTTTTATCAAGCAAAAATTAAAATTTTTCAGAATGAAATTTATCTAATCATAGGGCTAAAGTTGTAGCTCAATAGCACAAGGAACATTCTGGTGAAGTAGAACATTTCATCTGGCCACCGAAGTCCCCAGTTCTCAACATTAATGAGAATTTATGGTTCATTTTAGGAAAACAAGTGAAAAGTCGATATCTTTCACCAGAAAAAAATTGTAGGCTGTTTTAGCTGAAGAAACCATGAAAAATTCCTCTAGAAATAATTCAGACTTTTTACGAGTCAATCCCATGCAGATTTCAAGCTATAATTACTGTCAAAGGAGCTTCTACGCCATATTGAAATAAATTTGGTGAAATATCAATGTTTTTCCACTATTTTGTCAATCACCAATATATATATATATATATATATATATATATATATATATATATATATATATATATATACAGCGGAACCTGGTAGATGCAACCCCTTTCGTCAGCGACCACTGTATGAATGAGGGTTTTTCTGTGCACGGATGATTTGCTCATATTAATTGACCCATAGAGAGCGACCAATTCCAGAACTCAACTACCGCCCAGCATTATATATATATATATATATATATATATATATATATATATATAATAGAATAAGAACAATATTTGCAGAAGGTGTGTCTCAGGAAAAAGTTTTCACTTGGTTTTATACTTTTTGCCGTATATATATATATATATATATATATATATATATATATATATATCGGCATGCAGTGTGGGTATAGAAAAATCCAAAGGAGTATCCTGTACATACAGTGGTACGATAATTCTCTAAGAGAGCGTTAAATACATATGTATATAAATACTTAAAGAGCAAATATAAGATAAATTAAGGTAGACACATTATTTCATGGTAAATCGGAAGTCTAGGTCTATTTCAGGCGAACCATCATCAGCTTCCGTCTTCATTGTACAAAGGATTTTACACGAATAAAATTCACAAAGACCTAAAAAAACGAATAAAAATAACGGTCGCTCCCTTAAAAGACACAATTTAAGAAATAATACATCAGTTCGGCGAACACACACTTATTCATGCATAAACATATATATACTCAACATTTTTTAATGGTATTCTATTTAATCATGGGAGTTAGATTATTGTCTTTCAATGACCAGAGATATTTTGATAGAGCTGTCTGGTTTCTATGATTAAATGGAATATCATTAAAAAATCCAACACACCCACCAACTTCAAAGATTGTTGTCGTTTATGCCTGGATGAAAAGATCACTATTGTAAAACACAAAAACCGATTGGAGCTGCAGAATCTGAGGAGGGAACTAATTTTTAAATGTCGACATAGGAGTCGGTTTAAGCTATATTAAAAAATTTTGCCTCTCATTCATTCCTCTGAAGACTTTACACACATCACACTATTCTACCGAATATGTATGGTTTAATTGTAAACCATTGTTATATATGTCGAGTTTTTTATATACGGGTTTTTATATGTCTATGGTATCGCTTACATATTTGTTTTTGCTGGTGTTTGAGTGTATATATATATATATATATATATGTGTGTGTGTGTGTGTGTGTGTGTGTGTGTGTGTGTGTGTGTGTATATATGTCTCTGTGTACGTGTAGATATATGGATATACATATATATGTGTATGCGGGTATGTGTGTACGCATTTACACGTGTTTGTGAGTTGTATGTGTACATATATATGTTTTTTTACAGTACTAAAGTTATACGGTATTATAACTGTACTGTTGACCAAAAAATTTACCTACATTATGGTATTATTATTATTATTATTGCATTGTTGACCAAATAATTAGTAAAATTTTGATTATAAAGTCGTGTGGTGGTAATTATGATTAAAGCGAATTGATTATATCTTAATTGTTTAATTTTCTTAGGTTTCTTAAAATTCCAATTTCTTATCTTTTCACTAGTAATATGTTAATTTATTTTTAAACTGAATAATTAAGTTTAAACAACAAAATTTAAATAGAATAATTAGGCTTACTTTGAAATTAATTTTTGTTTTTAATTTTTTAATTTTATATTGTATTATATTTGTTTTGATGATTGTATAATTAGTATAGTTTTGTTTATATAGTGGTGTGAGTATTTTGTGATCACAACAGATTAACTATTATCTCTTAAACATATTTTTAATTTTTTTAGACTCCATTTTCTTATCCCCTTTCACCGTAAATTTATAATATTTATTTATTTTTTATTTTATCATTTTCTATCATCTTTTCTTTCTATTTTAAATTTATTCCTGTCTTCTTTGATCTTCTTCCCTTTTCGTTTACGCTTTAAGATACTTACCCTTTCTTTTTAACGCTCTCTCGCTATCTCTCTCTCTCACCTAACCCACTTTCTTTACGTTTCAAATCTACGGGTCAGCAATACAACTGTCAGGCTGAATGTACTTCGAACTTTTGTTGAAATCCGCCGCTATGCATGTTCTCTGATTATATGTTGCGTACATGTATGCTTATGTATGAATATGTGTGTATGTTCGCCGAACTGATGTATTATTTCTTAAATTTTTTTTAAGGGAGCGATCGTTATTTTTATTCGTTTTTTTTTTAGTCTTTGTGAATCTCATTTGTGTAAAATCCTTTGTACAATAAAGACGGAAGCTGATGATGGTTCGCCTGAAATAGACCTAGACTTTCGATTTACCATAACATAACGTGTCTGCCTTAATTTTTCTTTATATATATATATATATATATATATATATATATATATATATAGATGAGTAGTTGTAGCGCAGAAATTGGATTGGAGTGCCGAGTTCAAATTCTAGCCGTCGCATTTTAACGTAGATAATCCTAAGCGTATGTATCTAATTCTTCATATCTCAGATAGCGGTTAATAACAGAGCAGACTTGGCTTTCTAGCCTTGTTAGTTGACTAGTCTTGTAGAATGATATCACTAAATTCAAAACCCGGTTTGGGTGGGGGAGAGCAGTCTTGCGTCGTAAAAATCTACTTACCACAGAACTCTAAGCAGCAGTACATCGGGTGGTGTAGGCTATGTGAATATTATACCCCACATTTGGAATCTACAGGACTCATTCTCTCGCTTTTTATCTCCCTTTCTTTCCCTCTCACTCTCTCTCTCTCTCGCTCACACACGTATATATATATATATATATATATATATATATATATATGCATTGTATGCGTTTATCAATGTGTTATACCTTTTATGTGAGTTCTTCAGCGAGTCACAATGCCTTGATTACTTTCTTCTATACTTATTCAACAAATCTCGGATTTCCAACAACAGAAATGGGAAAAAATCTAATAGGCATTAACATCAATTGGAGTTTGCATGTGCAAGCATCTGTCATTTATCCAATGCGACGAGAACTCAAAAAATATCATTGTATAGGGAGATACTGGTGGAAATGATCTGATTTACTTGTAATGATACTTCACTGCAAAAACCATACAAGACCCTGAGGCATTTCATGTAAAGAAGGCTTTTTTCTTTTTGAAAACTGTTTTTTGAAACTGTTTTTGAAGCAGAAACTGAATCAATGAAGCAATGTTTTCATAAACGAAAAAATGTTCAATTTAATGAAAATATTATAATTTCCTCTTATGTAAACAAAGACAAATGTACGAAGCGCTACAAATAGTTATGAAATTGATTTAGAATTAACCGATGTTTCTTTTTAATTTATTTGTTTTTTATCCATTGAAAATAATGTCCAAAGAAATAAATTAGAGAATTTTTACTGTTGAAAGCACTTATTTAAAATCTAAATGAAATCTGTGCATTGATTTAGACAAATATTCATAATAAATTTATTAGCATTCGTACATTAAAACTTAAGCAAGTCGTGACAATTGGTCTTGTTATTATATTTGCATTTCCTTTTTAGTTAAACATGCTAACGGTGTCTTATCCTAACATTTTTCTTTGTTTAATCCAATGCTATTTTTAGTGACATACTGAACAGTTTGTTGAACATAATTACGAGTCCAACATAGTAAACCTGATCGTCGGAGCGCGTGCAAATTCTGAGGAGTGCGTCGTATTGGGCGTCCGTTGAGTTCGGCTGGCAGGATGAAAATCTACCACAGGTCATTTTTTATAGATTATTTGTGATGTTTTTGAGGTCAATTCAGTCATTTTAAAATGAATTTTAAATGTAAAATTGTTCTGTTTAAGTACATATTGCTTATTTTGACGTCGTGGTTACCAATTGTTGTACATAATTACAAGTTCATACCGTTTCAACAAGCAACAATTTGAAACAAGGACAAAAATATGATGTACCAAATACATATATTGATACGTGAACCTTGGCATGTTTGCACTGGACTGAACTTTGTGTATATTCAAAAAGCGTGCATCGTCTCAGATGTCAGTTTCCATTGGCTGGCAGGTTGAAAACCTTGCCCTGATCATTTTAACAGACTATTTATGTAGTAGTGTGAGGACGTAGTTGGGACCAAAAATTCACGCCTACCTGGCCATTTGAGTTGAATCTTTGCGTCAAGGAAAATGTGTGGGAGTTTACAGAGAAAGAATAAACATTTTTATACCAATCGTTTTTTTTAATCCACCACAAGATAAACTGAAATAGATCTTAGATGAGGCAGGAAATGAATTCAAGAAGTACTAATTATAAAATGTCAAAAAGATAGAATGCGTGGTCATCAGAAAAACAAGACAACAATGTGTGAGATAAGTAATGAGGCTGTCAAAAATCGAGCGTACATAAATTCGGCTATTTGCTAGTATAGAATAAGAGGACAGAAAATGTAACATAGAAGTTCGAAGGCGCATAATAACGAGGGAAATATATGATACAGAAACAAGACCAATTTGTTAAGAGATGAGGAAAAGTCATTAAACATAAAGAATAGCATTAAATGGCAACATAACAACTAATTTAATTTTTGGCATTGAATTCTGTACAACATCTTAAAAGATAAAAAGATATATGAAGAGATGTGGTTTTATAGATAGAAGCTGAGAATACAATGAATTGAAAATGTGAGCAACAAGAAAAAATTATCCTTTGTGTGATGGTAATCTACATCTTCCACCAAGATCCGAAGGTTTTGAGGAGCTCGGAACCACAACATAATTGATGTTGTTCCAAGGCCCACCCTTGCCAAGGAACGTAGTACCTGTTAGTGCCATCCTATAGGCAATTAATCACTAAACTAGAGTCAAATTGATATAATATATTGGAATAACTTCCAAATGTAAAAATATATTTTTATAGTAAATAAAAAATTATAGTAAAATTATAAAAATAAAAATATCAAAATACATTTTTATAGTAAAATAAAATATTTTATACAAAAACAGATTTCTACAGTAAAATATAAAATTAGATTTGTATGAAATTACCAGAAAAACATTTTTGTAAAAAGAAATTATTAACAACATTAGAATTGTGTAAAAAAAATAAAAATAAAAAAATAAAGGTAATATATTTAAAAAAAAAGTATTGCCATCATTTCATTTTTGAAAGAAAATATTACCAACTATACATTTGACTCACGACTAAGCCTTTTTTATAATAATACGTCAATAACAACTAATCTATAAACTGATTTCATATAAAGTATATATAATCATTGCGATTATATTCTAAAAATATTGTCGGCACTAAATAATCTATTGAGATTGATAATTGCTTTCTAAGCGCGGCTTAGTTGTAACATAAAGGCAGAATGTGTGGACACCCAGTGAGGATCGAACCCACTACTCACTTGTAATGATTCTAATAGGACAAGCTTTTGAAACATTACATCACATCGAGGTGCCTCTATTAAGGTTGATATGTCTTTAAACAAAATAATTCGAACAAGACGAAACAAGAAAGTCTTGAGAAAAATAAGAAATGCAAGGAAGCTTATAGTTACAAGCTGAAAGAGACAGGCAACGTTTCTGGGACAGATAAAGAGCGTGTGGAGAATATAAGTCTCACAGGACATACCAAAGACAAGAGAAGCAGAAGGAATTGATAGTAACTTAACGGATAACAAACGGCAGAAAAAGCGTCAGACTTAGAACAACAATAAACAGGAATGTGTGGAGAACCATAATCATCCACATCCGCAAAAGACACGATACATAAGAATTAAATTTTTTCAAATTGCTTAATGACCTCATTTGCCTGATATTGACTGGACTGTATGTGTTGTCTGACTTGTCGACTGAAGGTATAGATATTTTTATTTTCTTCTGTCAACCTTCGTTCATTTAAAATATCTAAATAAATTCCTGCCAGTACGACGTCCATCTCCAAACGACTCGTGTTTATTTATCTAGTTGTCGTTTCGGAGTTAGTGACATTGCACAGGCGAACTGACAGGCTGCTTAAAGTTATATCCCACTTTTGCATATGAGCCTGACCTTTTAATTTGACGTTGGGAATCAGACAATTTGAAAGTCAAAGTTTATTGACCACATGCCCACAAAAATATATTTTGCTAAATAAAATGGTGTGAGATATTTTAAAATGATAGAAAACTTAGATAATGTAGAAATAGTTTTAAAAAAACAAAGTACTTTTTCATTTTTCTAATCAAAACTTTTAACATTAAATCAATATTATGAACAAAACCCATTTCAACTAGTTGTTTTCTTACCTCCTTTCATATTTAGATGAATGTAACTTTGTACTTTGACTTTCTGTTGTATTGCGAATGTGTAATATACCAATAAGCTGAGAAAGTTTATTAATTCGATAATATATTAGGAGGTGCAACTAGGGCCACAGTTATCGGTGCATTATGCGAAGTATCGTGCCGAGTTCAATTTCCGATCAATTCTCCTAAATCGTTTATTTTGCTGTAATGTCAGCGGCTAAAGCATAGATAATATTTCCACCAGCCATGTGTTAAATAGCACAGCAGACACTTCGCTCTCTTGCTATGAGATGGCAGCCAATGTAAGAAAAAACAGACTTGTCATAGACACACCACTGATATCATGACTGCGGTACATATGGTACCTCTCCGACTTTAGTTGGTAACAAAACTCCTGATCTTATATTATATAAACATTATATCAATAATATAGTCACTTCACTTTGCCTTGAGAAACCGTGTATCAATAAGTCGAGAAAATGAATTAAATCGACAATATATAATATCAGTATAATAATATAGTCACTTTTCATCACATTGAGAAGGTGTAGGATATAAATAATTAGAATGGCGAGTTTTTGTTTAAAATTCTATTTGAATGAAAAATCAATAAAAAACTGTTTCTTATAAACAATCATATAAAATTGGTTATAGGAAAATCCATTGCTCTCGTGTTGAAGAATCTTCCAGAAACGAATGAACATTGAGAGTATGTCTGCTCCCAAGGTCTAGTTTACACTTTATCTGGGAACATTTTGTCTCACCTGCAATTAGTTGATCCTTTCTCAGTAAAACACATGAGACTGAGTCGTTCAGAGTTTTCTAAGATAAAGCAGCAAATCTCACCATTTTCAAGAAATTTGGAATGTGAAATATCAAAAGATTATAAATAAAAGAATTATGAGAAACGCTGACTGGCTGTGTAATCAAATATTAGAATGGTATGTGAATACTTTCGCTTCCTTATAGAATTTAACTGTGTCATTTTCATGTAGATTCGATTGAAATAACGGGGCAACTTCTATTTGTAATGCATTCATTTCGACATTGTTCCCAACAGCGTAATGAATTTGTATATTGCAAAAAAATATGTCAAAACGTAAATATAATTAAAACTTTAATACATTGTATGTCAACATTTATTAGAACTGAAATGGACACAATTACTTAAATCTTTTTCTTAATTTACGATAAATGATAGTCATATCATAAACACAGACACTGCAGGTTGTTAAATTTAAAAAAATATTCCTAATTAGGCATGAATCGTCTATTAAATTTTATAAGGTTGACGAAAATCTGAAGTTAATTTATAGCGATTCTGTCGTGTTAGAAAATCTTCAGTACTACTTTATTGGGGTCTACCGCAATTTCCGTAACCTACGCTATGAAATGATCTTTAGCGTGCAGCTTACATTTCATTGTATTAATTTATTAGCGGAGTTTAACTTTGTTTTTAACCTTTTAACCTTTGGTCTCAAACAAGGTTCTGACAATCGATATTTTTATGTGGAACGACGTGACAGAAACACTATATTACCAATCATTGAGAGGGATGGTGAAAAAGATTCAGTGATTCATTCGGACAAATGACCTGCATATGGTAATCATAATGGCATGAATTATCTTCATCTTACGGTTATTCATCAAAAACATTATGTAAATTCAGTGACAGGAGCAGGCACTCAGGCTACTGAACGATCATGGTTGGATGCCAAAACAAGGATTTTAAAGAAAATGAGAGAAGTTAGTCGTGAGTTTTCCAGTTACATCTCGTTCACATTGGTTAAAGAGTACTGAGAAAAATGTGATAGATGTGTTTTTGGAATTCCTAAATGATATACAATGTGTGTATCATTAATTAAATGATCTAAGTGTAAATTGTTTGTATCGGTTATGTAGCAACAATGAACTCTATTAATGTACTATTTAGTCTTTTCTATTATTATGATTCTTGGGATTATAGTTTGTATGATTAAGCGTATATCATTAATGATAAATCATTATTCAACATTATTCAAGTTGTTTTTAACATTGGGTAGTATAAAGTCCTTGTTGTAGATGCAAGCTGCATATTGAAGTGTAAAGTTGCAGATAGACTACATGTTAAACTGTAAATGGCCTAGTAGATATCATGCTAAAGGAAGCTGTGATAGACTAAACGCTAAAGTAACACTGATTACAAATTAGCTGATTGATTGATTCGTTTTCTACGGCTTATCAACCTTTTTCACTCTGCTTAAAACCAGAAAATATCTTTAAATTGTAAAAGATGTTAATTGGAAATGATAATAGTTTAGTAATACAAGTCTTACAACTTAACCTAGAGCTAAGGAGATGAGGTAGACTATTAACTTTGAAAATGGTATTTTCGCTTAAATTAATACAACAAATTCAATGGAAATTGGAACTTGTCCTTCCGATTAATAATTTTGAACCATTTATCCATTCGGTGATCGTACATGAACTGCTGTTTCAACGTGAAGTAGCCGTCTAATAATCGTCTATATTTTTGGGGTTTTGTTTCTCTGATGAATTTTAGCTTTTGCAGATTTTCTTGTAACAGGTCATATGAATATCCTTCCAAATAATCAATGTAAACAACTAGACGTCGGTGTTATTTTTTGTGTAAAGGAAAAAATAATGTTGGGTGAACTCATATATTTGATTTATTTATTGTGCAGTAGCGTAAATGTTATTTGCACCTAAGGTGGAATCGGTGAGCCAAGTTCAGATTATAGTCTAGTGTCTCGCATTTACTTTTATACTAATAAGCTTGTAAAATGCAGAAACAGATTTCTTACCCATCAAGCTAAATGTTAAAGGTAGAATCTTCAATATTGAGTAGTAAATAGCCAATTAGTAGAGAAACATGTTTCTAAGCGTAGTGAAAGCAGCGAAAACTAGTTTACTATTGTACCTTTCCAAAAAAGAAAGCATAATCTGCTGAAAATAAAGAAAGGTATTTTGAGAACTATGTCCGACTACGTCCTGGACGATCACCTCATCTAAATAATTTTCGATATTGATGGTGATATTTTGATGAGGAATTGAGCGATCAGTAAGAATATCCACACATGCTTTTCTTTTCTTTTTTTGTCTTATATTTTTCTCTATTTTCCACTCTATCATTCAGTTACATGGAGCAAAACTCAATAGAATGATTTCTACAAATTGTGTTTTTATGTATTTTTGTGGACCCGAACCTTAGTCCTCAGTCTACCTTCGTATTAGTATTCGACTATAAAGGCACAACGTAAAGTATGCATTAAATTCAAATCAGATTCTTCTTTCAAAAAATAAGATTATTATGCCTATTAAGGACACATCGAAAAATGCAAACATGCAAAATTAGTGAAACAATAGAATCAATATTTGTCTTGATTGTGTTATTAATATTTCCCTAATAGTTTCGTCGTGAATATTCAAATTTTCGTGATTCTTAAAACCTGATGCAACATCGAGTGCATGCTAAACTTTAAATAACGTAAGCTGAAATAGTAACGAATTTTCCTAAATGATATTCGAAGTGTGTATCAATTATATGGTACAATTGAATCCGGTCATAATGATGGAAATGAATGTACTATTTAGCCTCTTATATTATGATGGTTCTGATAAATCATTATTCAATTAGTCTTTGCTGTGGAGGCAGGCTGCATATTGAAAAGGAAAGTTGCAAACTAACTGCTAAACTTCACATGATCTGATAGACTGCACGTTAAAGTAGCATGCTAAGGGAAACTGTATTAAACTGCACGCTAAAGAGATAGTGATTTCGAATTGACAGATTGATTTGTTTTCTAAGGCTTATCAATCCACTGTATATCATTTAAAGCCAAATATATATTTTTGATTGTAAGAAGTTTTATTTGGGGATAACGATGTAGGGGTAGGAATCTTACTATTAACCAATTTTAACTGGATTCAAATCCCACGATTGTATTTGACATAGTGATCTGTAAAGTTTGCTCTTTGTCATTGCAAAAAGGGTCTAATGTCAATGAAAACATCGAACATCGTTTAAAGAAAGTTTAGTCTTACGAAATCTGTAAACAACACAGTGTTCAAAAAGTTAATCAACCAGTAAAATATACATTTTTCCTTGCGTATGATTAACTCTATGTTCTACAAAATATAAAAATGTCGCCCTAACATTATTTGGGTTGTTGGATAAAAAACGAGAGCTGAGTTACAGAGAGATAATTAACAAATCCAGGAGTGGCTTCACTCCTGTAACAAGAACAATATACTCAAGTGATCAAAATAAAGGGTTCAGTTCGAAATTCAAATTACTTGAAGAAGGCTGGATCGTACCACCGCCGAAACGTTATGAATATGGCAACGAAGATGAGAAACAATGTAAATTATATAAATATTTTTCGTTTATAATCGTTTCACCCCACGCATGACAATACTGGCACTGGTGCGTAGAGGGTTACAGAAAGAGGAGAGAGGAGAGAGAAATGGTAAAAAGAAATGGTAAGAGGATGGTGAAGAAATGGTAAGAGAGAGGTGGGAGTCAAGGTGATAGAAGATAGCAATTAACGTTGCACTTATACCTGTGGAGATCGAAACTATCAGGGAAGCAAGCATGGGAAAGGGTGTTCTTAGAGGCGGGAAGTGCAAGAAAAGTAAATTCTACAGATGAAGTTACATTTCCCTATTTTGATGGAAATGGGATCTAGTTGTTATTCTAGTGGCACAAGTAACTTCATGAGAGCAGAGTGCCAGAGAATGAAGTTCGTCAGAGCAGAAACCGTGAAAACATTTGTAGAAAAGGCAACGAGAAGCCATATCTCGTTGGTATGGAATTAACTGAAGGCGAGCTGATACATCGGGATCAATTATATTGCAGTTCTTCCGCTGGATCTTGTCGAGAACCCTGAGAGGAACAGCAGAAGCACCCATCCAGTTATGGCAACAATACTCAATACTCGAACAAATGGTAAATTTATAGACGTGCAAGATGGATTCTGACGAGAAAAACTTCCTTAGCATTGAATGTAGGTATTGATTCAATGCATTCATTCCACTTGAGATCTACTGAGAGAGTGAGGCCAGTGAGGCTCAGTGTATTGCTTTCAGGGGGACTAGCGTAATCCATACTGTTGGAAAGTAAGAACATTCTCTCTGGTCTTTAAAGGAGTGCACTTTTATTTTGAATGATTAAAATTTACGAGCCAAGTCTTACCCCAATGCATCACAGATTGAACGCCCTTTCCAAGAGTAGAAGCGAGGTTTAGTTTGTCAGCCCTTGCAGATTTCATATTGAGACGAGAGTTAATATTGGTGTCATCCGCATAGATGCCCACTTGAGACCTGGTTATATCAGGAAAAACGTAAGATCTAGGAAAGAGACTTTAGGAACATTTACGTTCACATGAAAGAATTGGGAAACATGCCAATTCAGAACAACCGTCATTTTATGATTTGACAAGAACGATTAAATTAAAACGAACAATGGTCCAATTATCTCGCAGCCCTTTAGCTTGCGCAGAAGGCCGTCATGCAAAATCCTGTCAAACGTTTTCGAGATATCTAGGTCAACAGCCCGAGCTACGCCGTTCTTATCAAGGGCCTGATATATGTATTTGGTGACGACCGTTAGCACATCAGCGGTATACCTGCTTGTCAGTTGTTGGATGTGAGATGTAGAATCATTTCAGCATTGATAATAGCCTCAAACACTTTGCCAAAAACCGGTAAGAGTCTGAGAGGGTGATAGTTAGAGGGGGCGGTTCTAGAAGGGAAATCAGGTGTAGATATTCCATATGCGTCAGATATACTGAGATTTAAGAGAATTTGTAAGCGAAGCATTCAGACTTGTTCACTGTGGATGTGCAGAGCCGTCAAATTCCTTAGAGCTTAACTTGCGGGATGCGATATGCTGCTTCATTCAATTATCAAACAGCAGCTTGACATTATTTATAACACGCTTGCATTCATTGCGAGCAACGACAAAAAGGCGCTTTTTATGATCAGACGAGTCACTCCGGTAAAGCTGGAAGAAGTGGTTCCTGTGGTCAATGGCGGCCGAGCAAGCAGGAGAAAACCAAGGGAAAGAACTTCCTGACGAGGATGGAAGCATCAATTCCGGCTTTCACTCAGGAGGAAACCTTGAGTGCGTTCTTCAACCGGAAGTCTAAAAACTTTATTCCAAGGACATCACAAATGAAATCGCGGAACGCCTCCCAGTTCGCTCTCTGATAGCAATAAGACATTTTGCTGGTAGGAGTTTCCTCAAAAGAAGGGGAGCGGACGAAGATATAAACAGAAACCACAGCATTATCAAAGTTGTCAAGAGGACATAGCAGCATGGCATGGCAATATTCAGAAATAGATGTAAAGAAAAGATCAGTGAGGCAACTCCATCATTGTTACTGAGGAAACGCGTGTGAAATCCACTACTTGTGTATAAGAATGACTGTTTGAAAGGTTCATGTTATAGACACCAGCAAGATCTGAGACACAGTGTGCATTAGAGTCATCGAACACAAATATATTAACAAATGAATGAGAGGAAATGGTCTTGTCTATATTGTCAGAAATGCGGTTAGAAGAGAAAGAGGCGGTTGAGAAAGAAAAGATAGCTAACTGAGTTTAGTAGAGAGAGAGAGAGACACACAGACACATGTAAGGATGGTCTGAAGATTTAATAGAAATCATCGTAGCTAGAGGGAGATGCTCGCTGACATAAACGCCAAGGTCATGCATATGGACATTGGAGGGAAAGGTAACCAGGCATAGAGAAATCGGAGGAAACGATGGAATGGTTAAAGTTAGTTTCACAGAGAGATGGGATATCTGGGGACCTTTTGTGGAGGAAGGATCCCACGCTGTAAAAGTTATTCCGTATGCCACGGATATTCGAGTAAGTAGTGTTCAGCGGTTTAAGTGAATTTTCTTTGGCTGATTTAGCTTTGTATCTTTGATTGTGAATTTTCATGTTGTGGGTTGTTTTTCGTAAGGAGAGGCCTGGAGTAGTGGTAGCAGACAGTTTTCAGCTGCATTATGTGTAGGAAGAGAACTGGGGCAGACTACAGCATAGTGTGACCTCGGGTTTCCCCACCGAAGAACTTTCAGGGGAAACCAGCCATACACCTCATAGCACCACAAAAAGTCCGATATTATTCAAATGTTGATTAGCCTCTTAAGACGTTACGCAAGATTTGGGGCTCCTAACTACCAGTCGGAAGCAGCAACCAGAAAACTGCCAACCCGGTAACCTCAGTAAGAAAAGACGTTGTCACAATCCACAACCATCACACAAATTTGAAAAGACGTTGTCACAATCCACAAACATCACACAAATTTGCGAGAGAAACACTATTAAGGCTTGAGGAGGAAAAAATAACCGGGAACACCTTCCAAAATAGAGAACAAGTGATTAAAAAGAATATGGAGGTGTACGGTGATTTTCTAAGCGCAGCTTAGATGTGGCATAAGGCCGAAAGTATGAATTCTACGAAATTTCAGACTGGGCACGAACAAAATGGTAAGATTTCATTTCAGAAGTTTAGAAAATACAAACATGTCTACAAAAAAAGATAGAAAGAGTCGGAAATGTTAAGACAAATCATTAAAAGTTTCAATATTTTTAGATTTATAAAATTTTTAAGTCTTGCGGATGTGCGTTGTAGTGTACTTCATATCGGTTTGAAACGAGAAAACGGAGAACCGAATTCGAATTCCAGTTGAATTCGTTGTAATTACGTACGAGCAAATACCCATGAAAATGGTATTAATCGGTCGGTTCTCCCTACTAATATGGGTTAAAGCCCAAGACAAATTGGATTCTACAGCCTGGGTTAAAAACTAGTCTACCTCAAAAAGTAATTGCAACCTACTACAGAATTATTATTACAAAATGTCAAAATATGGAGTTAGTAATTAGCAGGAAGTTCGTAATAAGTAGGGAGTTAGTAATTAGCATTGCTGTTTTTGGCTCCAATAATTCGATTTGGTATTGAATTTTGAAATTGGGAATGTCTTCCCATTCTTCTTAGCAGAAATCCTAAAGCTCTTGGGGATTGTGGGTTTTAGCTTGAGCATTTCTTTCTTTAATTCGGTTGTTCTTATCACAACAGTTCAATTATATTGAGATCAGGATTTTGTTCTTCCAAAAGTTGAACATCTTCATCTACAAGAAACTTTCTTATTGCCATGAGGTGCAGCAAGGAGAACCGTCATGCTGAGATATTTCTTTATTTTGGTTGTCTGGCAAAACATTAGATCTTTATAAAATCCAGAACTGTTAAATGTCCACCATCAGATGGTATCGTCTTCGTTTCTCTGGTCTTCCTACATATTCCATTGCATTAAAATGTAATTCTGTTTTGCATACTCCACTAAAATTACATTTTGCCACTTTCCAGCATCAAATGTTACTTTTGACCACTTAAGTTTTCTATTCCATTGTTTTTTATTGATGATGTTGTTTCGCTGCTATACACCTATTTATGATTTTAATGCGGTATATTGTACCAATTAAAACCACACTTTCAAGACTGCATTCACACCTCATTTCCTAGATGCTAAATTTGGATTGTTTACTGTGTCTTATCTAACTTTTGTGGTTTTCTGGTTCTCTTTGCTCTTGAAACATTTGCAGTATTAGTAAAGACATTTTGGATTGTTTGAACACAGTTTCTGAAAATTCTCAACCACCTGGCTTTTTCTTATAGCGACATGTTTCCCTTCAAAGTTACAACCATCATTTTTGTTTCAGCAGAACATTTAGTCATGGTTTTATTATAAAATATCAATCTAATGTTCAACTACAATGACATGCCAAAGTAACTTACATTTATGTTAATAAAATGGAATAATTTCTACTTAGATATCTGCATGTTATCATGATTATATAATCTCGGATCATTTACCATTTTACATGGTCTTCTTTTATCTACGGAAACGCAACCACTTATTATCCAAGCCAAAAATATCACAAAAACCACTGATAAAAGTATCCTGCTAAACAATCTTAACTTTTCTATTTTATGTATCAATACAAAATATATCAACTCTATTTGTATTTATTCTTGAAGTATTCAATTTTGACGACTCTTAGAAATTAGATATTTCTTTATATTTTTAGACGATCTTTAAAACTATGTAAATTCTAATTTTTAAATCTAATTTTTGTTATCACTACTAATGATACTAGTTTTCATCCCTGAATACTAACTCGGAATGAGATTGAAAGAACTTGGGTACATTGAGAAATGTATGATAATAATATCTGTCAACGTTACAGCTCATTTCTGACATCTTTCAATTATAATATGCGAAATATTATCCGTGTGTATGAAAGTATTTTATTAAGATAAGCATAGACAATGTTTGCAATTTATATATATATAACTGTAAACCATGGACTGTCAACTCATTAATTTGTGCTACTTCTAAGGTATATATATATATATTGTTGATTTGTGATGAGTTTTGGTACTAAGATTGTTGATTTTTCACTGGTTTATTGATAAAATGGTATTTCTGTAAGCAGGTTATTGTCGCAAAGTGCTCGATATTGAGATTAAAGAGTTAACAGGCTTAATGTAGAGAAGTTTGTCATTTAGCTGAGCAGAATCTTTATTTTCTCTTCCGTTAAGTGACAAACTTTACGACTTTAATCATATATATATATATATATATATATATATATATATATATATATATATATATATACATAAATCAATGTGTGTCATGGGTATATTATCACTCTCTTCAGTGTGCTGGATGCCTTGTAACTAATTAGCTGAATGAAAGATCCTATATAGTATCATTTAAATAAAACATTGACATGCAGCAATCTAGTATGGAGTGTCTTAGGCGGTTAAACAGAACTTAAAATGCAACAGGTGAAATTCACCAGGAAAAAAGTTATGTTAATTGCCTCAACAGATTTCGCGCTGACTATGATAAATGAGGTGTGATTAAATGCTTATGTTTCTTCGGTGTGTCACTGATTTAAATTTAAGAATTAAGAAAGCAAGTACCAAAATAGGATGACTAAATCCTTATTATCGTACATAACAACAACAATAAAAATAATTATATGTGATAAATATTCATATTTAAGAAATTATTACACTTATGGTAGATTTAAACACATTTCTTTAAAAAATCTAAGTACAATTTATTTGAATTTTGTGAAAACTTTTGAAAATTGTTAAAACTTACCTGATGCAACGGATTATTATTTTTTGATATGAATTTTAAAATATTTTTTAGAGTAAAAAAAGAGAAAATTATGCTTGAGTACTTTCGATTAATGAATGAGATTCGTATTATGTTTTGTAAGAAGGATTCCTAAAAATATATGATTTCCGTTTTCATTAACAGCTCTTCAGAGTATAGAATACACCAAAGACTCTTATTATTTTATTTATTTTGTTTTTATTTGGATTCACCCCGCGGAAAACAGCAAATCTACTAAGACACAAGGTTTACAGGGTTTGGAAGAAATAATTATAAGCGTTAACAGGAAACGGTATTCAGTATATAGGGTTGATTGCTTACTTTTCAGCCGAGACGGTGTTAAAAATGCAATCTGACTTTGTTAAACTTTTCCAATTAGAAAAACATACACTACTTTTATTTTTCTATTTTGTGGGAAATTACCTAGAGATAATGATTACTGTTTTGACAACGGTCATCACGCATTACGTTTTTTGCGTAAAATACTCGAGTGGAAAGAGACTAACTTTTTGCTAAGAGTGTAAAGCCAAAATATTTAAATCAAAACAGAAACAAATAAACAAGAAATGTAAACGTTTAAAATAACAGGCATATTATATAATATTTTGTTTTTAGTAACGTTTGAAGTACAGAATCTATCGATAATATTTAAGGTGGGGTTGTTCTCATTACTTTTATTTTCTCAAGAGAATTTAATGTAGTGACTCTGGTGAACCACGAAAGCATTGAAATTCACAATGATATAAACAAGTTCTTTTAATTTTCTCACTCGCTATCGGTCTTCTTTTCAAATTTTCTGCCATATAGCGTAATTTACACATCTCTTATTGCTGCCATATATGGTCTAGTGCTACTTTTGTATATTTAGAGATTGTTGATAAAATCCAAAGAAGAATTCACAAATCCTCTTCCGGCTTCATGCATTTCAACCAACTTTGATCTTTAAAATGTCAAATACAGTATCAATTGTTATCTTCTGTCATGACAATTCCTCTTCTTTTAATGTTCCCACTCTTTAAAAATATTTCTCATTTTTATTATTCTTTGACACTCAGTAACCCCTTGTGTCACAGTGACTTTACTGTCTTGCTTGGGGTGAAATGATTAAAAATATATGATATAACCTGCTCTGATCTTTCAACTTCTCATTTCTATATTATTCTAAAGGGAAAACTTGTTTGTACAGGATGTCTTTTTCTACACTTACAATTATGTATCACAAGTTACTGGATAGTAGTACGTAAAGGTAATAGTAGATGGCGCTTTTTTAATTTCCATACCAGAGAACTGCTTGCGTCTATAATAATTCTGCTATGACATCTGAAACATCCGTATGAACACCGCCTCGGCAGTTTATGGCAACGTGACATGAATTTTCAGCATTCGAACGGGACATAATAATAATTGTGAAACGGATCAGAAATTTCATTTTTTGAAATTGTTGAGATATTTGACACCCCTTGATTTACGGAGGTGTAACAATCAGTCAGTTAAGTGCCATACGTGATAAACGCTTAGGCGATCGTGTCTCGAAAGAGACATGACTGACAAGGCCAAAGATTTTTCCTCAGAAGGTTGCCATTGCTTTCTCCGGTAGACTGGTTGCTGACCAAAGCTATATAAACCCACTCTATAGCTGAAAGAAAGAAGAGATGGGTTAATAACTTTTCCAAGGACATTTGTCCTTAAGTGAATGTAACGCATTCGACTGTGATTCGAACCTGGGATCTCTGATTTCTCGTTCCGAGTCGTAGCAGAAATACTTGATGGAAAATATTACTGCCCACTGTGCACATAGTATTGACTAACCTCAATCATCTTGATAGATGTCTAGCTTAATTCACAACCACGTTTATTGCAGAAGTTATAAGACGAATATCATCCAGCGGGTCAGTTTAGTCTTCTTTATCTTTCTCTGAGTATGGAAATGGAAATACTCTCCTGGGTATCTTTAGAGCGCCTAAACTGAGATCACAAAATCATTTACTAGAGACTATGATTAGCAACCTCTAACCTGATCCTATAAATCGCGGATCTAATTGTTGGAGGTTAGTTGTATGGCTCGTTCGTGACATAGACGCCCTAAGGTTATGAGCTTCACTTTTCAACAAGGCACAATGGATATTTATGTTTGTTCTATAAAATTATAGATTGTGTTGAACCTACTACTAAATATTTCTGGCTATATTTCTGAGATGAAGTAGTATTTACACTATTACATATTATGAAAACATCCACATTGGATGCCAAGTGCTCTATTTAACACCAGCAGAGACTAGATGACATTACCATTGGAGACACCAGGTAAAAAATCTAAAAAGTGGTTCATCTTATCCCATTCTCCACTAATAATTTCTCTTCGATGTTAAGAAGGAAAAGAAGAAAGTTTCTAAAATAATATTGTTTGCTATGAAGTCATTTAAAATTAAATTTATTTTTCTAAATGATATCAGCCTATTCAAATTTCATCGATTAATTTGCAAAATTAAACGAAACGTAAGTTTGTAAATTTCGACAAAAATCATAGTGCTAACTTCAACAATACTATAGACTGTGAACGTACGGCAAAACGTTATACTATTTGGAAAACGTCAGAAAACGAACTGGACACGTATTATTGGCGATTATTAGACTAACATTGGTGAAAATATAAGGTAAAATTCCTTTCCAATTGATCATCTTTCATTGAATGAACATTTAATCCTGGCGCTTATGAAATTATGGCTAGCAAAAATGCTTCCTACGTTGCCGTACAAAGGATTTCTGATGAGTATATGAGTTGTAAATAAAGTATATATAAGTATATAAAAGTATTTTATTGGGAACGTCATGGGTTAGAAGAGGCCTGAATCAAAGAACAGGCATTTATTATGTTTGACGAGAACAGAATATTTTTTAGGTTTTGTGCAACATTGACTTTACACCTGTCGTTTATTGATTATGAGTATTAAACATGCATGAATGGAATTTCATATCATTCACATTTCGTGACAATGCATCGTAGATAAGGAAGGAAATAAGTAATAACTCTATTGAATATGAAAAGATATGCGCATATTATTAATTGCTAGAATACTAACACACACCAAAACACATACACACACAACCAAATACATGTAAGTATGTGAGAGAAAGAAAAACAGAAAAGAGAGATAAAGAGTACATGAATAGGTTCTAACACAGTTGCATGCTGTATTTCTATGTGAAGTTTTCAATGTAAAACGTTACGTCTGCTTGATTATTTTTCATAATTGAATTGAGTGAATGCATAACAATTAAGTGATATCATTGAAAAGTAAATATTTGCTGCGTAAAATAATACTTTTTCATCATTTAGTCATATATATATATATATATATATATATATATATATATATATATATATAATGTATTACACTTGGTATGTAATCCGGGTAAATTCCAAAAGAGACGAACTCGAGAGAACTCAATGTTACATTCATTTATTTAACAGAGTAATATTTTATAACGGATTTCTGAATATTAGCTTGGATGATACATATTTCACCGCTTTGGTGTTCTTAGCGCGGCTCTTCAGATCCAAATGTTACAACAATGGGTAATCGAAATATCACCCCCCCCCCACAATAAAAAACGAAAATTTCTTCACTTTTATTTGATTTTCCGTAGACGCCCACATGTCCATATTAGGTCTGACATTTGTGGCATTTATATACAAAAAGGTTCTCGTTCATTTGAAAAATAGTCCCGGAGAAAGGATATGGGAGGGTTTACGATTGATACGTGCGAGGAAGGGAGAAAGTTAAACATAGAAAAGGAAAAAAGGAGAAAAGAAAAAAGAAAAAAGAAAATGGGTGACCCGGCCAGAGAAAGGAGAAAGAAAAACAGGAGGAAGAAAAAAGGAGGGGAATCAGATAGGATCGGAATGGAAGGCAAGGTGCGAGAAAGGGAAGGGCGAAGAGGCGCAATGAAGACGTAGCGAATAGATACAGATCTATGAAATACTGTATCACAAGAGATGAATATTGAATATATATATAATCAAGTTTTACAAGGACGTATGGCTATTTCAACGAGTAAAAATAACACTCATATCATCAGTGGTCATAAATCCTTGTGGTTAAATAACTGTATTTTAAAATAATTATTTATGATCTCTCTCTCGCTCTCTCTCTCGCTCTCTCTCACTTCCGGCTCATACCTTAAATTAGGGTTAACTCTTTATAGCCTTTCCAGCTCATATTTTAACATTGACCACTTCATACACCAGTGTCAAATCGGTTTTTAGATGCTGAAGATTGATTTTTTCACAAAGCTATCGAGATTGAAGAAAATATTGTGTTTAATTAGTTTGATACTGATACCTTTCTAGTTGTTTAATAAGATTTCTGATGTTAATATCAAATCTTTCAAGGAAGGGGCTGAAGTTTTATTAATTCGAGTACTTTCAATCTTTTTTCATGATCATCTTCAGGGGTAAATACAAAGACAAACCTATTGTAACACTGATAAAATTTGCATTCCTTTGTGATAGTGTTTTTTTAAAAAACATCCACAAAAATGCTCTGTAATTATTTTAAAATTTTTAATTTATCAGTTGCATTTGCGGTAGAAATGTAAAATGGTATTATTATTATTATTATACTGATTAAAATTTGATGTTGCTATATACGTATTAAAGTTTTGTTAAGTGTTGGTTCATTTTGATATAGAGGGCCTCGAGAAATTGAAGTTTTTTCTTTATTATTTTCGTGCTTTTAGTTTATTAGTGTTTCTAAAAATAATTATCACAAAGGACTGCACATTTTACCGTAGTTAAAATAAGATTGTTTTTGTAATTTACTTCTGATCTTGAGAAAGACAGAACGCATTTAGGTTAACAAAAAACTACGCTGCTTTGATGAATTTCATACAAACATCAAGAAACTGATCAGACAACTCGAAAGAATCAGTGTAAAAATAATTAGTAACAATATGTCTATGTATATTATACAATAAAATTATATATATATATATATATATATATATATATATATATATATATAATATTCTTTTTCAGCAATCTCTTTTTATGCAGGTCTCATAAAAAATAACAGATAAGGTATTATTGTTAAGTTTTTATATAATCTTTCATGAAATCTTATGTTTTTTTTTTGGGTTTTCAAAACATAAATTATATAAAAATCTTCCTAAATGTTTTGTTTTTCCGAGTGCTTTCGGCTGTAGTTTTAGCCATTATCGAGGATGAATTTTATTTTACGTGTTTATGTGTGTTTTTAGAGTCATGTGTGTGTTTTATATTCCGTTACAGTAAGCATTGTAAAAATTCTTGTCACCTTAATTTTATCAGTCAATGTCTCCTGGTTTTATGAAAAATGTTTCTTACGTGAGCACACGAGCATTTCTCTTCTCGTCCACTTTTCTTCAAAGAACTCCATAACTAGAAACAAATGTTATTGAATAACGGCATCCCGAACCATTTTATTGATTATCATATTAGACTTTTTCTATCTAATATAACCAATAGCAACAACAAACCCACGGAAAAAAGAAATAACATTAATGTTTTCTACAAAAGCTGAACGCATAGCAATTGTAAACGTGACGAATCTTTACTTCGAAATATCATCCGAAATTACTCAACTCTCGTTGACTTAAAAAAATGACAATTCATCTGCAAGATATAAACTACAGAGAATCAATATTAAAATAAAACAAAAATTTCGAAATTTAATTCCGTTGAATGGCCATGTCAACAAGGAAATCCACGCAACGTCAGCAGCGATGGAAAATTTGTTTTTTGAAAAACTGTCTTCAAATTCGTAAATAGTTACATCGAACACACTGCCACTTGGTTGATGAGAAATCTCACGTTGCATCTTAGTTCAATTTGATCTCATTTAAAACAATACACACAGAAACATACTAAATTCGGCCCATAACATACTTGTTGATAATAAAAGTTCAATAAATCATCCACATGCAGAAAAAGGCAAAAACTAATGGACGTATCATTAATAAAATAAGATCGAACTTTTAATGATATCAAATACGAATACGACAACAATCTGCTTACCGTGTTCGGAATATAAGATACACACATGAGTCTTTACACATGCATAAATATTACACATACTCAGGCACACGTAAAATAAAATTAATCTTTGATAATAGCTAAAAGTATGACAAAAATCGCGCGAGAAAACAAAATAATTATACGATTTTTAACTACATTATGTTCTGAAAAGAAACCTATAGTAACCCTTGAAAAATTAAAAAAAACATTGTTCATAATACCTTTTCTCCCATTTTAATGAAATCTCTCTCTCTCTCTTTATATATATATATAAAGAAAGAGAGATACACATACACACACACGCACACACACACACACACACACACACACACACATATATATATATATATATATACATAAATGAAGATACATCTAATTGTAGTCACTTGAATCTATTGCTATATCCTATATATGAAGTGTGCACATCATTTAATTTTGTGTTCTAGCATTTAGTCAAAATGCACCTCAATAGAATTTAGTGAATGTTTTGTATGTTACGTTGATCCCTTGTAATGTAAAGTTTCTTCAAATTTAATAGAATATGGTAATTGAGTAGACCCGGCAACTGTAAAACGCTATAGCACTCATCTGATATTTATTTTGATAATTAACAGCTACGCGAGTCCAAAGAGGGAGTTTCATAAAAGAATTCTAATGATCAATTTATTCTATAAATCTGGGTAGACCAAATGAGCATATCGATCAAGTAGGTTAGTTGCTTCGAGAAGACAGATTGATAAGGTTCTCAACTCAATTGGATTGAATATCTGTTCAAGTAGAATTGGCACATATCTCGAGACAGATAGAATTGATTCTTGAAAAACTTCAAAGGTATCGTGTAAATTACTTCTGCTGAAATCTAATATAATTTTTTCATGTATATATGCTAATAATATATATATATATATATATATATATATATATATATGTGTGTGTGTGTGTGTGTGTGTGTGTGTGTGTTACAATTCCAGTACGTGGACAGTTGAGTGACTCATGTTCATCTCAAGTAACTCAACTGACAAGTCTGTTTCAAATCGACAAGTAATTTTTCAGCCTAACAAAATGTTGTTGGAATCTTTTCAACAAAGCTAAATAATAACGAAACTAAATGGTATTACTTCGCGTTGATGAAACAGGTAAAATATTGCAAAAAGTAAAAAGAAAACACTTTTTGAGCTGTAGATTAAAATCGTCATATTAAATAGTATAAAACATTACTCATTGATAAAAACTCTTCTTTATTTATTAAACCAATTATAATATTAATTTAGTCATCAAAAGTATTTCCTCGTTGTCTTTTATTCAGTTTCCAAAATGTAAGTCATACCTGGAAACTAATTTCTGACTTTCCTTCTTTCATAATACCTATCGCAGGATAACATTATTGCCATAAGGTAGGTACCTACTATATTGAAAAGTTTGTTTGATGGCTTTATTACGCTTTTTATTTGTTTAAACATACAAACATACATACAAACACACATACACACACACACACACACACACATATATATATATATATATATATATATATATATATATACAGTTAGGAATTAAATTTTTACCGAATAAAGATTAGGGTCTAATGCATAAATATTATACAGAGTTACAAAAATTTACATAATAGTTGTTTTTTTAAATAAATATTAAATGAAGCAAAAGAAATAAGCTACTGGACAAAAGTTAAGAAACGATCTTGTTAATAATTGACTGTTAACAAAATATCAACAAAATTTAATATTTGGTAAACATCCCCTTATTTTCAATGACTTCTATGCATCGTCAACCACATGATCTAATTAATTCTTTGCAAAAATCATCAGTAATTCCCTCCCATTTGTCTTTCAATAAATCCTATATGTGACTCTGGTTTCTCGGGTTTCTTTTTTGGGCCTATTCTTTAATTATATTCCAAGCATTTTCTACTGGATTCAGGTCGGGGCTCTATGTTCGCCATTTCATTAGAGCCATTCCTTCTTCTTCAAATAAAGCTATAACCTTCTCAGCCTTGTGTCAAGATGCATTGTTCCTGCGTTAAAATGGAAGATTCATAAAGATTATGGTGTAATCTTGATACCACATGCTACTAAAGAAGCCTTTTGTAAATCTCAGCATTGATATTGCCAGGTACACAAATGATAGGGCCAACTCCTGCAGATAAAATCATTCCCTACAACATCCCGCTGCTGCCACAAAACTTAACGATTTTCTTGACACATTGAGAAGACAGTCTTTCACCTGTTCTACGGCGTACGTAGGTTTTGCCCTCAGAACCAAATATAGTAAACTTTGACTTGTCACTGAAATGAACTGTATCCCATTGTCCGTCAGGCCAAACAACATGTTCTCTCGCATACTCCAGGTGTGCCCTTTGCTTTCGCTTTGAAATGAGAAACTTCGAAGCTGGAATACGGGCATGCAATCCTGCATTTTTTAACCTGCAAGCAACTGTTTTCCTTGATATCTTATTATCTGTGTCTTCATTAAATTTACGGGCAAGTGATTTAGCAGTTTCAAAACGATTTTTTCTAGATATTCTAACGATTTTTTGATCTCTTTGCGATGATTTTGGAGGTCTGCCGGTTTTTGGTTTTGCATCTAACGGTTTATCGGTTTTATACCTGCTAATTACACAATGAACGACATTTTTAGACCTATGAACAGTATCAGAAATTTCTGAAATTGACTTTATTCTTTATAGTTAGCCATAATGAGATTTTTTTCTTCAAAAGAGAGTGTTTTGCGTGTAGAATTTGCCATATTGTTTAAAAATAAAGTCCTAATGATAAATAAACATTTATTTATTGTTGAAAAGCTCCATCGAGTTTTTTAGCAATTTAAACTAAAAGTTTATGCAAATTATTAACATCTTGCTTAACCTTTGTCCAGTCGCTTATTTCCTTTGTTCCATTTAATCTTTATTTGAAAAAAAAACTGTTATGTAAATTTTTGTAACTTTTTATAATATTTATGCATTGCACCCTAATATTTATTGGGTAAAGATTACATTGATAATCATGCATTACTTTTTAAGTAATACACGTATTTACGTTTTTGTTGTTTCCGTTCCTTATATTATGGCTGCTACTGTATATATATTTAATTTATTTGTTTGAACTAATATTTTTAAGTTAAACTATATATATATATATATATATATATATATATGTATGTATGTATATATATATATATATATATATATATATATATATATATATTGATTGATTGATTGTTCTAACTCGTTTAAAAATGAAATATATATACCGGCCTGCTTATTTATTCGTGGTCGAGTAGTTTACGTCCATGTCAATTGGTGGCTTCTTATATGTTGTTAGGGGTCGCAGGTTCGAATCCTGCCGAATGACACATATTTTCGTAACAACATTTATCATAAATAATCAGGCAGTTAGAAACATATACTGTTTAATTAAAAAAAATAATATCTAATAAAACACGAGTATGGAATAAAATAATGTTCAAATAAATAAATTAAATATGTTGATAGTTAATTCTATTGTGTTAATCTCTGGAACTTTCCATGATTTATAAATGTGTAAGAAAGATTTTAGAAAGAAAAATTATCAAGCACGACAGAGGTAATCAACTTTCTTAGCATCTGATCCATCAGTGGATTCAATATAGACTTACCTCTTCTTTTCAGCCGAGAATATTAGACCGAGAAGGCGCATAAAGTATTTCTCCGAGAAATTAGCAACAGCCATGATGATAAAAAGCAGAAATGAATTTTTCGGATGATTAATAAAAAGCAGTTCAGTTTTGGAATGAAACACGTCTTAATTCTCTTAAAGGATGATCTTTGTTGTGGTTTGTAAATGTAATACCATGTTTCATTCCTATACCTTGTTTTTCGCTTACAAATAAAACACAAGACAATATGTGCTCAGTTTTTCTGTGTGTACAAGTAATTTCACTACTTACTGAATTGAATCATTTGTTCTACGGATACAGTAAAACTTACTCATCATCCGAAATATAACAAATTTTGAAAATATCTTTCAACCTTCAGATTACCTGTTGCAGGAATTCAATTCTTCTTGGTATTCGTCAATGAATAATTTTATTTAAAAAATGTTTACAAAAACGTTGTTTACGCAATGAGCAATACACATAGCAAATTATAAATATTAAGTTCATATTTCAAAATTTCATGTGTTTTTTATGTACACGTTGCATCGTTAAAATATTCATTAAGCAGTTGATGAAAGCAATGTAAATAGACAAATAATAGAAAAGCATATAGTGCTAGATCTAAAGGAAAATTGGTTTTAGTTAGCGGCATATCATAATCTCTATGGGTTATTAAATACCGAAATACAAATATTTTAGACACAGTTTTATGCCTTCAACTAAATATATTTTTAACGCAGTTGTAGGCTTTCAAGTACAGGTACCTCTACTCATTTTCAGTAACTAACTTTTAAATTGAATTTTTAAAAACCAAAAAAATGTTTTCTTGAAACTTTTATTTTAGATGTAATTCAAAGCTAAAAAAATAAATTTACTATTTCTAGTAAGCGAAATACTCTGGTTCACTTCAAACAGAAATTATATTGATTGGAATCTAAAATTTTGAATTTCTTTTATTTTCCAAACTTTCAGCCATTTTTGAGCAATCGACACAGTTGTAAACAAACATTAATTCTTGGTTTTAAAAATCTTGCAAAAATAAAATCTACATCTGTCAGACATTATTAAAAAAATAGCAAATTTAATGAGAAATTAATCTGATTTACACACATATTACCCATTTATTGTATGCAATTTAGAATAAAAGTATGTGTTGAACATTCTGACCTTTCCCCGTATTTGACATGTTGATGATAGCTCGACAGATGCGGGAGATAAGATAAGTGTATGGTCCCGAAATTGATAAGATTGTCCAAATGTTTTTTTCCCTGTAAGTGGAAGAAACCGTGAAACAAATGGCATTTTAATGTACTCACAGAAAGTATCATACAAAAACAAAAAACTTCAAATAAACACAAAAATTTAAAAAAGATATTTCATTGGTGTGAGAATTTGCATTAAACTTTCAATTTTCGATTAGTAAATATAGTCGTCACTTAATATTTTTCAAATTTAACGTCTACAAGTCTTTGAAGTAATTTAAAAATATTTTTAAAACTTTTTAAACTATTATAATTTTAAAAAACTTTCATTAGTAATTTTAATTGTTTTTGTTCAGACTATAATGTCCTTAATTTATATGATTAATTAAAGCAATTAAAAGCTTCTCTAATTAAATAATGTCATATTTTTATTGAATTTTTAAATTTTACTATTGGGAACAGATATTCGGATAGAGGAGCCAAATGGTTGAAAAAATAATGGATGGTTTGCATTCCTTAATAAGTTTTGCGTTTAACTAATAAAACCAATTTTGACGACAAAATTTAATTTCTTGAAATTTAATGAATTTACGTTTAGAAAGAGTTGCAAGAGAATTAAAACAATATTTTTAAAAGGAACTTTTAAAATAATATTTTCAAAAATAATTGCATTTATTTGTGAATAAGTCCTTAAAGTTTCATAAAAATCCAACTATTATTTGATTTTTACAAGAATTTCCAATATAATGTATTTATCACTGGAAGAAAAAACAGAGTGACTTATTATTACACTTCCTATTGAAAAATCTCAGAACAATTTGGCTACCCGCTAACGAATATAAAAACATGATTATTACCAAAAGTTTGAATTAGTGAGAATTTAAAAATTTTAATAATTAAAAATGCTTTAAACTTTCCTTTTAATAATAACAAACATTTTGATGGAAACAGTTCGTTTTTATGCAGTTTGAGGCCTTTTTTCTTCATAGTACATTATTTTTCTGCAATTAAGGAGAAGTACAGAAACTACAGATAAAATTTATTGTTGGTCATTTTACTATAACATGTATTATTAATAATTCTATTATAGATATCTATTGTTGTTAATTTTTATATACAACGTTTTTGCTTGTATTTTTACTATGAAAATATAAGTTTCTACGTTCATAGTGTTTTGTTTTTGCTTAGGGAGAAGACACTGAGAACAACAACAATTAAGATGTGTGTCGACGTTCCTGAAAACCTCCAAACAGTGGTTTTTGCTGCCGGATATTGCGCTAAAGGATAAATGAGTTGGACAAAAACTTATTGCGGAGAAGCGAGAAATGATCAAATCAGAGGAGACACGTATTCGTTTTAAATCAGATGTTATGAGCAGATGGATTGGCTACAAAAGAGTGCATAAGAAGAAAACTACATTTTTGGCCCTGCTTAATTTTTCATCCCAAAGCATGCCAATTGTACACCGATGCCGTTTATAGTAATTATATGTACATTCCGAATGACTGCAAGCGTCATTCTAAATATATAACCCATTTACCCCATAAAAAGTTAAAAAAGATATTTGGTGTATAATGGCTGTATTAATAATTTGCAAATCTCAGATAAGAAAGCAAATATATCATTTCTTGAAATGAGAAATTGTTATTAACAATTAGTTAGCCTTGTTTTATATCTATACCAACAACGACTGAAAGTGAGGAAACGTGAATAAGAAAAAGGATAGTTGTCGCCAGTTATTGAATTTCTTTAATGAAAAAGAAAGTTTTTTGGCACCAAGAAGTTATACTAAAGAGAGATCTGAGCATTTCTCAGGATTGTCACGTAAATAACCAAATGATATATCTAAAATCAGTAATGTTATATATGTAATTCTATTTTTCTTATGGACAAGAAAATGAAAATACCGACTATGCAAGGCATGCCCAACTCTTTATTACTGTAGGATATGGTGCTGCATGCCTAATAAATCGATGATGCGGAGAATTTTATGATGTAATTACTAATAAAATTGCATCGACGAGAATGTAATAAACTCCTGTAATGATGTTAAAACTAACATGCGATGGAACAGTTTTGATGGCAGCTGAACAAAATGGAGTTCAGACAAAAGAAGGGATTTAAATGCGGCAATTTCGTTCATTGTTTTGTCCATAAAAGTGGTTTTGAGTAGAATTGCTGAGAGTTTCAATTAAGTTGAAATAGTTTGTTTTTCTCATTTATGCGGCTTTAGTAAAATCGTACATTTAACTACAAAGAGAAAAACTTTCTTCGGAGATTTTAATAGTAGCATTCCATTACTAGGCAACACAAGGTAGTCCGATAGAAACAAAACTATGATAGCTAAAAATGTGTCACAAGAGTACTTGAAATAAGGTATTTTAAAGTTTGGACAATAACCAAAGACGAGACGAAGGTACATTCAGTGAAACTCTAATTTAGCAAAATTAAAATACTTCAATGTCATATTTTACCTGAAGTGTTTCGTTACAATATGGTTATAGGCGTGTTGTGAGTACGAAAAAAAATAACTCACTTTTCTTCACTGTTCAAAAATTCGCGAGCCAGTGTGAAAATATTAATTAACTAATGAAAAGAGAGCTATTTACAGAAAACAAATTGAACTTTCAATGATCTTTGTCATGTTTGTTCCTGTCCTATAATGAGCTAATCACGTGTACTAATTGGCTACATAGTTCACGGTTTTCGTTTGATCAGTCAGAAAGAGAAAGAATCCTAGAACACTCAGAACAGTATAATGTAACAGAAATTGTCGACCGCCGATCCCGGCAACCAATATTCCCAACCTCTCGCTTTCTCTCTTGTACTGCTTTCTTTATTTTTTTCTTTCCTCTTCACCTACCCATCGCACACAAAAGAAAGAGATGAACAAGATATTACTACTACCCTGTTGATATAAAACAACGAAAACATGGATTTAACTTTTTGCTGTTCAAATCGAATTTTACATTTCGCGAAAACGGAAGAAATCATAATACGTTAAACTATTCATTACACTTTCTTTTAGAACGTTTCACAGTTAATAATTTCATACTTACAATATGATGATGGGCTGTTCGATAAATAATTTTTATTTATTTATACAAATGAAAGTTTTATTTTTTCTACCCTCTGATAAACTTTAAAATGAGGGGAGTTTGGTTAGGTTTGACACAAGGCCAAATTAATAAACATGATCAAGATTCCTACTTTATAAATCAACTGCTGGAATTGCAGTATGCTTCGAATAAAGTATGTAATATTATTCAAGATGTTTTAAATTGTTATTACGATAACCTACACCCGACAGCAAAGCATCTGTGCGGGAAATTAATTGCTTTTGAGAAGCACGGAATCACCTTTTAATTGATGTTGTTCCCAGGGTGGTAGCACCTGTTAGGGTACCAGATATGAACAAATAGTAAAACTTAGAGAAAATAACTATGAAAGTTTAAGAATATTTTTTCATCGCAAAGATACAGCTATATATGTGTATACAAAAAAGTTACCAACAATACGTGTTTATAGAGAAATGCATTTTTAAAGAAATCAAACTGTATTCTAAACTATAACTACAACAGACATAAAACACTTATATCACTGGCTCTAGTAATCATGTCTGTGTATCATTTACTATGTATTTAATTTTGAAGCGGAATAAAATATATATTGTTTGTATTATTTTGAAGCTATTTGAAAATTATATTTGGGCATTAAATGAGCTATGAAGATTTGATATACCGCTAAACAAAAACATCGATCAATTAAAATTGTTATAATGATGAATATTGTGAACACATTCCATGAGAAACACTATTAGACATTTAAAAACATGGAACTTCCATCCACAAAATGACAGCGAATGAATCATAAAGTGATACTTTTTCGAAAGAGGTTAGATCGATTTATTTTCACTGAAGGATGAATTTGAGTACATTAAAATAATCTTTGTAATTTAATTTTTTAAGTAAAAAAATGTAAAATGTTTGCGCATAGACAGAGTGCAATGGTTAAATTGTCGCAATTATATATCTTTCATTTTGCGCATGCGTGTTTTGTTTTGTTTTTGTTTGTTGACTGGATAGTATCAGTCGGACACAGTATGTGAAAAAAAAACCACCATGACGGAATTCATTCATTCATTCCATCAGAAATTTAGAAAAAGCATGCTGTACTGCTTGCCTTTGCTTTGGATACTCTAATAAGAACATTTCAGAGTGTTTGGGTGTCAATATGAAGACAATGCAGAGGGTTCGAAAAGAGTTGGATGAAATATTCAGTCAACATCATAGTGTTTTGGCTGATCACTAGTGATGGCGACTTTATGCTTCCATTCATCTTTCCACAGGGCTTCAGATTCAACATGGAGGCCTACAGCAAGTGTGCTTGAGAAGGTAGTTCGGCTTTGGGTCAAAAGCATGGCTGCTGGAAGACATGATGTTGGGCTCTGCATCATGCGACACAAGTAGGAGACAATTTCTGCTACCATATCACCCCTTACATCTGGCCACCTAACTCCCCAGACTGCAACCCACCTTGATTTATTTGTGTGGGGCGCACTTGAGCGACAGACTAAAACAACAACTCATTGTAACACTAAAGATGAACTGAACGCAAGGATTATGACAGCAGTGACCATCTTAAACAAGGAGATCGTTCAGAAGATATGCGGAAGATTCCGAAGTCATCTGGAGGCCGTGGTTGAAGCCAATGACGAATTAATTTAAAAAATCTACTATTTCGTATTTCAAGATACATTCTGTGAAATTTTAATAAATATATCTGTTAAAATGAGATGTCAGTGTTACTTTTATTTTGCTTAATTTAGATTACAATTCATCCGTCACAACCTGTATTCCCTATACAATATGTAGATGATTTGCAACACAAGTAGTAAACTGAAATGTTTTAAAAAGATTCTCGGCGTTGTTATAATGAGAATGATCCTAATTATGCGTTGCTCAATGCCTGGAATAGTCAAACTAATACAACACTTCAGAAGCAACCTTGATAAGTTTCTCAATCATTTACGTAATTCAATCATGTTTAAGATTTACTATGGGTAAAGAACGCTTTTCTTCATTTTTACAGTAAGTTTTATTCTGTTCAAGACCCTGGGACTACTCGTGAGGGAGGATTATGTCAAGAGACAGTTTATTCTTATCTGAGGGAGAGAAAACAGTTAACCTGAGACTTGAATAGGTAAAGATTGTAGTGAGCGGGGAAATATACACTTGAGAGTCGGTTCCACAGAGCCGTGGTCCGAAAGAATAAATTGTTTATGTGAAACTTATTCCTCATCGATTGTATATAGAGGGAATGAGTGAGGGAAAGGAACAAAAGAATGTAGTTCGTCCGAGCACTTTCTATGGTAGTAGCGATAAGGTATTGAGAAATTTGCCTCATCTCGCCTATCGGAGAGAGAGAGAGAGAGAGAGAGAAAGAGAGAGAGAGAGAGAGAAAGAGAGATTGAAGGGTGAAAAAATAACTCGAGACGCCTTTGAACTGCGTCAAGACAGGAAAAGAAAGGATTAGGCAACTCCCTCCCAAAGATGACAACAGAATTTCATTTTGTTCATATTTCCATAACACGTAGTTATACATATAGAACAAAAAATAATGCGTGAGAATATTTCAGAGGAATTTGTAATACAGAGAATCTGTTGGCATTCATATTTAAATTAATTTATTATCAAACTACAATCCGTCGGTTTATTTTGAAGAATTCTACAGATAAAAGAAAAAAATAATGTTGGTCTTCATATGTTGACCAAACATCGAGTAATCCCAATCAACAGATAGATTTCTTCAACTGTTGCCATGTTAGATTCCTCTAGAATATGGTATTCAAAAAACAATTGACACTAAATTTTGTTAGAAAAATACGCTATGAGTAATACGGAAGGGCTAAGGTCATCACACACACACACACACACACACACACACACACACACACACACACACACACACACACACACACACACACACACACACACAGGTACGCGCGTGTGTGTTGGTGTGTTTTAAGAGATGAATTATATATATATATATATATATATATATATATATATATATATATATATGACTAGGATCATGCAAACAAGGATAAAACTGTTTGATCCTTATGTAAATCCTCTCTTATTTTGAAAATTTTTCGGTTGCTTGAAAATTCAAGTCGTGTGATCGTAAAAAATACCTATTCGAGCTTTTGAAAAACGGTAAAATCAGTTATTGTAAATCGCCTGAAGGTACCTAAAGTTTAAAACTTATATTGCAAAATTAACTAATATTCAAATTTTATATATATATATATCATGAGGGAGGAAAAAAGGAAAAAAGAAAAAAAGAGAAAACGTTGGTTAGTATGTATTGTTTGGGGCCAAATCCCAAAATGAATCTCTACTGTGATTAGCCAAATGAAACGCACATGTAAATTTTTATATCTTCCCACATAAATACACAGCAAACCAAAAGGCTTTTATCCTTTAAATGTGAATCATCTGTACAACCAACAGCAACTTTGCCTGATAATGAGAATCTATCTCGAAACATAGAAAGTTCCGTGTCGCAATTTAAAAGTAATTAATATATATATATATATGTATATATATATATATATATATATATATATCGTAATCATCCGTGTAGAAATAATTTGAAAGATTTTTAAGACTAAATGTTAGTAGCTATATTATACACGAGTACTAAACATTAAGATTTCCACCCAAATGCTTAGCCATAGACAGGATAGTATAAAAGTAAGTTATATTTATAAGTGAAAGAACCTAAAATTTAACCAATAGATTTAATTAGTCAAACACATAAAATATTTAAAAATATGATATAGATATTCAACCTCATTTAATTTATTTTCGGATATATAAGAGATGCTTTGATATTTTTATGCATGCCATCAAAGCTGAAGTTGTTATATATCGCTGCAACCTTGTAGTGTACATGCGTGAAAATGTCCATACGTTTAATGTGAAAACTTCCCTTCAAAACATAGTGTAAACTTTAAATGTCAAAAAATCTTTAAAATAAAATAAAATGTATCTGCTACAAATTCTCATACGTCATCCGAAACACTGGATATTAATACAACTGTTTATAACACTGAGATGTTAAATAATTTCCGTGTAGTATTGCGCCTATTTTTGACATATTGACATGTTTGTAAACAAGAATTACATCTTAACTTTAAAAATTTAGCAAAAATAAAAAAAACATATGCGACATATTATTGTTGGAAAATTAGCAAATTTAAAGTTACGTTTATCTGATTTGAAATAAGTATGTAGCATGAAGTTTAGAATAAAAATATTTGTTAATCACGGTGGTCATATATTTCTGATGTATAATATGATTGATGACAGCTAGATGTGTTGATAAGCTAAGTATGGTTGACAAGAATTGATGTAATTTTCCATCTTTTTTTTTTATAAGGGATAGAAACCTTACGTGAAATACGTACACTTTTAATGTAACTCACTATATACCATTCTTACAGAAATAACCTTCCAACACACAAAAAAAATTAAATCAATTGTCTCAAAGATTTTTATTAAACTTTTCAATTTTTGATAGTAAATAATAACGTAACCGCAACTATTTTGAGAAGTTTAAGAATTATTTTCGAAACTTTATAAATTATTATAATTAAAAAATGAAAATGAAAAGTAACTTCTTTAAAAACTTCATTACTTATCAGTTTTTCTTCAGATTATAATGTCCTTTATATATATATATATATATATATATATATATATATATTACAAACAGAAATAGGGGTTTCTCCAATGAGAGAAATTAGTATAGAAGAGAAAACGTAAGAGAAGCCGTCAACGATTGTTTAAATTGTATATTTAATATTCTTCTTCTTCTTATTATTAATTATTACTTGATATTTCTATGATATATTAAGTGTCCATAATGGTATTTGTGTCGATATATGTGTTTCAAGTCTGAAGACGAATAAACTTGTGATTTTAAATATGGAGATCCATTTGTTTTTCTGATGGCCAAGGTATCGTCTATAAATAGATAAATTGTGAGCTGGTCAGAAACTTCATGTGCGTGCTTACGTGTTGGGTATTTTTCACACTCGCAAATAAAATCTCTCCCGTTACATTTCGTTGGCTATAAAAAATTCAGTCACTTGTGAAACTTGATCTCGTCTTTATACTTCAAAATTGTTTTTAATGATTTTAATTTAATTCTACTCAACAGGTCATCTAGTTCTTTTTAGTGTTTTTGGAATACTATTTTAATTTAGTTTGTGCTTTTTTATCGCATTTGAATTTAATGTGTCTGTGTATGTGTCTTTGGTTTTCATGCTGTTTTGTTGAGAGAAGGCTTGTATTTTTTATAAATATTTATTCCTGCATCAGGAGTGTATCATAATCTGCATTTTGGTAGATAGTCATTACCCTGAATTTACTTCCACTGCATTCATGTAAACGTTGGAAGACGTAGAATTTCTTGTTATTGAATAATTTAATGTTACTTCTGTGTAGGGCTAATCTTTTCTTTAGGTCTTTTGTCACGCCCACGTATATTTTTGCGCATTCATCGCATAAATTACGTTTTTAGAATTGCAGCTCAGATTCGTTTTTATTTCGAATGTAGATGTGTTTTTGGACATGAAGTGTTTTCCTATTATTTTGTTGCGTAATCCACATATTTTTTGTTGCGTATTTTGACCCCCTGTGTTGTGTGTTGCTCGAATTTTGATGGGGTTAGTATGTTTTTAATTTAAGGGTTGGCATTTGCTTTTAATTATTTTAGTTATTGTTAAGATTTTCTTTATTTTATCATCGTTCTGTCTGTCTTTTGATCTTTGTAAATAATTCTGTTGTTTTTTTTTGTGTGTGGAAACGTATACTAGAATGTTTTTTTTCTTTTTTTCTTTTTTCTTTTTACTCCGGGGAGATTCTAATAGTATTTTTTTCGCCACTTTGAAACCCTTGTTTATTAGTGGAGTGATGTATTCTCTTATTTTTAGTGTTTTCATAGTTCCTATAGGCGAATTTTACGAAAGGTTTTGTCAGCTACTATTGTGCAACTTCGTCGTGCTTGGAAGTAAGGTTGGATTTTAGATTTTTGCTGTGGTGACTCGTGAAATGGAGGTATGTTGGGTGTCTGTAAGTTTATGGCGAATGTCTATGATGATGTCATTATTTTTATGAGTATGCCTAAGAAGGGCATTTCGTTATAGCTATATTTTACTTAAGTTTGGGGTGCAAGTTTTGGAGTAGATTGTGCTGTTTCTTTATGTCTCCCCATATTGATCCCTGAAAAATAAAACAATCATCTAGATATCTTTTCCATGATTTAGTGAATTCTGTTTTTATGTTTTTCCCATATCATGTCCTATTTGTTTGTATAGGTTTTCTTCTAGATATGCTAATGTGAGTGCTGCATATGTCAGTGCCATTTTTGTCCACATCGCGGTACCTGTTTGAATATTATTTTGATTGTTAAATTGGAATGAATTGTTGTCTGAAATCAGTTCTATACTTCTCGCACTTTGTCTTATATATATATATATATATATATATATATATATATATATAAGCAATTACCAGTTTATCTAATTAAATAATGTCATAGTTTTATTGCATTTTTTATTTTACCATTCCGATGAGATTTTAAAAAAGTGCTTAATTATTTGAACTAAAAAAAAACAGAAACGAATAGACGATTTACATTTCCCAAGAACTTCCAGCGTTTAGTTAATAGGAATAATTTTCGAAACAATTCAATTTCTTGAAATTTCCTTAAATTACGTGAAATGTGGGTAGGTAACAGATGTAAAAAAAATATTTTTACCAAGTTTTCTAAAAATAATAATTTCAGAAATAAATCCATTCTTTTGTGAATAAGTTCTAAGAGATTCATCAAATCCAACGATTATTTGATTTTTGTAAGAATTTCCATATTAATATGTTTTTCACTGGGAAAAATGCTATACTGCTTTTTTCGCGAATTATTGAATGTACCTGTATGAATTATTGAGAATTAGTTGTTATTTCCAAGCAAACGTGGGAAATATGAGAAAATACAATGAATTATGAATTTATTTTATCCGTTTTGAGTATGAAAATAATTTTTGTAAGCAAAATTATAACTTTGTCATTATTTATGGAATTTATTCGTTTGATAATTTTTGTGGTGGTATGTTCTGAAAGATAAATATAAAATTTTCTTCTATACATAAATAGATTTCTTGAAAATTCTTTCTCGATAATTTCCTCTTGAAAATTTAAAACGTTTTAGATCTTTCCTGAAAAACAGTTGATAACAAATTTTCGCAGGTTGTTTTCGAAGATTAGAAAAAATATTATATTTCAGAAACATTTGTTTCTATATTTTGTTTCATTCTCTGAGTTTTTATGCATAATATTTCTGTAATTAAATAAAATTTATTAAAAATATTTCAAAAGGTTTTTGTGGCTACACCTTTTGTTTTCCTAAAAAACGAAAACAAAACGAGGAAAAATGGCCGATTTGTGTTTGGAATTAATTGAAAGAAAAAAATCTGAAATGTCATTTCCAAAATTACGAGAAGTTCAAAGTAACAAAAAACTATCTTTTTAATTACAAGTGATTTTCTTCATTAACTGTCAAGGCGTACACCGGCTGAAAAAATAAGACAAAAATTATTTCCTATTAGCCAGACAAGTTAATTATGAAAGATATAATTAAAAACTAATTGGTGCAAGTTCTGGACGATTACGGAGAGCAGTTCAAGTTTTTATAACTGAATTGAAGTGACGTTCATTACTATGATGATGGAAGCTTTTTTTAAAAAGTGATTTGTACGAGAAATAAAGCTAATACTGCAATGTTTTTAAGTTTTTCTTTTCAAAGTACGAGCATAGTTAAGAACATGAGAAATGAATAGTTTCATTCGTCAGTTAAGATAATTTGTCTGCTTAAGGATAATGTAGAAATCGTTACTCTAATATACACAGGCATTCTGAATAAAATATATAAGTGTAATACATTATTCTGCGTTATGTGCCGTTGGCTTTCAGGAGAAAGGCGATCATGGACTTCCACGTGGTCCCACTCTTTGTCGCTCTTAACATTTTTGCTTTTGGTATCTCTCCCAAACCCAGCTACCACCATCCACTTGCTCATGCCCATCAAATAGGCCCCACACTGCTTTCACCGTCTCGCTTTCCCTCTATCCATCTTGTGATTATTACACTCTCTTATCCCTCTTTCCTCTTTACGTGTTCCAGTGTAAATAATAAAATGTGATTGACAAATATACTCTGCCGTGAATAGTGTCGGCGGGGTGCAACACCAAAGGCAGAAAACATAGGCCTGAAAGACGATAGCCGGCGAAGATGACTGACAGATGTATCTGTCCGTAGATGACGTCAGTTAAGCGACTGTATCTGGCTGTAGATGACGTCAATTAAGCAAACGTAGCTGGCCGTAGATGACAATTAGGTTTTGGGCTAAAAGCAAAAAAAAAAAAAAAAAGAAAAAGAAGAGAATGAAAAGAGAACTCTCGCCTGGCTAACGATTCCCCGATAATTTCTGCGTGTATGTGATTCTCTCTGGTTACCCTCCTACTCTACACAACCGCCACAGACGAAGAATAGAAATATAAGTTTATATTTTTATATACGCCTTCTGTTTTTCGTTGTTTGTCAAGGCGATCGTTGTTTTTCAGGTGTTTTACAACACCAGACCTCTCAGCTGTCTTTATCTGATGCTAAGTATGAATTTCCTTTTTTGTTTCCATCCGATCCAAAGCCATGTAGTTGCATATATGTTCGGTTCATGATATCTTCATCATCTTTCTATAGAACCACATCTTTATTGCTTCGGGTCTCTCCTTCATCTTTGAGAAGATTATCTAACATCCTCTGTCCTACAGGAGGACAGATATCGCATAACAATCCATTACCCTTTTCCTTTTTTACAACGAAATCTTCCTGTCTCTCAATATTCTGCTTAGCTTTTGATACAGTAATAAATTACTGGCACAAATAGATGATTGTGATGTTTTAAAAGAAAGTGTAGTGAGTCACAATAAAAATAAAATAAAGTATATCAACAAAATAAAAAAAATTAAAACTAAAAAAGACATTTGCACTTTCATTTAAAAACTTTATCTGGCTGTCTGTATGTCTGTCTGTCCGCCTCTCTTTCTATATTTCTCTTTCTCTCTACTTCTCTCAACAAACTAAAGGGCAACCTTCAAATAAAAGAATGTACAGCGAGAGTGAGGAGAGACTCCCCCCGCCGGGGAAACCAGCTATACTTGACGACTAATCATATTTCTGCCCTTTTTAAGGCCGAGAAAAGACAAAATTATCAGTTCTTAAAATTTGTAAAACAATATGGATAAACAAGATTGTCTGTCAACTGTTGCAAAAGATAAATCAAACAATCGGATGTTCAACTAGACTGTTGACGTTTTGCCACAGGAAATATTCCAAATTTATTTAAATGAAACTTTTGATGTTGTAATGTAAATGAAAAAAATAGCATAGCATGATGTTAAAAGACTCCAAACTTAATAAAAACAAAATTTTATCTTCAAAATGTTAATGTTATTATTAAAAGGAACGATCAAACTATTTTTTAATTATCTTTTGAAACACGTTCGAAATTTTGGTTAAAAATCTCTTTTTTTTTGTCAGCAAGTGGCCAGAATTTTACCAGAGTATCTGCAGTGAACAAAACAAGATCTACATTAAATTTCAAATGCTAAGCACTGACTCATTGACTTTGTTAGAAATAAACTAATTTACTCGAATTTACAAAATCTTGCATAGCACACATGCAGAATCGAATCCAAAACAAAACTCGGTAAAATTCAAACCTCGATACGAAATGTTTTTCGACCAATAGAAAACTAGGAAACATCTAAAAATAAAATTCAAATAATTTTCAATCATCAGAAAAAAGTTAATTTTATGGACTCTTTGCGCCAGCCGATGCAAAGTTTCTTCGTCGTTTAAAGTAAATACCAGAATCACATCCGGGATTCACAAATGACCTTTCCGTGCCCCACAAACGAAATAAAAGACGGGCAAGTTTCGACTATCACCAGAGAGAGAAGATGACGAGCGTAATTTTCTTCTTTTTTTTAATCGCTCGCTTTGTGAGGGTCAATTTTTGAGATTATCTTACAGACCAGCGAGGGTGTAATGTGAACGTTATTCAGTTGAGTCTTAGTTCCAGGTGGGAAGTCGGGAGTAGGTACACCTGACGAATCCAGTGTCGAATTGGTAGAGAATCTACGAGCAAAGCATTCAGCCTTGTCCACTGAGGAGGTGAGGACCTCAAAGTCATTGATTAGTGGGGGTATTGAAGTCTTACTCTTGTTGAGCACGTTTTTGCAGAGTCGCCAGTAATCTTTGGTGCTGAACTTAGAGGATGCTATGCGTTACTTCATTCTGGCAGCAAACACCAGCTTAGATTCGTTTAGTATTTTTTACAATTATTACGAGCTGAGGCAAAAAGGCGCCTGTTTTGGTTCGACGAGTGGCTTCGATAGAGTCGGAAGAAATTGTTTCGGTGGGCAATGGCGGCCGAGCAAGCGGGCGAGAACCAAGGAGACGAATTTGAATTAAGCTGGAATTTCCTGGTAGCGATAAAAGCATCGATTCCAGCCTTAACCCAAGAGGAGACCTTAGACGCACAGTCTTCGATGGGAAGACCGAAAACGTTGTTCCAGGGGACGTCACAGAGGAAGTCCCGGAACGCATCCCAGTCTACTCTCTGGTAGCAGTAGGATATTCTGCTGGTCTGGGTTTCTTGGGTAGAGTGAAAGTGGATTGAGATGTTGACGGAAACTGCGGCGTGGTCAGAGATTCCGAGAGGGCAGAGCTGCCTAGTAGTGCAAGAGTCTCGGATGGAAGTGAAGAGGGGGTCTAGTAAAGAGTCCCTTCCGTTAGGGTTATTAGAGAAACGAGTGGGGAAGTCCACCACTTGCGTAAGAGTTTGGGTTATTGAAAAATTCATAGTGCGGATTCCAGCAAGGTCGGCGACAGAGTTTTCAAGCCACTTGATGTGGTGGGCGTTAAAATCACCAAACACAAATATATGGGCAGATGGATGAGAAGAAATGGCCTTGTGTATGTTGGTAGAGATGCTATCAAGTACCGAATAGTCAGAGAAGGAGAGGGAGTGGTAAAAGAAGAAGAGATAGCTAAACACGTACTCTTGACAAACGTCGACCGTTCGTTATAATTATCATCTCTATCTTTCTCCCTTGCATCCTTATTCTCACGGTTCTGCATTTTTTTATACTTGATAACCGAACGGAACCCTTTAAGACTAAGCGAATACTTCAAAGACACTCCTTACCCAAAATAACGCTCAGATATACATACGTTCCTGCCTACACATAAACTCATTCTTGAAAGAACTGCTACACATATTTAACGAACTTTTATCAACCAAAATACATTAATTTTATTTGTTAAAACCTTAATTGATTTCTATGTATATAAATTTGTTGGTTCTATTTACAATTTGATTTTCTTGTTTTAAAAACCTCTTATAGTGTGCTAGCTAACTAACAAGTCCAGACCAAACTAATATGTTTCAACAGACATACACTTCATTATAACGGATAACCCACTATATAACCACCATAATACATATTTTTGCCGGAGAAAAAACACAATAATTTGAATATTCTTGTAAAAATCAAATAACGGGCGAGCTTTGATGACAATTTTCTGACTTATTCACAAATAATTGAAATTATTTTTGAAATTATATTATTATTTTATAAAAGTTTGTTATATATATATATATATATATATATATATATATATATATATATATATATATATATTTACATCTGTTATCCCAGTTCCAATTAATTTTCTGAAATTTCTAGAAATCGACTTACTGTCTGCAAATGTTCTTTTAATAATTAAATGCATGACTCTTTGGGGGAATATAAATCCTCTACTTTTATTTTTATTTTTCAAACAGTTGCTACTTTTCCATTCTACTTCTAATAGTGAAATGTTTAATCCAATAAAACTATGCTATTTTTATTTACAGAAGACGTTGATTGTTTTTATAAATATATTAAGGATATGCTTGTCTGAAAAGAAAAAAAATCGATAAATAATTAATTTTTACAAGAATTGTTTTCATTTAATTTTTATTATAATAAAATAAATTTTCAAAAATATTTTTAAATTTCTCCTAATCATTGGCCGTATTATTCTATTAAGTCGATAAATCAAGTCTATATTTGCTAATCGAAAATTGAAAAGCTTAATACAAATCTTCATGCACCAAAATTAAAAAAATTATTTTGTATGTGTATGGTGTGGGGAACTTGGTTTTTATTTTGCATGGTAGGTCCTTAGTGACATATCACGTGTTTCAACACTATACAGTGATCCGGTTAAAATGGCCTTGAACCAGGCTTGAGACACGGCAATTAGATTTTGCAACTGACTTGAGGAAAGACACTTGGTCTAATGGGTTAAAATTTGAGCAAAATAATATGTTTCCATTGGCGTGCCGCGGTCTAGGAGTGCCCGGGCGTGGATTGTGACTGGTGCCCCCTAACCTCAACCCAAACAAAATCGCAAGAGTATATTTAGTTTATTGGCTTTTGAAAATAGTGTACCTAATAACCAGCTCTAATTGATCCTCGTGTGTAAGTGAAGACCATTACCACCGCCAGACATTTTTGGAGACATTTTTAAAATCAGGCTGACGTCATTTGAATCTTATCTAAATTTTTCTTCACAGGTTTGGACAAATTATTAGCAGCCCAAAATAAAAACTCTAAACCTAAAATTAAAAAATACTTTATTAATTCTAATATCTAATTCAAGTATATTTGCTAAATAAAAACAAAAATAATATACTCTATCGGATGTGCATCTCTACATTGAACGTGCAGCTCGGAGCCGCCGCCTCCCCACCAGGGAGTGCAGCCCGGGGCCACCACCTCATTGGTCCTCGCCTTTGCACGCCACTATGTATTCCTGCCAATTGTAAATTCAATCTCTGGAAATGTTCCAAACTACGATTCAGAATAAATGAGATGAATAGGAATTAGACGGATCTGCATAACTGATATCATATGATGCTTAATGAATAAGTATCCGTACTTGTTCTATAAAAATAAAACCACAATACATATCATGTCGACATTTAATACAAAATAGTTACTTTCTGAAGTCACACACATTATCCCACATCGTTTCTAATGAGGAAAACATTCATAAACCCCTTTATTAGGATAGAAAGCAGCTATCTTATATCCTCCTCTTGGAATTCGTCGACGTCTTTAAATCTTGATTATTTCAAGCGCGATTTAATTTTTAGAAGGAGGAAGTAGCCAGGTGTGAGATCTGAAAATATAGGAGTTGTTGGTCTTTGGGAATGTTGTCTTGGACAAAAACTGCTCATGATCACTGATAGAATCTCTGTGGTGTGGTGAGATGACCACATTCAACACTCATTCCTACCAAGCACTGCTTTAAACAAAGAAAGTGAGTGAGCGAGAACTTATAACTTAGCGTACATGTGCAACAAAGTGCAAGGTTTTTCTGTTCCAAGCAGCTTCACTCAGTATAACTCAGGTCCTTTACCATAGCAACATCTCAGATACTTATTGATCAAACTTTGTACATGGAGAACAGCTTTAAGTTTGGATAAATGCTTTTTGTTTAATTTTTTGAGGTGACAGAAGCCTGGAGAAGGTTGAATACTATAATGGTGATTACAACAGCTGAAATTTTTGCTTAACTTTATCTGTAATTGATCTAGCGATCACACCACATCGAATGGCCTATATGTATGTTTATAACTATCAAAGAAGAATACTGGTTAAAATAACAGAACATACATCATTTCTTCACTATCAAAATTCCGACAAAAATGATCCTACTCTATACATGTGTCATAAAATACTCATCCAATTTTATCGGAATAATTTTCAATACCTCATAAAACACCTACGTTCGTGCTAAAATGCTTTTCTATGATATTTTAACTTCAAAGTAAAATTGTTTCAAATTTGTTTAAAATCAGATTAATCAAACCTTAAATCAGGTACATTTCATGAGATAAAGTTTCAGAAAAGTATATTTTATTTTGAAAAGACGTTTTTAATAAAGAAAATCATCTGGAGACAGATTCGGTATTATGGCTGATTTTAAAAAATGTTAACGATTAAAAAAATCACATTCTATAATTAGAAATGCAGCAAAGCATTTTGCTTATTCAAAATATTAAATGTAATCTATTACCATAAATTAAACTAAAATGTAAACTTCAAGAAAGATTTTTTAAATGCATTTGAATCTTATGCATCCCATTTCTTTGGAGCTACCTAACAGAATAAAATATTTTGTAATCTCACATTGAATTTGTTGTGTCTTTAGGAGCTTGAAATATATTTTATTGTCTTTAGAAGCTTGAAAGTTAATGTTGTTTTACAAGTTGTTCCCCTGGTAGATAGATAACTTATGTGAGACTTGCTTTTGAAAAGTTGAATCAATACAAAGACAACACAAGAATATTTTATTCGAACTCCCGCTCGGTCCGTTTTCCTTCCAGCATTTCCTAATGGAAATGGAAGTGCTTACAATCTTCATAACCATAATCAACATTATTGATGTTATAATAAACAACAATTCATTGATTTTTTTATTACCACTTCAATTCAAGCAAGGCTGTATTGCCACTGGTGCGCAGGGAGTTACATAAGAGAGGAGTGATGAGAAAGAGTAACATGTTACTGGGACTGTCGGAAAATATATAGGAGAAGGATGAGAACACTGGTATAAAGAGAGTTGCATGAGTGTAGAGTGAACGGAAAAAGAACATGATACAAGGGTTTTCAGGAAAAGGATGCAAGTCAAAGAAATAGGAGATAGCAATTGACATTACATTTAAATTCTTGGAAATTATAGTTGTCAATGAAACAAGTATAAGCAAGGGAATTCCACAGGCAGGAAGTGCAATAAAAGAAGCTGCAGAGGGTGCACCAGGGAGCTAAGCTCATCAGAGCAGAGGTTGTGAAAGTATTTGTAGAAGAGACTTAGGGATCCCACATAACGTCGGCGAGAAAGACATTAGAGCTGAGCTACCAGATCGGGATTGATCATATTGTAGATTCTCTGTTGTACTTTTTCAAGAACCCCGAGATGAATAGCAGGGGCACCCGATCAGATGTGACAGCAGTATTCAATGCACGGCTGGATTTATATATTTGCAGGCTGGATTCAGACAAGAAAAACTTCCTGGCTCTACACAGTGAACCAACCTTCATAGCAGCAGATTTAGCTATAGATTTAATGTAGTCATTCCACTTGAGGTCGGCTGAGAGAGTTAGGCCAAGGAGCGCAGCGTTTTGTTTCAGGGTGACCAGATCTATGCTGATGGGGTGTAGAAGTGATTGTCTATGGTGGTTAAAAGATAGCAGCTTCGTTTTGTATCTGATGTTATTTTGCATGTGATTTCTGTGAAATTTGGTTACGTTTAAAAACTTATTCTTAAAATTGACCACAGATCATTGAGTGTATTGAGAGACATATGTATAATAAATATTATTATAAACAAACATTAGTTAGACAGATATTCTAAAGACCAATGTCCTTAGATAATTATCCCTTAGACAAATTACCTCTTATACCAATACTGTTTTGACGAATGTTCATTAAACCAATATTCTTTAGACGAATATTCATAAGCCCATTGAAATAGCTAGACTCAACAGTATATTTTATTCTAATAATTTCTTTTGTTCACGCTTCTTCCTTATAAAAATCCCTTCCAATTTCTTGTTTACCTGCTACATACAATCCTCAAATATTTAAATGCAACGCTAATCGCAGTCTTCTGTCTTTCTGATACCTGTTCTTTTATTATATTTTCACATCACTAAAGGCTTATCATTCTCTTTTACTCCCAGTAACGCCTTGAGTTTTCTTGACATCATCATCTTGCTTGGAAGTGCAATGATTAACAAATTTGTGATTGCAACAACGACTGGAAAATATAGAATGTTTTCACGCAATATCAACTACAGTTTCAATTTAGAGGTCATCCTTCTATTAGACTATCTTCCAGCTAAGGATAAAAAGCTTCTTCCTCTACACAGTATTTAACCCATAGTTGGCAATGAAAATTAGATTCATACCTGCCAAAATGCAATAGAGTAATGCAACTGGAATTTGTATTCATTTGTGGTCATTTTCCGCGCATCGTTATGCTACGAACACACCTTAGCGGAAACGCGCAAAGAAGTAAACTAAACTAATTTAAAATATAAAAAACAAAAACATAGCTTATAATTTCCATAACTGGTGATAGATAGAACGTCTTTTTAAATAGCCTACGTTTAAAAAAAAGAGAAATGTACGCAAGCATTCACTAAAGAAAGAGACTGGCCCCAAACTGTCTTAATCAGCGATTTTCTTGTAATTTACATGCACTCTTGCAGAAAATGTAATTCATTTTTTCAAGAGCAGTAAGGTGTATAAACAACAACAGATATAAAGAATGACATATGTTCAAATACTTTTATATTTATTCATTGCTCTAATTCTGTGTTCTCGTAATATTTCAAATTTTTGGTAAATGCAAATTAGACAAGTAAATATCTAACCTCAATTATTTTTCTGCTTCAACCTGATTAACTTTTTGCAAAGAATCCTCATAATTTTTTTTTTTTTTTTTTTTATAAGCGTTTCACCCCGAGCAAGGCATGTCGCTGCCACTACTGTGCAGGGGGCTACGTAGAGTGGAGAAAGGCTGGTTAAATATAGGAAATGTCAGAGGGTGGGTGATAGGCGGGTGAGGATACCGAGAATGAGGGTTGGGTAGATGAGAGTGTTGTGAGAATAGTTGGGAGTTAGTGTGATAGGAGGTGTCTATTGACCCTACATTTAAACACCTGGAGATTGTAACTGTCGGGAAAGCAGACTTGTGGAAGGGAGTTCCACAGGCGGGAAGCGCGAGAAAAGAAGCTGTTGGAGTAGAATTTACGGTTACATCTTATTTGTTTAACTGTAAAAGGGTGGGACCTAGTTGCTAATCTAGTATCTCGTGTAAATTCGTGCTTGGGCGGCACCAGTGATCTAAGCTCATCGGAGCAGAAGCCATGAAAGTACTTGTAGAAGAGGCACAGGGAAGCTTTTTTCCAAAAAAAGTGAGAAAGAAAGATATGATCATTGAAAAATCAAAAGAAAGAAAAATAAATTTGGCTTAATTGATTCTTCTTTATGTCTATAATTCTTTACGACAGAAACATTACAGAATTAGAAAAGTAATTTAAAAAAGTATATATTCATAATCATTGAAATTTTGACTTAATGTAAACAGCTACAAAAGTTTTTTTTTATTACTGTTGGGGCGCTCTCCACATTTCCACGGAAATGGACTACTCGAATCACTATATATAACAGTAGTAATTATACCTCGAGGAAGGAAGTCGAGAGAGCAAGTCAGTCGGGTATTTCCGGTATTGCACCGGAAGTGTTCTACTAGTCAATCTATCAAGTCTCTACGACGATACTGTATACTAATGACCTTGTCCTGCATTCTACTAATTCTCACATCTTGTAAATACTTCTCTTTCCTGTCAATACACCTACTTTACACTATTACGTTGTTTTGTATAATTTCACATAATTCTGTTAACCGATATAACAGTGGCGACGAGAAATTCGAACACACAAGGGGGAAACAAGGAAAAATTAAAATTAGTTCGTCACAACGAAACAGTGACGACGGAAAAAATTTGAACACGCTCAGAGAAAACAGGGAAAGGTTAATATTAGTTCGTAAGAAAGACTACGAACGCAAAATATACGCAAAAAAAGCCCTATACCCAGTCGGAAATTGTAAGTTACTTTTGACTACCATTTTTTGTTGGTTTATAACGATAATTAATATTTTTCTTGCAAAAAAATTTGTCGTGCTGGGAAAAATTGTGTTGAAAATTTTGACCCTCCCCTCTGCAAACCAAAATAAATAAATTAATTTGACATAAAAGATTTTTTCTCTCCTCTAAAAAAATAAATATAATGGAACAATTTCAAGCTTCTATGCTAGAACTCATAAAATATAAAATCCAAAGACATTAAGAAAGTGAAGAGAAGTTTCGCAAGCAGCAACTAGACCTACATGAAAGACAAATTCAAAATTAGGAAAATATTCGGAAACAAATGTTACAAATGCAAGTAGACAGCAAGAAAAACAACAGAAATTACAAGAAGAGAATACCTGAGAATATACTGAGGTTCAAGAACTAATACATAAAACTATTCTGGCGAAAGACAAAAACATAGATGATGACAGTAACTTTTCACAAAATGCGATCTGGTCGACGATAGAAAACTTCACATATAACCCAGACGAAGATAAAACATTCGAACGATATTACCATCGTTATCAAGACTTCTATCAGATGGACTGCAAAACTTGGTCAAATGAAAAGAAAATAAGACTGCTCCTCAGGAAACTAGGCACTTACGAGCATAATAAATTAACAGACTTTATTCTGCAGGGAAAGACAAGAGATCTTGAATTCGACGAAGCAGTAGGTCTGCTCAAAGAATTATTCAACCCAAGACTTTCACTATTCCATAAAAGGTGGAAGTGCTTAAATTTTCAGAAAAAAGAAGATGAAGTCTATACAACCTTCGCATAGATCGTAAATAAAACATGTGACGATTTTAGGTTATCTGAATTGACGGCAGATAATTTTAAATGCTTAGTCTTCGTGCAGGGCCTGGTATCTAATAAAGACAGCGAAATGAAGAGAAGAATTTTAACCAAACTCGAAAATGAACAAAGCGTTTCACTACAAAAATGCGTTAGTATCAAGGAGGATTATAAAAAATTGAAGAATCTGGAGTAGCAAGTGTAAAAAGGATTAAAAGGAAGACACGTTTTCAATCTCTGTCTCCGAGACGAAAGTGTCACTCTCCTATCAGAATTGGGAGGAAATACGAAAAAAGATCCCTCCCCAAGCGCTTGTTATGACTGCGATGAATGGCACTGTACAATGATTGTCCGTTTAAATTCAAGATTTGTAGAAACTGTAACAGAAAAGGAGACAAAATGTCTAAATGCAGATACAAAAATAAGAGTCAGGTAAAAATGACGAGAACAGAAGAACTAAGCCAAAATATAAGAAAATGCCTACAAGTGAAAATTCAAAATCAAATAATAAAAAAGGCAGCTCGATTCTGGTTCGGACATTTCAATAATAAACGTCAAAACGTGGAAAAAAACTAAAAAAACAATTTTAATGAAGACAAACAAGATTGCAAGAACTGTAACAGGAAAAAAAAAGTTCGAATGTGAACTGGTTTTGAACGTAAATCTTAACAATCAGACAAAAAAATTAAAAATGTTCGTGATGAAAGGTACCAACAACTTGTTTGGCACGGACTGGATGAACAAGTTTAACTTCTGGGATCTGCCAATAAGTTCGTATTGCAAAAACATTAATGAAAAATCTGATGAAATAAAAAAATTAAAGTCAGATATAAAAAAATAATTCCCCGAAGTATTTTCGGACGGCTTAGGGAGATACGCAAAAATGGCTGCTAAAATCCGATTGAAAAACGACGCTCATCCAGTATTTAGAAAGAAAAGGAATACTCCATACGCAGCAATTGAAAAGACAGACACAGAGTTGGATAGACTGGCGAACTTAGGCGTTCTCTCAAAAATCGAATATAACGACTGGGCCGCAACAGCGGTTTACGTAAATAAAAGATCTGGTGATATTCGAATATGCACAGATTTCTCGACGGGATTAAACAACGCCATTCAAGATTATCATTATCCATTACCAATCCCAGAGGAAGTATTCTCTAGGTTAAACGGCGGCGAATACTTCACGAAGATCGACCTCAGTGAGTCTAATTTGCAAATACCAAAGCTCTTATGTATACACACATAGGGGTCTGTACAAGTATGAACATCTGGCATTTGGAGTAAAAACGGCGCCAGCCGTGTTTCAACAAATTATGGACACGATGTTGTCGGGGCTGGACTTCTCCATCTCTTAACTTGACAACATATTGATCAAGAGCGCAACAGTCGAGGAACATAAGACAGATATACATAAAGTGTTTGAGAGTTTACAGAATTATGGTTTTAAAATTAAAGAAGACAAATGCAATTTTCTATTAGAGGAAATAAGATACTTAGGTCATATCATAAACAAGGACTGTAAAAACCCGATCCAAACCATTCCTCAGCGATTCGTAACATGCCGGAACCTAAGGATGTAAAGACTTTACAAAGCTTCTTAGGGCTAGTAAATTACTACCAGGATTTTATCCCTAACTTACATAATTTGCGAGCGTCCTTAAATGAATTATTACAAAAAGACAAGGCATGGCTATGGACAAACGAATGCAAACAAGTATTTTAAATAATCAAGGAAATGTTAACATCAGATCTATTCCTTGCGCACTCTGCTCCTAAATTGGAAATATTAATAGCCTGTGACGCCAGCGCGCACGGAATTGGCGCATGTATTTTACACAAGTGGAATGAAGGATCGGTTAAACCAATCGCGCATGCGAGCAGATCATTGCTTCCTGCGGAACGCAGTTACTCGCAGATTGAGAAAAAAGTTCTGGGAATAATTTTTGCAGGTACGAAATTCCATCGCTATATCCATGGCAGATACTTCACTTTGCAGACGGATCACAAACCATTGCTAGCGATTTTTGGTTCTAAAAAGGACACCCCACATATACCGCAAACCGTTTGTTAAGATGGGGTACGATACTTTTAAGTTATAATTTCAAACTTCAGCATTTACCATCGAACAAGATCGGACACGCAGATGGCCTGTCCAGACTTATCCCTAAACCAGTAGAACCACTAGAAGACACAATGACCGCCACGTTAAGGTCAGAAGATGAAGTAAAGAACATTAACTGACGCAATTAGAGAATTACCGGTTTCAGTGAGAGAAACTAAGAAGGAAGCAGAGAAAGACGAATGCATTAGAAATAAAATCAAAACTAGCTGAAAAGGACGAGCGGACACCAGAAACTTTTTCGCTTTGAGATAATGTTTTACTTTACAGTGAAAGAGTAGTGATTCCAAAGGTATTGCAGAGAAGAATCCTAAATGACTTCCATACAGGTCATCCAGGAATTAACCGAATGAAGAGTTTAATGTGGTCTTACGTTTACTGACCGGGAATGGACACAGATATTACAACCATGGTTGGTAAATGTAAGGGATGCGCTCTCGCTGCAAAATCTCAACAAATACTACAGAAACCCTGGCCTAAGACAGATAGACCTTGGTCAAGGGTGCACATAGACTTCGCAGGTCCAATTGACGGCTTTTATTATCTAGTAATAGTAGATAGTTATAGCTAATGACCCGAGGTCTTCCAGCAATTAACAGACTACACGAACTATTCGCCAGGTTTGGTGTAGTGGATACCATAGTTAGTGATAATGGAACCCAATTCTCTGCCAAAGAATTTAAAGATTTCTATGAAACGTTCCAGGTGGAACACGTAAAATCCCACCGTGTCATCTACGTTCAAATGGACTAGCGGAAAGATTCGTGGATACCGTAAAAAGGGCAATAAAAAGGGCAACAGGTACGCCCACAAAGAAGGAAGGCTCTTCAATTGTTCTTACAAGTGTACAGGATAACACCCAACAAAGCCGCGCCTTCAGCGCTGTCGTCTGCCGAACTCATGTTCGCTAGGAAGGTTCGATCGGTATTCGATAAGCTAATTGCTAACAAAAAGGCACACACGCCCACCACGATCACACCAAAAAGAAAATTTAACATAAACGCGAAAGTTTACTTTAAAAATTACAAAAACAATATAGCATTCTGGGAACCAGGTGTAATTAAGGAACGAGTGGGTAACATGTTATACATGGTAAAAGGACCGAAATTCATTCATAGGCGGCACCTAAACCAAAAAAAAAAAAAAAGACTAACGGAGGACACGCCGCTAATGGAAAAAAATGTAAAGGAGTTATATGACACGTTTGATTTACAAATGCCCCAAGAAGAAGTAAAAGAAAGAAGGTCCTAGAGGAAAAGAAAAGCGACCCACAAACTAATGATAGATCCGAAAAGGAAAAAATACTAAAAGAACTGTCAAATAAAACAAAAATCTTAGAAGGGGGTGTTGGGGCGCTCTCCACCTTTCCACGGAAATGGATTAGTCGAATCACTATATAAAATAGTAGTGATCATACCTCGAGGAAGAAAGTCGAGGAAGGAAGTCGAGTGGGTAACATGTTATACATGGTAAAAGGACCGAAATTCATTCATAGGCGTAAGGAAGTCGAGTGAGCAAGTCAGTCGGGTATTTCCGGTATTGCACCGGAAGTGTTCTACTAGTCAATCTATCACGTCTCTACGACGATGCTGTATACTTATTACCTTGTTCTGTATTCTACTAATCCTCACCTCTTATAAATATTCTCTTTCCTGTCAATACACCTACTTTATACTATTACGTTGTTTTGTATTATTCCACATAATTCTTTTACCCGACGTAACAATTACATGCTCTAAAATGAATGCATCATTGCAAATTTTCTTTATTTATCACCGACGTTTTAAAAGTTTTCTGTCAAAGATAAACCGTAATTGTGCATTCGGACACAAGCTATTGTGTAAAATGTGTGCCTACTTTCCTGTAAAAGTCAAATAAAATTATATAAATAGTTAGTGAGTTAGTTAGAAAACAGCGTAGATTAATTCTCAGTAAGGCAACACATTACAATAAAAACTGTTTTAAATTTGCCTTGTTTAGTAAATATCACATTAAAACCATTGCACTCTGTAAAATTATAGCTAAATCGTTCAGTATAATTTCCCTTTGAATAAAATGTTATTTTTTCTATTTCTATTACATTATAAGGTATGATTAAGTTACATTTCTGAGTTGAACTTATTAGTGTTTTATTTGAAAATACCTGTTTGAAACATGAATAAAAATGAATTTAATGAAATATTATAAAAAGTTATAAGTAATAAAAGGAACTGGTCTGAAATAAGGCAGATATATTTTTCAGGTTATTTAGAAAATTAATAATGCGCTAATGTCCAAACTGTGATTTGATATGATAAATATTGACACCAGAAATTCGATTCATAGCCTTTATCAACTTTTGAGCTTTAGGTTTTAAAGATCGTCTCACAAATATACAGAAATATATAACTTCCAGCAAGTTTTTTGTTTACGAAATAATTTCAAAATTTTACTATTTCAAAATAAATCCAAATAAAAGTGATAGTTTTTGTATCAAATAAATTGAAGAGAAAATATATTCAACAAGAATTCTAATTATGAATCAGTAAAGCAAATTATCCATTTTTTACTGTTTTCCATGAATAATACTGTATAAATAAATAAAATTCCAAAAGATTGCAAAAAGCTTGTCAATAAATAGGATTTTAAATCATATTTTAGATTATGATAAGAAAAATAGATAAAAATGTATAAAACAATGTAATAATCATGGGCACACATTATAAGATAAAATGTATAACATTTGCATTGTTTACTGAAAATCACACCAACACTGTGTAACGTATTACATTATAATATAGATAAACTATTCAGTATAACTTCTCATTGAATTAAATGAATGTCTTATTTGATAGAACAATGATTTAGTAATAATCTGTTACCCATCTAAAAATTTTTAAGCTTCAGTAAATTATAAATCATTTAAGACTTTCACTGATTACCGGAATGAAATTCCAACGCTAGAATTTTGAACCTAAAGTTAATCTTCAAGCTTATTTCCTTAAAAAACGGTAATAATTTGGAAAAAATAGGTTGTGCCGTTATTTTTTAGCTTAACACCACCTTTCAAACTGAATGCAATATTCAGTCAGTTAAGTGCCATAGGTGATACACACTTGGGCGATCATGTCGCTTTAGAGACATGATTGACAGGGCAGAAAATTATCTGGCAGTAGGTTGCAATTAGATTCTGCGGCTGACTGGTTGCCAGCCAAGGCTAAATATCTGATCTGTCCTGTTATTTAACCCATAACTGGAGGGAAGAGACAGATAGATACCTTTCCCAAGTATATTTGTACCTAAGTGAATGCAAGGAATTCAACTGGAATTCAAACTCCAGTTGGGCGCACGGAACATAGCGTGAATAGCTGAATGAGAACCAAACACAGATACTTCACTTATCTCAGCTAGATACGTTGATTACTGGGTTGGCAAGGAGGATACCGAAAAAAAGCTGCAACTTACTCTGTGGAAAACATATTCAGCCTAGAGAGTAATATACCGAAAGAGACACGATCGCTCAAGCGTATATCATGTGCCAAACTTAACTTTAATAATGCAAACCCTCACAGCAACTTACATTCTAAGTTTACTTTAATTGCTCTTTCAACGAACGGGAATCTGCTCTTAAATGACCTTTCAGACTGGCAGACTTAAATTTAGAATCAATGAGATTGTTTAATATAAAGTGTAGAAACGCTTATGATGGATGATGGAAATAAGTGCAGAATAAATGTGCATGAAATAATGATGCCGTAAAATGAGGTGATAATTAGATTGTGGAAAACAGTTCTTCGGAAAACTAGATAAAATATTAATCTATTATTTTTTGGTTTAGACTATTTTCCTCATATTTATTGCTATGTTTACGACGTTTCGGCACTTGTACGCTCCGGCCTTCGTCAGAGATTTTGAACCAAAAAATTATTTTGATCACTGGGGTATAACATTCTCATTCCATGCGTGATACTACTTCCAGTACCACGCAGGTATTCCCCTTTAACTTAAATATTTTGTTCACCACTGCTCTATTGAACTCACAACATTTTTAATCAAGTCAATGTAATTAACCAACGCCTACATATATAGACAAAACGGAATATACAGAGAAACTGAAAGACCTGATTAGAAGCTATAGCTATAGTAAAGTAAAGAAAGACCCTACGTTGAAAACGGAACAACAGATGTCGCAGATCCTATTCAAAAACGAGAATCTCTTCCAGCCTAAGACATACAGGTAGTTGTCTCAATGACTTACTCAAGATTCACAAAGACTGTATTCTTAGCAGCCAAGGCTGTATGTGTCACTCTTTAAGTAGCTTCCTTGTGGATAGGATTAAGCCACTGATAGAAAAGTCACCATCATAAGTTCGAAACTCTGCTCATTTCGTTGAACTTCTTCCATTCAATATAACAATATGGAGACCATGGATGTGGTCAGTCTGTTCACCGATGTACCCACGGTGGAGGCACTATTGGTAATCAGAGACAGACTGGCATAGGAATCATTCCTAGGAGAACGTACCAGTATACCACTAGATAACTTGATGGAGATGCAGACTTTATACACACAAAAAACGCACTTCAGAATGGGATCAGACATATATCGGCAGGATGAATGCTTAGCAATTGGCTTGCCATTATCACTATTATTGGCGAACATATTCATGAAATACTTCCAAGAGATGGTATTAGAATCCACAGCACTAAGCCAGCTTTTCTAGCTGAGATATGTTGATGACACCTTTATACACTGGCCACATCAGGTAGACGTACAGACGTTACTGGACCATGTGAACTCAATAAGATCATCGATACAGTTCACAATGTAAAAAATAGAACGATAACAAACTACCATTCCTGGATGTAATAATATCTCGAACACAGAGAATGTTCAAGACATCCGTATATTGTAAACCAACATTCAACGGACAATATCTTAACTTCAATTCCCACCACCCATACAATATAAAGAAAGGGATCATACGCTTCCTGCAACACCGAGAATAATTTATAAGCGACTCAGTAACATATGAAGAGGAAGTAGTCGGTATAAGCAGTAACTTACAACATAACAATTACCCAGGTTACATAACATCAGCTCTAATTGCTCCATAGAACGCGAGTGAAAGGGACACAAATCTAAGAATATTGGTCTAAGACACTCATCGAAAGAATATACGATTAAAAAATATTCGTTGAGAGAATTATGGTTTAATGTAGATTGTTACCAACCCCAAAACATTTCCTAAACAAAAAATATTCATATAGACCTTGTTATAAATGTCATACATATTATTCTGTAATATAGTAAATATCAATAAAAAAGTTTTTAAAATATAGACTAATGGTCCTCAGACGGTTATTCTATAGATCAGTGACCGAAGACAAGTATTCCTTATGTCCTTAGACAGGTTTTCCTCAGACTAGATACCTCCACATTTTCACGATAATTCGCGACACTTATGATTAAAAGGAATTTTGATGAATAAAACATTTTCTTGAAGCTTTAATTTGAGCTTTAATTGAAAGCTAAATGATTACATTTACTATTTCAAGTGAGCAGAATGCTTTGTTGTATTTCAAACAGAATTTTTATTGATTGGAATCGAACATTTTGAAATTTTAAAAACCTTTTTCAAAATATCGGCAATTTTTGAGCGACCGATACTTTTATGAACAAAAGTTAATTCTCGGTTTTAAATTCTTGGAAAAATAGAATATACATTACTGACACCTTGTTTTTGGAAATGTAGCTATTTAAAGGTATTCTGATTTACACAAGTATTACTTATTTATAGCATGAAATTTAGAATAAAAGTATTTCTTAATCATGGAACGGTGATTTTTCTGACCTATGCCGTAATTGATTGATGTGTAATGACAGCTAGATGTGTGATGACAGCCAGATAAGCAAATTTTAGTTGAGAAGAACTGATATTACGGAACGATTTTTCCTGTAAGGGGAAGAAACCGTGAAACACGTGATCTTTTAATGTAAGGCAGAAAATACCACGGTGAAAAACTTCAAATGCACCAAAAAAATTTAAAAATTAAAAGTTATTTTAAAAAACGATGGCTCGATGATTTGTATTGAATTTTACAATTTTGTATTAATAAATATGTTTTCACTTAATAATTTATAAACTAATCGCCACAAGGGTTTTTTTTAGAATTTTTTAATTTGAAATTTTATAAATTATAATAATTGTAAAAACAAAAATATAAAAACAATTCTTTTAAAATTTCATGATTCACTGAGAAAAATTCAGTCTATAATGTCATTAATATATATTATATATAAAATCAATTAAAAGATGATATAATTAAATAATGTCATAGTTTCTTTGCATCTTTTATTTTACTATTTGAAGCTGAATTTCGAAAAAAAGCCAACTTTTTGAAAAAATAATTGATGATTTACATTTTTCAATGAGTCCTGCGTTTAAAAAAGAAAACAAATTTTCGTTACAAAATTTAATTTCTTGAAATTTCAGCAATTTACGTGAAGAGAGGTAACAAATGTAAAAAAATATTTTACTAATGTCTTCTTAAAATAATAATTTAAAAAGTAATTGCCTTTATTTATAAATATCTGAAAGTTTTATTAAACCCCAACAATTTGATTTTGCAAGATTTTCTAAGTTAATGTGGTTTTTACCTGAAAACAACAACTTTATTACGTAATATTACATAATCTATTGTAAAATTTTGGTAAAGATATTGTTATATGCTGAAAAAAATCAAAAAATGATTTTTTACCAAAATTTCGAACGTGTTAAAAAAGATTATTTTGAAACTTTATAAATTATTATAATTAAAACAATAAAAATAAAAATAATTCATGTAAAAATTCATTATTCAACAATTTCTTTCTTCAGACGATGATATTGTTAATATATATTATTTATAAAAGCAATTAAAAATATGTCTGAATAAAAAATGCATAGTTTTATTACATTTTTGTTTACAATTATCGGAGCAAATTTTCAGGAAAGAAGTAATGGTTAAAGATATTAAAAATGTGATTAAAAATTCGCAAGGAGTCCTGCATTCAACTAATAAAACAGAGTTCCGAAACGGTAGTCAATTTCTAGAGATTTCACAAAATTAATTTGGGTGTGGGACAACGTATGTAAACAAAAAAAATTACCAAAACTTCATAAAATTAATAATCTCAAAAATAATTTCAGTCACTGGTGAATAAGTTCTGAAAGATTCATCAAAATCCGACCGTTATTTGATTTTTGCAATAAATTTCACTTTAATTTGTTTTACACCGTCAAAAAAGTGACTTATGTAATATTACGGTGTCTGTAGTAACTTTTGTAAACTTTTTGAAAATTGGGTCCCTCGCTATCGAAAAAGAAACAAGAAATTTTAAAAACTTTTTAAAAATAATTAAAATATACTTTGATCTTTCTTCTTAATAACAATATAACAATTTGGCGATAAAAACTCGTTTCTATATAATGTTTGGGGCTTTTTAACATCGATGCTAGGCTGTTTTTTCAGTGAATGAGTGGAGGTACGTAGTTTACTATTTCCACAGCGAGCGTAAAAGAAAAAAATATTTTCATGTATATTAATACGCGTTTACCGACCAATGTATGGTAGTGTGTTGAGAGAAAATGAGAGAGAGAAATAGAGATAGAGATAGCGGTAGTGAGAGAAGACGTACACTTACTAAAAGAGTGCGACACAGAAAGACTTTCGAGAGAGTGTCGTCAAGGAAGCTGTTTAAAGTGACGTATTAAATCATGTCTCGTGACTTCACTTCTGTTAAGGAAAACATCGTCAATGAACGGGAAGTGACCTTTTGAAATTAATTTTTTATAAGGAACCAGACGATGTTGAGAGTCTGAGAGCGAAACGGAAAGAGAAATGAACATAGAGATTAAAAAGGAGAGAGAGAGAGAGAGAGAGAGAGAGAGAGATGGGTAAAAAGAGAGATGGGGAGAAAAGAGAGAGGACGTACAGTCACAAAAAGAGAGGGTGACACGGAAAGGGAGGTGAGAGAGAGTGTCATCTTAGAAGAAAGCAGCTGTTTGAAGTGACATATTAAATCATGTCTCGTGAATTCACGATCTGTTAAGGAAAAATTAGTCAGTGAACTGTAAGTTAGCTTGTGAAATCGGAGTTGAGTCACCTTAAATAACGGTAATTGTTTGTAATGAGCTAACGATCTGCTGAGGATATTTCAGTATTTAAAAAAAAATTATGTCACTATTGGATAATGTCCGTGGATTGAAAAGAACTAAATCTTGCATATTAAAAATATTAGTAAATCCAGTTAATGCACAAGGCTTCTGCCTGATTATTATTATTATTATTATGTAGTCATTTTTCATCATATTGCGATTTTTGCTATGGTCGCGCTACCAACCAAGTCTGTGGGAAGACCTAAGGCAGGTCATGGCGTGTTTTTATGGCTCCATTTCATGATTCTTCTATCTCCCCTATCATCTCTAGCGTTACATAGACAAAGTTCTCCTTAGTGTGTGGGCTGTATATCTCTTAAGTTGGGGTTTCTAGAAATTCTTTCAATGTGTTGTTTTGTTCCATTTTTTTATCATTCTACCTACTATCACTGGCACGACTCTTGTTTTCAATTTCCTTTTTTTTTTTTTCAATTTCCAGGTTTTTATATGGTGACAGTTTTTCGAAGTCCTTGGTTCTTATGTTACAATCCGCTGGACAAGCCATATAAATTAATAGGCAAGTTTTTTTTTGGTTTTTAACAATAATGTCCGGCCTATTTCCTTCAATTTTTCTGTCTGTGTAGATGGTGTAATCCCACAGAATGGTGACATCTTCTATTTCTGTAACCGGTGCTAGGTGATGTTCATACGAATGTTTGTTTATAGATTTTCCATAGTGTTTGCACATTGTCAAATGTAAATATTGCCCCACTCTATCGTGACAATATTAATATTCCTTTGGGGCAAGTACAGAACAACCTGAGATTAGATGGTTTATTGTTTCTTGGTGTTTATCACAGAACCTGCATTTTGGATCCACATTATTATGTATAATAATTGACTGAAAGTTTCTAGTGAAAAGATTTGATCTTGCGCTGACTGAAGGCTTTATGTAGTCTCCAGATGCAATTAATCATCGATATTAACTTTATCAACATTGGATTTATTGGTACGTTCTGGATATTAGCCATGCAGAGGTTTGTCTTGCCAGCATTGTTTCTTTCATCTGTTCAAGAGCTTTATCTTTGGCTTCCATTTTCATATTTTATGCCACAATAGTTGCTTCTTGGCCTTCTGTTTTTCTTTTCTACAGAATCTACTAAATGTATATCTTGTTTGTATTTACTGCCTTTTTTCATTATTGAATATTTTTTCTTTCTTTCTTCATGTTGCTTGACTAATTGTATCATCCAGTTCTTTGTTGTTTCTCTGTATGTTAGTAAGCCAATAGTTGTCTTGTATGGCAATTCTAGCTGAATAAGGCCTCTTCCACCTTCTTTACGGAGTATGTATAGACGGTCTACATCAGCCTTTGGATTGATGCATCTTATGCTTAGAAAGAAGATTTCTTCTTTTATAATCCATTCGTCTGATGTCGTTTAGAGTCCAGTTTAAGATGTTGAAACTATATTGGACAACTGGTATTGCAAGGCCATAATTCTGTTCTGAGAAATCAATTCTGTTTTTAATATAAGTCGTAGCCTTCTATAGTACTCTTTACGCACGATTTCTTTAATTTTTTTATGATGAATCTTTTAATTCTCATTTACACCTAGGTATTTATAAGCTTCTTCTGGCTTTAATGCTTTTATTGTTACAGCAGGGTCTAAGCTAATTGATGATGCATATTGTAGTGACACACGTAAAACTCTAGCTTTAGCACATTTACTCAAATTGAATTTCATTCCAATGTCTTTGCTGAGGCATTTTACAGTTTGCAGAAGATCTTCCAGCTCGTTATCATACTTAGCATACAACTTTAAGTCATCCATGTAAAGTAGATGTCTTATTTTCTTTTGGCCTATTATATAACCACATTCTGTCTTATTAAGTTGACTGGTTAGTGCTATTAATGATATGCAGAATAGTAAAGGAGACAAAGAATCACCTTGAAATATACCTCTTTTGATGTTTATTTCATCAGATTTATAGGTTCCATTTGCATGATTGAGTAAAGGGTTGTTTTCCATAACGACATACACTCTTGATGAAATTGATGATGACGGGTGATATCTTTTATATATTTAAAATCTTTAAAATCTAGGAATGTGGAAGACTATCGAATGCCTTACGATAATCTATCCAGGCAGTACTAAATTTTTTCTTTGTATTGTAACAGTTTTCCAGGATCATTCTGTTAATAAGCAATAGGTCTTTATATCCGCAACAGCCACGTTTGCACCCTTTTTGTTCAAGAGGTAACATGTCATTGCTTTCCAAGAATAAATATTTCTGTTTTGCTAAAATAGATGTCAATAGTTTTTATGTTGTCGGAAGGCATGTAATTGGTCTGTAGATTTTGGGTTGTTTGTGTCACTATTCTTGGGTAGAAAAAATGTAATTCCTTTGGTAATCCATGCATGAATTTTAGTGGGATCGTTAATCATTTCTTGAAGTTCTTTGGCGAGATTTTTATGTGCTGTATTTAAATAATATAGCCAAAAGTTAGGAATTTTATCTATACCTGGAAATTTCCAATTGTGTGCCTTTTCAGGGCACGTTTAACAGCCTCTTCTGTGATTCCCTCTCATGTCAATTCTTGTTAATTTTTTGATTCGTTCTATCTCTTGTGCAATCCAATCTATTTCTTTGTTATGTTCTTTAGGGCAAGCCCATATTTTTCCCAGAACTCTATATCTTCTTCCATTTTGTGGAGGAAATGTCACTTCAATTTTTTTTTTACCTATTTTCCTGTAAAGTTTCTTTGCATCGATTTGAAAAATCTAGTTTTGTCTGTAGAATCTTGATCTTTTCTCATAGCGTCTTATTCTTTGAGCCTTCAGTTGTATTGTTTGCTTTATTTTTTCCTTAGTTGATAGACATCATTTCCATTTCTAAAGTAGTATTTTCTTTCGACTCTTCTGCCTTTTCAAGTTCTTACATTTATTCCTCTTGTCAGTTCATCGGGTACTGATAGTTCACTTCTAAGCTGTTCGATTTCTTTTTCTATTTTTCTTTTCCAATGTGGATCTTCATGTCTGTGAGACTGCCTTGTTTTTAATTTGATGTTGAATTTTTTGTTGCTGCTATTGCTGATGCATATATTGCTTCATTGAGATTTATATGAGTGCCTATATGATATTTGACTTATATAGTTCTTGATTTCTTTCTTGGCTTATTAAATACTGTTCTTGTTTTCCGTAAACTAATTCTGTTCAATGTGTTCTGAACTCGTTTTATTGTCGTCTTGTAACTGACTCAGATCACACCTTTCCAGCACTTCAAACCTTACAGCGTTATGTTCAGTGATTTGTGCGTATCACGGTTTCTACATTATGATTGTTTGTTGCTGCTACTTTTTATTTCTGATTCCGGTTCCTTTTCATATTTTGTTGATTAGGCTATTCTGGTTGCGATTCTTTTTATCTAATTAATTTCAGCCTCTGTCAATCGGTTATTTCACATGATGTATCTTCGTACATTGGTTAGTTTATTTTCGTCATAAACATGATATTTTTAACATAAACATGATATTTTTTTGTCCAAATTTTTCTCGCCAAATGTCATATGTTTGGCGAGTGATGTTTTTTTGAGGTTTGAGTAACGCTTCATGAAATGATGTCATAACGATTTTGTACTCCTCACGAGAACATTTTATTTTTCTTTCTTTAAATATACGGTTATAGATCTAGCTGGAGAATTTTCAGGGCCATCATTAGGATTATCTTGGTTGTGGGGGCCTGAAGATTCATTCTATGTGTAGGAGTTTGTTCCTATGGCAGATTTTTCGACCTCAGAGAGGTTCCCCCCTGAAGAACTTTTTATTTCTATTTGTATTTCTCATATTTTTCCCACGAGTGACGCACGGGTCCAAAAGTCCACCCAAAGTTGCCGGGCACGTTGGGTAACGGTCTTTTACAAACAGGGTCCCGAAGCCTGTAGGGGATCTTTTGCGACCTCATAACGCAGTAGCCATTCACTCCTCGGCACGATTAACACCTTGAGTTTCGGGTTGTTGTTCGGAGTTTTCCTTTTCCTAAATGGGTTGCCAAGCGACAGCTGACAGAGACGCGATTGGAATTCAAAGAGAAAGACACTGATTAAAAAGAAAAAAACAAAAATAAAACCGCTCAACGAAACAAGACATCACTACATTATAGTTATTTGTTAAAAAAAATTGTTGCTACTATCACTAGTCTTTGTAACAAAAGATAATTTTTAAGAAATAAAAATTTAATGGAAAAGAAAAAGTTCACATGCGTTTAAGTTTATTAGTGCTGTGAGATTTAAAATAAAAATAATTTGTTCGTCCACTGTATATTCAGTTATTTTTTCATTAAAGTTGTCGAAAATAGGGTTATGAAAATAAATAAATCATTTTTATTTATTTTAAAAAACCTCATGTTTATGTTAAAAATATCATATTTATGTTTAAAAAAATTCAATAAAATTAAATAATATATAAAGAAAAAATCATGTTTATGTTAAAATAGTAAAATAGAATTTCATATAGAAAAATATTCAAGGGAGAGACACTGGTATATAAATAAAACAAATTTGGACGTAAACAGCCGCTCAACGGAAAAACATCACTACACTTAGAGAGTATTTTGCTAAAAGCAAAAAAATTGTTGCTACCATCACTAGTCCTTGCAGCAAAAATAATTGTTAAGATAAGATTAAAAAAAAAAAATCAAAATTTAAAGGAAAAAAAAAGTTCGTTTGAGTTTATTACTGCCGTGAAATTTAAAAATAATAATTTGTTCGCCCACTATATTCTTTAAGTGTTATTCTTTTATTAAAGTCGTCAAAAATAAGTTTATCAAAAAATAAATAAATAAGATGAATGAATAAATGAAAATAAATAAATACGTATTCTTTCTTAGAAAGAATATCGTAGAAATTGTATCGAACTATTTTTAGTGTTTTTCATCGTATTTTTTTGTGTTGTCTTGAATATTTAGAAATATCGACAACTAAGGTAAATATGAATAATAAGAAAACTAGTTGATGAATCTAGGATCATTTAAAGAACAAACAAATAATTTAACTAATATACGAAGAAAAATTAATGTTTACGTTTAAAATAGTAAAACAAAATTTCATTAGAAAAAAACGTTATCTTTTCAGGAGCCTCAGAAAAACACGTCATTCTTCTTCTTCTTCTTCTTCTTCTTTTTCTTCTTCTTCTTCTTCCTCTTCTTCTTCCTCTTCTTCTTCTTCTTCTTCTTTTTCTTCTTCTTCTTCTTCTTCTTCTTCTTCCTCCTTCTTCTTCTTCTTCTTCTTCTTCTTCTTCTTCTTATTATTATTATTATTATTATTATTATTATTATTTCTCTTTATACTCATTTTTTCTGGGTACCAACCAAGGACCTAGTTCAGAGACTGCTACATGACATTTCCCATTGAGCATTTTTTGAGGTAAAAAAATAAACAGCGATAAAAACCTTCGATAGTTGTGAGCTGTACTTGTGAGGACAATTTTTTGTATTTCTTTAAGACTTGGGCAACCAGGAATCTCTTCAGTGAGTCTATCAGAAACTTTTCTAATCAATTCGAAGGTTCTAACTACAACTGGAATTAATGTACCTCAACTTTGAGATGTATTATTATCATTAAATTTGCAGGAGTATTCTTTAATCTTTATTAAGTTTAAGTATGCCAATGCATTTTAATTAGATATATGTAATAATTCGATGAACAAAAACCATTGCATTAAAATAATCCCCCAAACTTAATGAAAACAATTTTTTTCGTTTAAAATGTTTATGTTATTATCAAAATGAAAAAAAAAAACATTATCTTTTAATTATTTTGGAATTATTTCAAACATTTGTTCTCATCTTGGTTGATATAGAAGTTATAACAGACACGATGTTCCGACCAAGTACACTCTAGTCATCATCAGGTGTCCATAGATTGGCTGATGTGGATTATCCTGTTGATTATTGCCAATCTATGGACACCTGATGAAGACCCGAGGGTACTTGATTGAAACGTTGCGTCTATTATAACTTATATCAACTAAGATGAGAACAAAAGTTCGAAATAATTACAAAATTATTGAAAATTACTCATCTCAGAAATGAATACAACTTTTTAAAAGTTATTTAAAAACAGTTAAACCTTTCTAACACTTTTGAACGTTTGGTAAAAACATTTTTTTTCGTCAACGGGTGACTAAATCATTACCAGAGTTTCCTATGAATAATTCTAGCACAATTCCTTTTTCCTTGGTGAAAAATACATTAATTTAGAAATACATGCAAAAATCAAATAATTTTCGGTGTTCAATGACAATCTCAGGCCTTATTCACTAAAGAATAAAATTGTTTATGAAATTGTTATTTTTGTATCTTGGTAAATCTATATATGTTTTTACATTTATTACCCCCTCCCCGCTCCACTTAATTTCATGACATTTTAGAAACTGAATTCTATTTCGAACATTTGTTTTATTAGTTAAACGCAGGACTTCTTGAAGAAGTGTTATTTTTGGACCATTTTCAAAATAACAATAATAACTCCCTTCACCGCTCTCGCAAATTCGAGAAAAATTTTCGTAAGCCACTGTGTAATAATTTTCTAACTAATCGAAACCTTGTATTCAAAAATTCGCATCTAAGTGAAATTAGCTTTTGGATCTTCCATGCAGAAATAAAAATACATGACTACTGCTTGTCGGGGTTTCAAAACGATTTTGGAGGCCAGTTTGATCTACATGTACGTACACACGCATCCCCACACGCGCACAAATTAAAATGACGAGCGAGCAGCAGCTGACTAAGACTTTGTCTACGAACTCACACACACATTAAGCTGACTGTCATAAATTAAGTCTGTCCATACATTTCACACTGGACAAAGAATACTTAATTACCGGATAAAACATATTTAAACTGCAAGGAAAATCGAATATTTTATTGTTATTGTATAATTTTGAAAAGAATATATGAATGTTATTTCAGCTAAGGTAATTTGACTTTTCCTCCAGAAAATAAACTTTTATATGTTTCATTTAAAAAGTGTGTTAATTGTTTGAAATACTGACACTGAAATAGAAAAAAAAACCCCTAGGTAAATGGATCTCAACACATCGAAAATGTCTATTAAGTATATTAAAGTTTTCTGGAGAAAACATTACTTTAAACAGTCACTAGAACATACAATAATAAATAATAAAACGCATTATTTTAATGTTACTGTAAGCGTGAATTCATATAAGATTATCATTGATAAAAATGTATTTGAATCAAAACCTTTTGTACTCCGAACCGTAATTGTACAAAACATGAATTCACAAAAGACACACAAAGAAAAATTAGATAACCTTAATTAGTTAGTGCTCTTTTTCTAATCTTCTTTACGACATTCACTTAAGCATAACGTAAAATAATCTTTCTTTTTATGTGCCTTGCCTTTTTAGGGTGTTAACGATTATGGCTCTCCAAAACTTTCTATTATTCTATCTACCTAAGTAATATTTACCTTTAAATACCCCTCTTAGTCTATGCTTTGCCGGTCAGCTCGTTAACTAGGTTATTGACTACTTTCCTGTATGTTCCTCAATCTTTCCTCTAAATATTATGTTATCAAAGTTCTCTTTACTCATTATGTATGCCAGAAATTTCAACTTTCTTTATCTAAATACAAGAGTTTTTTCGTTCCCATTTTCCTTAAAACTTACGCATTGCTTACATATTTAGTCTGTGGCATTCTCCTCATCTGAGGAACCACAATTTTGCCACGTCTCCTCTTTATTAATGATGAAAATGCCCAGCATTCACTGCTACACAGGAAGAATGATATTGTATCATTGCTGTGTACTCTTATCATTGTTTTCAGTGATTTTATACATTTGCATAATATATTTATGATTTGGAAAGTATCCTTGCTATTTTTACGTGCCGTCTTAGTCGTCTGTTAAAACACTTCATTTATCTGGCACACGTCGATCTCGAGAGACACCATGGATCTGCTCCCCAAAAGTTATCCCTCAGCTGCTGATGGTGGAAAAGCATCTGTTATGGCTGTACAGGCTCACACAAGAGTGACAGTCTCGATTGCCGCCAATGCATGTGAAGATGCTCTCCCACGATGTCGCTGTTTTCTTGTTTTATTCTCTTTGATCATGCTTCACCCCCAGCGGCAAGCCTCCTTTCCCTTCTTTCTTCGCTTTAGCTCTCAATGAAAATCATGTATCCAGTGCGAGCGATTGTTTGCAACGTTTTTCCATCTCTCGATGTTTATGCCCATCGTACTTGTGTCACTTTTGCAGACGTTCTAGAAGCAAAAATGATGTCATCTTCGTACTCTTTTGCCAATGATCAGTTACCCATATGGAAGGGCCTTCGGAATGATCCCAACAGTAAATTATTACTTCCGATGGTTTTCTAGAGTGCCCTCTTTAAGGTACGGGCCTGGGCAGGTTTTATGAGAGATCAGCATTTATTAAGCCGTCTCCCCTCTCCACGGCACCGATTTTGTTCAATAGAAAGATAGGGTTGAATACAGCTTGTCATCGGTGATGTCGATGGAAGTGCCAGAACGAAGTTGCACATAACATCGGACGACTGTCTTAGAGACTGCGGTTCCGGATTGGTTCTTTGGGTTTACTTTCGAGGCTATTCCCATGATTGGGTTATGGCCATAAATTAGTAGAGTTTTCTAATTCTTACATTCTTACTTCCGGGTTGAGTAGTTCAATCTCTCTGAAGATGCTCACGTATCAGTTTCTGAATTCACTCTTTGGAGTCTATATTTTTCAAAAAGGGAAAGGTTCATTTCTTACATATTTAAATGTTTGGACTTAATTTTGACTTCTCCATTTTGTAACTTGCACCTTGGACTGTCTCTTTTGCATCTTTACAACTCGTTTTCTTTCAAATTATGATTCGTTCTCCTTCTCCTTAACTTCTGATGATCAGTCTTCGCACATACTCACTGGGAAAACTATTTTTATCTTTTAATCTATGTGATGATAACTACTGCTGGCTTTCTGTTGGAGACAATATTATTTTTATTGAATACCTGGTTTGATTTCTTTCTTAAATTTAACCTAAACTGAACTAATTTTGTTTTAAATATTTAATTGTATTATATTCATATTTTTACTTTTGTAAATAAGGGTTATATTTTTAGAAAACTCTAGCGCTTATAGTATTCCTTTATATCACCTTTCCTCTCTCTCTTTCCTTCTCTTACTTTTGCCATAACTGTGACAAATGGCGAATCGTTGTATGCTTTGATGTTCATTTAAAAACAAAAACAGCATTTCAGTTGTTTTAACTAAAGTAAATTATTTTTTCATTCGATGTTCTTTTCACAAAAGCCACAACAAGGAAAGTATTTCTGATTTCTGTTCAAAATATTTTGATAACACTGACTTTTGTGTTTGTTTAAAAATGTCATTTTCTGTTAAATAATTTATTTTCTTCATTCAATATGGAGAATTTCACTTGTCAAAAACAGAGTTATTACAACTCGCTAATTTCCTAACAGTATAATCTTTGAATTTGAGTTTTATTTAATGGCATATGAACCTCTTTCGGTTATTTAATATCAAAAAGTTGGGGACTTAATTATTTTTTTAATGTTTGGTTATTGTGAAAATGTTGATTTAGTCATATCTTGATGAAAATTTATTCTTATTTTTTTTATTTTAGAAAACTAAAGATGTCTTCTAGTTTTGTATTCAAAATGTATTGTTGGTAATAATTTTCCTTCCAAAATGTATATTTTTCTGTAAAAGCCTTTTTTTATGTATAGACTTCAATAAAAGTCAGTTTTTTTACTTTCATAGTGTTTTGACCTCAGTGTGGGGGGTTAACTAGTTGACCATAGCTGGAACCTTAACAAGTACAACGACTCCGGGTCAGGGTGGACCTGGGAATAGCAACAATTAAGATGTGGTTCCATGCTTGTCACAACCTCCCAATCCGAGGCCTTGCTGACGGATGCAGTTTACCGTCATACCAAGGATCTCTAAACTTTGGGTTGACAAAACGTGTGGTGTCTTATTCACTGATTGAAAATCAGTTTTCTTTCCCCAGGGTATTGAAAACTGTTACTTTCTGATTACGTTTTAAATGAATGTGAACATCTCAATCACTACTTATTCATGATAAAAATTGTGAGACTTTCCTGCACTGTACAGAAAAATAATTTCGAACAATTCGAAATCTGTCTTTTCGAATGTTGAAATTGCAATAAGATTGTTCAGGTGCATGTACAAGAGAATGTTCTTTTTCTAGACTGAAACGTTTGTGTAAACTGGTTTTCACTCATGTTCATTGAAAATGACATCCTATTCCTCATGATCACTGACGTTAAGCCAATAATAAAGCAATTTTCTGAAAAGAAATGCAGCAAATGCTTGTTATAAGATGTCTTGTATCATCTAATCTGAGTGGCATACTGAGTATTATTTTATTTTTCAAGCCTTGTGTATTGTTTAAATGTTTATCATGTTGATTAGTTACTGCTGCACAGCATGTTTTTAATGTTTTAACACTAGTTTTGTTGAAGTGCCTATAAAATAAGTATATGTTTAATATTATCTACCGTTTACTTTATATTTCCTGTAAGTGGTTGTCGTAGATGCCTCAGCACTCTCGTTTGCCCAGGGGTCCACAATGCTTTTAAGATGGCTCTGAGTTAGAACAAATGATAATAGGCAAGAGCATCTGAACCAAAAGTTCAGGATTTACAGGTTTTATCCCCTGATAAATATTCCACAAACAGAAGAGCTGAACTTACCTTCTGAATTTTATAGTACATTACCTGTCAATATTTCGGATCAAGAAATAAATGATCAATATATAGACTTCTGATACCATTTCGTTTTGTTCTCTTCTGTCGTTTTCTTCCTATTCCTCGTTTCAATGAATTTCCAACAAAATAATTTGTAGAAAACAGAAAATATGCATTTGTCCATCGCATATGTTTAGTGAAAAATCTTCTCTTAATTTAAATCAGATAAATTTTTCTGTATTTTATATATTTAACCGTCGTTTATTTATACACTTTCCGCTATACATTAAATACATTAAACAAGCAACTTAAACGTTGTGATAACAACAACAAAGATGAGGACAATATGTAAATTGTATAAATAAAAGTGTTTTATTGCTGAGGACCTCATGGAAGACTACTGTCAGCGGTGACAGTAATAAAGATTAAGTCTCACCCAACACGTCTGAAACAAGCTCAAGATTGTACACATCGCAACCATGTTTGAAAGTTTTGTTTATTGATGAGTGCAGAATTTGCCTGCAGCAAAGCGATAGTAGTCATCAGGTTTAAAGATTCAAGCTTTAACCCTGTCAAACTGTGGGTATCGTATTAACATTCTCGAAAAGATTAACCAGCTATTATTGATCCATCACCATTTACCTCGTTAGCAGATGTCACACTGAGTAGAGAGCTGTATCAATGGATCTTAAACCAAAAGAACACGTAATTTTAATACATATTATTTGCTTATATCTACAATGCTGGATGAAATTAATGGCACATATTCATATTATATATTAAGAAAATAAAATGTAATTGTTTTTCCTTTTCGTTCATGGAAAATATAAATATTAAAAAGATTATAGAAAATAATAAATGTTAACGGTGTCGATTTAACAAGTTACTACAAAATGAATTAATACCACATCTATAATTCATGATAAGAGAAAAGCATAAAGATAAATATGAAGCAATGAATATTAATATATTAATATTAACCCCAAAGGTTTAGGCTGTTGATTTTAATCGAGCTATAATAAATTATTGAATTTTTCGAAGCAACATTTTAAGATTAAAAAGAGAAAATTCAACTTCAAATAATAAACCTGGATTATGTGGGGAAGTAGAAAATTTTGGTCAGAGGTTATGGTAATACTTGATGAATTATCTATAACAGAAGTGAAATATGTAAAAAAAAGTCTTCTTTACATTTTGCCCATTATGGGCATTATTATATTCGTGATATAATAATAACGTAGTTCACAGTCGGGACAGAATAGAGGGAAAGGAAAAAAGTTAAAAAATGGCTTTGTCGTCAGGGAGACTTTTAAGCCACTAAGACATACACAAATTATATTTACATATATAGAGGTTCCCCACGCAGAGTTACAGCCGTTTGTATATGAACCTGTTGAATACATGTGACATTTTCTGTAAGACTTACCGCTGTGGGAATAGAACATCTTTCTTCTTCAGGCTCGATATCATAATTTGAGATCGCATCTAACATTTGCAAATGAGCATATTGATGATCCTCTTAAATATTTCTGGGCGAATATACTATAATCAGATGAGACGCAAACAGAAATTATGTGACATGTTTGACGATGTCAGGGTGAAGCTTTTAATCTAAAAAACATCATTTCTTTAACAAAATATTGATATCTTGGATATAAAGGTTAATGTAGTAGGTCTGTTACTGCAAACGCAACAGAAACTATTGTAAGAGTTTATAGTATAAAGGAAAGGAGGATGAATAATATTAGATGTCAAATTGTTGATGAGAAATAAGAACCAGAAGCATAGCTGGGGATTTATGCATGCCAATATAACAAAATATAAATTAATTTCGATATATCTTCCGGATAAGTATATGAAAAGATATCTTGACCTTCACGTAGTCGCGATGCTGGGCAATCTTAAAAGCTATTAGATTAAACAAATACTTGTAAGAACAAGAAAGCAACGAAATATGCAAACGCTTATGCATGTTGTGGTTTAGTCCCACATAGCTTATCCAGTTTCGCCAAGAATTCGTTAGGTGGTGCTACAAATAACACTGAAAAAAAAAACACTTTTTGTTGTCTCTCTTTTCTCTTTTAGCATGCAGTAGAAGGACACAACCCTGCCTGGACCTTGTTCCCAAGCATGGGATATCCTTTGCACTTAGTGACTGAAATTTTGCGCGCGCGCGCACACACACACACACACACACTTTCTCTCTCTCTCTCTCTCACAAACACACACCTTTTCTCTCTTCCTATCTATTTCTGACATGCATGTGTCACCAGCACAATTCCAAAATTTTAATGTCTTCTCTCTTTTGCATGTATACTAATGTATTTTCTCCCTGATACTCTGTTATAAAAAGTAAAAATATAAAATATCGCCTTGTTGAAATTACTTACACTTTTCATTCACATGTGTAAATTTTGTTTGCTAATCTCTTTTAGTTGATCTATGTGCAGTGTCGAAACAGTATCAATTGTAGCGAATATCTCTGTACATTTTCGTGTTAATTTTGTAAAAGGCTACCGAAACAATTAGATTTGAGACATTCAATTGTGTTTCTTTAGAATTATTAGAAATAATGTACTAGAAACGATTTTATATCTTCAGTAACGTAACCCTTTCCATATAGCTACGTCTGGATTTCAGAACATCCTTAGCACTCAGTTATCGATGTGATTATTTATAATAAATCAAGTGGCCAATAATTTCCGCTAGCAGTTTCTGCTTTCTAGGTGCAGAGCTTTTATCTCCTACACTGAAAAATAAAGTTGCCAGTATAGTATATGGCATACCTTTGGAATCTGCCTACGAAATTATGTCACTGGTATAGTATGTGGTCTATCTTAGCATATTATAAGGAAGTATTATATATGTTAACGGTTTATGGTAACGTTTATTGTTAAGGTTAGGGCTAATGTTAGGATTACGGCAGAGTTAGGGTTAGGGAAAAAAATGTTTCAATATATAGCTGAATACTTTTATCTGTAAATATAGTCTTACTGGGGTTGGAAACATTCAAACCAGGTATGCCAAATACTATATCGGCACCTAAAAGACTTGCTTGAATTAGCGATTAAATAATGCTTAGTATATTTTATGGTCTTTTGAAATATTGTTTTATGTAGAGATTTTGTGCATCATTTCGTATCGTAGAAATATTCATAATGCTGCTCTTTGGAGTAATGTTTTTGTTTAAAGCAATCACTAACTTTTTACGTGTCAGTTAAAACTTGTCCAGAATAATTTGATAAAAAACAACCTTTATTTGGAGGAACAACCGAGAATATCTGCTAAACGATTCAAATCGATGAGATTGTTTTACATAAGTGATTTTTTATTTTCATTTAAAATTATTTATTTTTAATGTTTGATTTAATTTTTCTTGACATTTATAAAATCCTTTAATGGCTTTCAATCATACAAACATATTCTTCCAAAATGTATGACATTTTTTTTTACTTGAGTTGATGTTATTGAAATGTCTATGAAAATGCAATATTTTGAAAAACATTTAAAATGCGTTGTTCAAAAATTTGGAATATCTATTGTATATTTAAAAGAATTGAAACGCGGCATTTATTCGAGGGAAGGCACTCCGGTGGTTTAAACGCTAAAACTAAACAAATTTTTGAACTTTAAATTTGGATTAACTGTCAAATGCAGTAAGCGTGAATGGAAGAGATTTGACAATTTAGGCAATGTATTTTTTCGAAAAAGTTATCGAGATTACGCATATTTAATTTATTTATTGCTTAATTCTAACTCTTTAAAAGCTATGCCAGAAATCTATCAGTAAGAACCACTTTGATTTCAGAGAGAGAAATAATTTTTTCATATTAAAAACAAAATGTATCCGCATGAACAGATGCTGTTTTAATATAATGTTAATATTTTTATTTTGCAAAATACACACATTTACAGCTATTATTTAAATGTAGTTTCATTATTTAAATAGGTGAAGAGTTTTATTCTTTCTTTCCAGTTTAGGATTGGGTTTCCGGTTCCTTATATTTACATTTGCTTTGTACCCCAAGCGTCTACACTTGAACTCTGAGTTTTTTTCACCAATTATTTATTTCCTACTATCTCGTCTCCAACAATGGAAGTAGATAGGTTTGTCTATTGTCTGGTTCATATTCCTAACCGGTCTTTTGAACATGAGTAGAGGTGTATCTCTTTTTTTCTTTTTAGGATTGGGTTTTTGGTTCCTTAAATTTTTTTCGTCTCCGTACTCCTAATATTTTCGCCTGAACACTGAAATTTCATTCATTAACTACATATTTAATTTTTCCCCTTCCTTCTCCGATAGGAGTAGGTAGGTTCATCTATCGTCCGCTTTACACTCGTCTCCGGTCTTTTGAATTATTTTCTGTTTTCGGTTCCTTGTAAAGTCTGTTTCAGAGCTATACTCCTAACGCTTCTTCTTTCCTATGCTAATATATATCTACACATGAATCCACTTGCCTGAGTTGCTCTTGTGCATTGTATTTGGTGAATAATAGCAAAAAAGAAGAATAAGAGACATAAGTAAAAATGCCAAAAAGCGTGTAATTGAACTTCTGGAATTGTACACTTCAAAATTATATAAATATATAAAATGCTGTGTAAATATATTAACTGCATTGGTATTTGACCGAAAAATATTTTAATACAAAGTCAGGTGTATTAATTTGATATTGTAAGAATGCAGACTTTAAATATATATTTTATATTAATTATTTCATTAACACTGTTTACATTGTTCATGCTGTTGTTTTCCTCTTTAATGTCATATTCACATTGTTTCGACCGTTATGCGCTCTAGTCTTCTTCAGGTCATATACATTGGGATTTCGAACTAAAGTAGATTGTTCTCGTTCCACGTGCCATGCTTTTCTGGATATCTCAGTTTTAGTTATTTTTCTTTAGTAACTCAACTCCCCAAGTTTTTCTTCTTCTCTGCTGTAGTCAGGTGAAGAAAAAATTTAAGTGCCTGGTTTACTTCAACCAACGTTTTTATCCACTGGGCAATGTCACATACCAATGTATATCACCCGAAGAAGGCTGGAGCCTACAACGACCGAAACATTTTAAATATGACAATAAAGATAAGGACACATTCCGAACAATATAAATAGTGTAAATAATTACAATATTAGAAATATAGACATTTAATAATAATTGTCGCTTTTATATGTCTTACTATTTAAACTGTTATTATATTGGTTGTTATACACACAATGTTTCGGCTGTCGTAAACTGCAGTGTTCTTCAGTTCTCTGTCATTGTACTTGACAACCTTTTCGGAAGTTATATGCGAATCGTTTATTTAATCCCGAGGTCAGATGTTCTCAGTAGACTGACGACAGTTTAAACTCCAAAGAGAAACGGAAAAGCCAATCCTTCAAATCAAACATCAGAAGAGCGGAAAAAAAACTGGCTCTCAATACCCTGCAGAGCGATAATGGAATTATCATACTGCCAGAAGACAAGTCTACATTATCTGTGGTGGTGAGCAAGTGTGAATACTCATAAATAGTGTTCAACGTCGCTAGGGATGTTAGTTATAACAAGATAAAAAACACTTTGAAAATTGTGAGGAATCTCTCACAAAACTTGTGCAAAGAAAAATATTACTTCATTATGAATGAATCCAGACAGCTAATTAAAGTTTACCTTAATTGACTACACATGTAATTCTTTCCCAAAGTTACAATGAATCACATAGTCGAAGATCATCCTTCCATTTATCGAGTAGAATCCTCGTAAGTGTAATGAAACCGAAAAATATACGTCTGTCTAATGTATAAAACTCTATACATTTTGATGAGTCAATGAGAGATAGCAACCAGATTCTGTGCATGGACAGACTGAGCCTATTCAGCACAATTTCCAGAGACTGGGTTTTCTCAATTGTTTGAGAAAAGTTAGAATCTTAGTCTTATAGGAATTAAATCCTATAGATATTTTTTAACCAACAAAATCTCACTACAAAGTTTGTTTGATAAACAATAGTTACTCAGGCAAATACTGCCAAAATACGTGCAGACATGTTATTTTCGGACCATTTAGAAATTATCAATAACCCATTCAACCACTCCAGCAAATTTGAGAAAAAAAAAATTGCGAACTATTGTGACATTATTTCTTTTAACTAAGGAAAATCTTGTATTTAAAAAAAATTAACACCTATATGTGAAATTACATCTTGGATCTTTTTTACGGATGTAAATGTTTAACCATACTGATTCTCATAGTTCAAAAATGTCTAAAGCTAGTTTGACCTACACGCACCTACATAAGCGCACGCAATACCAGATGAGAGCCAGCAGCCGCATAAAAAGGCCTTGTTCCCTCACTGACAGAAAAAATTGAACGTTATCAATTGAGTCTGTCCACACATCTCACAAACAAATCTTCCTGCAAGAAAAATTGAACATTTTATGGTCATTGTATATTTCTGAAAAAATATATAAATGTTATTTCTACTGAGGTTCTGCTTTTACTTCTTCAGAAAATAACTTTTTTTATGTTTCATTTAAAACATGTGCTGATTTTGTTGTTAAATATGCAGTTTAGATATGTGGATGATGCCTTCACATTTGTTACAGGTACGGATGGTCTATTTAATTAAATAAATATTTACATAAAATTATCAAAACTCAGCAAGTATTTTCGGTTGTAATAATAATTTACATTATACAACGTCAAATGCCATATTTTATCTCCTTGAATCCTATCCACCTCTTATCCTTTCTTCGACACCACCTGTAACTTATTTTTTATCTTACTGTTATCACCTGGACACCAATGGCAGACCTGACTTCTTTGGGGTGAAATGATAAAAAATAGAAATCTAAGTTCAAGAGAACCGTGTACCTTAAGCTATCTTTCACTGGTAAATATCTGAAATTCAATTCACATTATTCATAAATGTAGGTACCTCCAGCCATTTTTGATAACTAACTTTTAAATTGAATTTTTAAAAAAATAAGTTTTCTTGAAAATTTTATTTCAGTTTTAATTGAAAGCTAAATGATTAAATCTACTATTTCCAGTATGCAAAATACTCTGGTTTATTTCAAACAGAAATTATATTGATTGAAATATAAAAGTTTCAGATGTTTTTTCAATTTGTGAATTTGCCGCCATTTTTGAGCGATCGACACATTTTTGAAAACAAAAGTTAATTCTCGGTTTTAAAAATCTTGCAAAAATAAAACATACATTGGTGACACTTTATTTTTTAAAAGATTAGCAAATTTTATGTTAGATTAATCTGATTTACAGAAGTATTACTTAGTTATAGCGTTAAATTTAGAATAAAACTATTTCTTAATCACAAATTTGAACTTTTATGACAAGATTGTGTTGATAGCTTCATGATTAGAGATAAAAATGTATGGCGTTCATAAGGGACAAAAAATTACTCATTGTTTTTTGGGTAAGGGAGGAAACTCTTACCTTTTAATTTGCACATAGAAATTACCATACAAAAACCATCAAATGCATAAAAAAGTTTAAATTATTTTAAAAATATGGGTGCAAAACAATTTTTATTAAAATCTTCAATTTTTGATAGGCAATATTGCTGGGAGCACCCCTTTTTGCACATAAGAATGGACTCGCCTCATGTGAACATATAATCCTGCCTATACAGAGAACGGTAGGGACTGTCACAGGGAGTAGAGTAGTTGTACTGCCGCTAGTTGGTCAGTAAGGATATAGACTCATTACCCGGACCTTCACTACAGGACTGTATATAGGGTTTCTACTAATAGTATTCCTAGTATTCCTGAATTGACTAACCCGTGTTCCAGTTTGTATATTTTTGTTCAATATAACTTACATTTTCTATCTCCATATCTGCTTTTGTTATTTATTGTGTGGTTTCTCAACAAGAATCCACAACAAATTGGCTACGAAGATGAGATTCGAATTCAAGCGGGCAAAAATACGTTTCCACGTCAGTTGTCAAAAACAAATTGCCGACAAAAGGACGCGAACTCACGTTTAACACCAAGGAACAACAAATTTGCGTCGAGGATCTCGAAATACACATACAGAGAATCGACAACAAATTGACGAAGTAGATTTGTACACAAGTTGCACAACAAATTTGTGACGAACTTACCCTGAATTCCTTTTAATAAAGTTCGCTACGAGGATTCGACCAACAAATCGACCACAAACAATTTGGCAACACTATTACAAAGAGATAGAAAAAACAGTCGAAATTAATTGCTAGAAAGCAATAGCTAAAAAGTCAAACGCCTCAAGGAATCAAAACAGCAAATCATAGAGAAATTTCGGAAAGGAATACTGGAAATCATTATCAGAAGCGAAGAACGACATATGGAAATCCAAAAAACAAATGAAGAAAGATATATGGAAATGCAAGAAAGACAATCACAATTACAAGAACTATTATTAAATTAACAAGTACAATACTAGAAAGGAACACGGAAAACGAGAAGACGTTTTCGCAAGATGCTGGGTGGAACGCTATAGAAACTTTTAAATACTCAATTGAGGAAGACAAAAATTTTGGAGAATATTACAGGCGATATGAAGATATTTTTAATATCGACTACCAGCACTGGAGTAAAAAGAAAAAAATTAAGACTTTTACTCCGAAAATTAGGTATGGACGAACACACTAATTTGTAGATTATATTCTCCCAAAAAAGACGAACGATTTAACGTTCAACGAGGTAGTGACAGGCCTCACGGAGCTATTTAATCCTAAAATTTCGTTGCTTCATAAAAAGTAGAAATTTCTTAATATCAGAAAAGACGAAAACGAGGACTATTCTACATTCGCAGCTATCGTCAACAAACTGTGACGATTTTAAATTGTCGGGGCTAACCCCAGATAATTTCCAGTGTCTCATATTTGTCCAAAGATTAGTTGCTGCTAAAGACAGCGAAATGAGAAAACGAATGCAGACCAAACTTCAAAACGAGCCAGGTCTAACACTACAAAAATTGTCAGAGGATTGACACAAATGTCTCAGTATAAAGAAAGATAGCAAGAATAAAGAAGAGTCAGGAATCGCGCACATTCGAAAAGTAAAAAGAAATTTATATTTTGTACTCTCCCTAAAAGCAAAACAAGATTATAAGGAAAAAGAAAATAAATACAAACTACGTTTGACAAGAATCCAATAAAAAAACAAGCCCCCTCCTTCTGCATGTTACAGATGTGGTGGATGGCATTGGTTGAAAGGTTGTTTTTTCAAGTACAAAAATTACCGAGCGTGTGGTAAGATGGGCCACAAAGCTACGGTATGCAGTAACAAAAACCAACCTAGTAGGGTAAGATCTACTAGAGTGGAGAATGAAAACAAGGAAAATATGAGAAGACATGCTGGAAATATTGAATAAGAAGATCAAATTACAATTGGATTTGGGATCAGACTTAACAATAATAAATTTACAGACATGGCGAAAGTTGAAAAGACGACCAACACTAAAAATTTGCTATATCGATAATAGGAAAAAGGTTAAATTGGAAGGCGAAATTATCGTGAATGTAAAATTTCAAGGAACGACCAAAAACTAAATATCTCCGTTATGAAAAACATACATAACCTAGTAGCAACGGACTGGATGCAAAAATTTAATATATGGAGTTACCCATGAACTCGTGTTGTAAAAAATAAAGAGCGTGACGACGGAAACTTCAGAATTGGAAAAAAAGGTATTCTCAAGCAGTAACAAATACACAACAGAAATCGCGCAAAAGAAAAATATGCAACTTGTATTTATTATAACGATAGTTACGGGAAAAACTTGCAAACCAGGTAAACAAGTGAAACACACCAACCAACAAAGGAGTGAAGAGTCAAGCTCGTCATTCTCAGAAAACGTTGGCGTAATGAAAAAAAAAAGAAATATTTGGAAGCTGTTGAGAATATTAGATCCCAAGCGAAAAAAATGATAGCTCCTCCTCAAAAAGAAGCTAGCGAGGGGATGTTAGGGAGCACTCCCTTTCTCACATAAGAATGGACTCGCCTCATGTGTACATATAATCCTGCCTATACAGAGAACGGTAGGGAGTATAGCAGTTTTACCACCGCTAGTTGGTCAGTAAGGATATAGATTCATTACGAGGACATACATCTTTAATTTATATATTGTTTCTACTAATAGTATTCCTAGTATTCCTGAATTGACTAACCCGTATTCCAGTTTGTATATTTTTGTTCAATATAACTTATATTTTCTATCTCCATATCTGCTTTTGTTATTTATTATTTTGTCTGGTTTCTCAACAAGAATCCATAACAAATATAATTATCAATTCTTAACTAAAATATAAAGCATAAAACTGTTCTTTAAAAGATTTAAAAAATATTTTTAAAACTTTAAGAATTATTGTAATGATAAAATTTGAAAACAATTCTTTTAAAATTTTATTAGTAATCGAAATCTTTTTCTTTAATGTCCGTAATTATTATTATTTATGCCAGCAATTAAAATCTTATCAAATTAAATTATATCAGAGTTTTATTGCATTTTTATTTTACTCTTCGGAGCAGATTTTCGGATACTGTTTGCAAATTTAAAATAAACATATAAAGATGATTTATATTCCCTAATGAGTCTTGCGTCTAACTGATAAAAATAGATTACTCCCAATTAAAATTTATTAAAATTGCATGGATTTTCGGGAAGGTGGGGTGTGAAATAGACGTAAAAAATTATCAAGATTTTTGAAAATAATAATTTCAAAAATAATGTAATTCATTTTTGAATGAGTACTAAACGTTTCATTAAAATCCGACAATTATTTGATTTTTACTAGAATTTCCAAATTAATGTGTTTGTCACCTAAAAAAAAGGAGGTGATGCAATCATTACGTTTTTCCAATGTAAGCAGTCGTAAACTTTGTTTAATTGCTAACTTAAATCAAAACAAAATTTTCTGACAAAATTTCAAAAATGTTGGAAGGGATTAAAAAATCTTTAAAAAATAATTAAAAATTACTTTCATTTTTCTTCTTAATAATAATATAAACATTTTGATTGAAAAAGTTTGTTTTATTACGTTTGAGACCTTTTTTTATCAATATTATGCAGTTTTTTTAGCGATTTAGTGAAGGTACATACCATAAAGTGTCAAAGATTTTCTGTGGCAAGTAACACTGCTCAAAAATCATATTTAGCAATCCAGACAACAGTATGAGATGATCAGTATTAAATATACATTGCAACGCATTAATTATCCTGCAGGCATAACGTTGTCTTCCACGAGCAGGAAAAGGAGAATTGAAGAAATTTTTTTTTATGATCCGTCTGTCATAGATAAAGGATACAGATGAAAAGAATCCAATCATCTGCGCTTTATATATTCGGATATTATTGTAAAATAGTTAAATCCTTTAGCGATGTATCTCCTGAATCAAGCTTTCTCCACCAAGAAGAAAATAAAGCCAACAAGTGAGTGTATTTTATCTCATGCATTTGTGACAAAGCAAAGTTGGAGAAAACAATCACGATGGGATAGCTGAATGTTGCTTTTATTTCTATTGTATTTATCTACCCTCTTTTCTTTGGAAATAAAACGAAAGCCTACGAGGACGAAATTAATAGAATGAGTTACTTAAAGAAAGACTAGAGAAAGGTTATGAAATACCAGGGAAAAAGAAAAAATGGAGGAAATAAAATTGGAAAGGAAGATCATAGCACTTTGGTTCATCCATAGCGTCTAAAGAAGCTTATCGATAAGTACTGTGATTTAAACATTCGGACTGAAATTATCTTTCACGTCATCTGAATGACTGTTCGGAAAATGAGTATTAATTTGTAGAATCCCAGAATCAAATATAAGCCAACGATGTCTCGCGGTTCAAATCAAGCGTATGTTCATTTTGTAATATGACTCTACAAATCCAGAACGTGAGAAAATTGATTTCATTTAACCCCGTTCATTGCCCAAATTCTGATCAGCAACGAACGTGTTTTCATTTATTTTTCCTGCCTTCGCGTACGCCAGTTAAACTTAGTTTATTAATTTGATATTTTAAACTTCCTAACCTTCAGTTTTTCGATGTGATATGCCTGTTTACATGTATTTTTAAGCGACATAAACATTTTTTTAATTTTGCAAATTTTGACCAAACGTTAAGAACAGGTTATAGTTTTAGTTGTAATCTTGCCAGTTGAGGAACACAAAAATATACATACACATACTTTCTTAAAATATTGCAGCTGAAAATAATTCAAATTTTATTTTTAGAGGGATTTTATATTTTTACTGTACATTCTCTCTCTCAGTATTTGTCTACATTTCTGAGATGAGGTAGTATTTACACTATTTGCATTATTCGGACTATTGTTCTTATCTTTGTTGTCATTTGTACGATGTTTCGGCAGTTGTACGCTCCGGCCTTTTTCAGGTGCTAGAAATTTCGAACCGAACCCTTTATTACGATCACTGGGGTATATCATTCTCATTTCTTGTGCCAAGTTTCTTTGGTAGTCATGAGTTATCCCTCTAACCCGACTCTAAGTTACTTGTTCACCACTGCTGTAGCCTTGTATTGAACTTACAACTCTTTGGTTTAAGTCACTAGAACCAACCAACTTCTATATGCACTGAACAAGAACAACTGAATTTATGAAACTTATAAACCATTTTTTTCAGAAACCATTTTTTACCAGAGTTCGTATTGCAATTTTGTAGATGTTTATGGTTTTCTCTAGTATCAGAGCTCATATTACAAATTTTGACACTAATGATACTAGAGAAAAACATTTAAGTGCTTTTACCTTTTTGAAGAGAAAATAACTATTTTTCTATTAAATACATTGAAAAAACAAATGTTTATGATTTTCAAAGTTCCGCGGATTTTCCGCTATTTTACGTAATTTCCGCGATAAATTATATACATATATTTTTAAAAGCCTGCAATACAGCGAGACGGCGAAAGGTGAGCCACCAAATGACAAGGTAACACTATATATATATATTGTAATTTTGTTATTGCCATGGTTCATAAAAAAAAATTATAACTCTACACAAAAATATTCTACGTCTATAGCCCGGCTCAGAGTTTGATATACTCTGCAATAATCAGGTGTTTATTGTGAACTGACCGTTCCGGGTTTTGACTTTTAGTTCTCGCGTTGTTTCTAGTAGTTATATATTACCATGCTGGGAAGCTATATTTTAATTTTTATTGTATAATTTAATTTGATTTCCGCTAAAATGTAAATATGAAACTGGAAATTAAAATTTAAAAGTTAAATCAAAATTTAAATTAATCGGTAGAATACATGTTTTGTGCCTCTGAATCAAGTGGGATTACTTGCTTTTATTTTACGGGAAAACAAAAAACATTAATAATAGAAAAAATAATCTGAAAATATCTACATAGTCAAATCTATGTTAATCCGGGTAAATGTATTTGCACAGATATTTATTTTCATGTTTGCATGTGGTCACCAATTCACTTTTTTGTTTAGTTAATTAGGATTATTTAAGTGTTTTAAGAAAACAAGTTTCTCTAAATGGCATAAGTTAAATCTATTTCCTATTTTATTATAATATTTGTTTTTGCAATGATATCTCTTTTATTTTTATTATACGCGTCTGATAATTGCAGAGTATATGAAACTCTGAGTATTGCTATAGATGTAGAATAATATGTATATTTTTAATATATACTATATAGCTGTGTTATATTACATCGACCACTATTTTATAACACCAGAAAAATATTTATATACGTGCGTATACTTGCGTGTATATTTATATGTACCTTTATTGAGATAGATAGATAGATAGATAGATAGATAGATAGATAGATAGATAGATAGATAGATAGATAGATAGATAGATACTAAACAAAAAATGTAAGAATGTTGAAAAAAAAAGACTGCATCAACTTTTCCTTGTCTTTCATATTCAATGGAACATGTTTAAAAGAAAGGTTGCTGCCCAAACATAGATGATGAAATGAAATAAATACATAGAGTTAAGTATATTCCATTGGTGCCAATGGCTTAAACAGATAAGAATCCTGAATTTTAAGTAAAATTTTTCGAGAGATTGACAAAATAATTTCCATTCTGATTTTTTTGTTTCTGTCCAACAAGATATATATTTGTATTTATAGATCATTTCTAATTTCAATATATAAGGGAGTTTATATATTATATATTATTTTAAAATGATATTAATGTAAGTGCTGCATATTCAACAAGTCTGTGATTCTGTCAAGCCCTCTGAAATGTATTCTACCTTAGTGGGTTGTAACATCTAACGAAGAAATCCATGTCGAAGTTTCCCTATTACTCAATCAATGAATGGATTTTAAAGACTCTGACATTTGATGCCTCCGAAAAAAAAATCTCTAGTGGATAAAGTAAAATGTTAAAGGTCAATCGGGTGATTTATAAGAATAAAAAGTACTGCGTTGATCAAAGATCATCTTAAAAGTATTTTTGTACACAATGACTTAATCAGGCCTTTTAAACTTAAAGGAAAAATAGAGATAAAAAGTAAATGATGACAAAGGGAGATAATTACAACTGAACTAAAAAGAATTTCATAGACTATATTATTGACGTTGAAATTGTCCTAAGCCCAACGACAACGCTAACATTTTTAGGTAATGTCATTTACATACGTTCTGTTTATTTGATTGATTGATTTCATCGTTATTTGCGCAGCATTAAATGACAGCAGCAACTGAATTTATTTGCAGAATTTTTGCAAAACAACGCAAATATCGGCTAAATCATATCACAGATACTTCTTTGGATTCTTGATAAAATACAGAGAATAGGTAATGTTAGTAGCATCTCGGTTTCAGTTACTTTGCCACCGCCGCAATATAGCTCTCCTATGCCTTTCTATTTTCAATGTAATTGTTCAGATGAGCTTTTCTTTTTCGCAACTTTATGAATTTAAGCGCATTACTAGATTGGCAACAAGGTCTCATCACTCTACAGTTGAAATGGCAAGAATTGGCTGTAAGTCTTATGTTAACAGTTTCTTTTATCTTTCTATTCCTTTGTGAAACTATCTTTTGGCTTTTTTGCACCCCAGTCAATTTTGATCTTCAAAGATTTAGATACAACGCCAATCTTTATTTTCTCTCTTTTTAATCCCTGTTTTCTTATTGTTCCCTCTTTTTAATAATGTTTTCTTTATCTCATATTCGTTCAAGCTCAGCAAATTTGCGTCTTAGTGAATTTATTGCCTTGCGTGGGGGAGGGGGAAATGATTTTTTAAAATATTAAAATGCAAAATTATGGGTGCATAATTTTTTACGAATTTAGTGTGAAACACATTGAAGGAAATTAAGTATTTAATTTCATTGATACGATGGATAGATGGATAGATGATAGATGGATAGATGATAGACGATGGATAGATGCTTTTCGAAAGTATTTAAATGTCCCAGGCGGAAGTCATTATATTTTTGTTAATGTTCTCAAAAGGCATAGCACTAGTTTGAAATAAAGGATTTTCTTCTTTTTCATGTTATATCGACTGAATGTATTCAAAATATTTTCATCTAAATTTAAACAAGTACATATGACACACTGGATAAAAGCATTGGTTATTTTCTGTGAATTGACCCAACGAGTCGTGACTTCAATACCGAGCTACAGCGGTTATGAAAAAGGACGTTTAATTGACGGGAGATAACTAAAACATTTGGAAGTGGCATGGAATGAGAACAATATAACTCAGTAATCTAAATAAAGGGTTCGGTTTGAAATTCCAATCACCCGAGGAAGACCGGAGCGTACAAGAGCCAAATATGACATAAAAAGCGAGAACAACAGTCCGAACAAAGTAAATAGTGTAAAATTAAACACGCTATTTATCTAAATGTAAATGAGAGAGTTTATTAAAAGCAACAGTATACATACGATTTTTGATATTTCAATTTAATTAATTTTTTTTCAATTAATGTGTGTTTCGTTTTATCCTGCATTCCAGATTATCATTCCACGATCATTAGAATGTATTAATTAAAAATGAAACTAAAAAAATAAAACTCCGCTAATATTTGATCTAAAATCTTTTATTCTAGAATAGTTTCTTAATGAGATAGCCATCTGATCAAATTGGCCGCAAGATTCTACCAACGTATCTACCTCGTTGCAATGCTTCTTAGTTTCTTTAAGTTTACATTGAAAAAAATTCTAGGGGAACAAAAAGAAAATAACAGAAACAAATTGAGACTACTTAATCTGAAAAAAACTTTGAACAAATTAAGACTATGATACGCTTAGATGCTTTTACTATAATAGTGTAATGGATATCGGCCCGGAATGAAACATTAGAGAGCCGAGTTAAACTTCCAGTCGAATTCGTTTACTTCAATTGCACGCAGTAATTTTTATAATCCCTTCACCCCTAAGCAAGGCAATCCTGCCACTGGTGCGCAAAGAGAGCGGGGAAAAAGCAAATAAATAGGAGAACAATGTATATATAGGGTGTGTCGGAGGAAGTATAAAATACAATAAAATATGGCAATTAACGTTGCTCTTAAACTTTTGGAGATTGTAGCTATCAGGGAGCAAGTATACAGAAAGGAGTTCCACAGACGGGAAGTGAAAGAAATAAAACTGTTACACTAAAAGTGTGGGAAACATCTGACTGTTTTGCCGGTAAACGTGTGACCTAGCTGCTAATCTCATGTAAATTCGTGTAGTCGGGTCAGAGCAGTAACCGTGAAAATATTTGTAGAAAATACGGAGGAAAGCCACTTCTCGTCGGTGAGAAAGTGACTGAAGTCGAGCTGCTATATCTGGAGCAATTATAATGCAGATCCTCCTTTGGACTTTGTCGAAAACTCCAAGATGAGTATCAGCAGCACTCGAACAGATATTGCAAAAACATTCAATGTAGTTTTTTTTTATTGCGACAATTAGTGACTACAAATTAGTATAGAAAATTTTAGTGTCTTTTTGCTGTGAAAAAAAAAACATTGATGTAGAAATTATTGCAAAAATTAGATAATTGTTGGATATTAATGAAACTTTCATGAATGAATGAAATTATTATTGAAATGTTTACTTTTTAGAAAATCATGGAAAAAAGATTTTCTTTTACATTTGTTACCCTGCACTTATTTAATATATGCAATTCTTTTTTCAAAAGAGCTCCCTTCTTCGTTGGCAAAAACCCGCCTTGAAACTTAACGTAAAAAATGTAATAAAATCAAAACATTATTTAATTAAAAAACTTTCAATTGATTTTATGAATAAATTATATAATGAACACTCTTTTCTTAAGAAAAAAATTCAATGAATAATGAAGAATTTTTTTTGTTTTAAAAACGTTTGATTATAATAATTTAAGTTTTAAAACTTTTAAATTTTAGTACTAATTTGTACCAGTTAGGTGATAGTAAGTAAAAATCATATTTACTAATCGCAAATTTAAAATCAGACTACAATTCATTAACCCTAAAAATTAAAAAAAATAATTTTGAATTTTTGTGCATAAACGTAACGATTTTTATAAATACAGACGTTCATACAATACATTATCATAATATAAGAGATGTAATGATAGCCAATTTAAATGCAATTTAATAAAAATTAGATTACTAATTTTATTTTTCTTAAGCTTTAAGATAAGCTTTCCTTAAGCTTGAAGATAAGGGTGTAGTTAAAAATTATATAAAAATGCTATCATATTATATTCTTGAGGTATTTTTATAGAAATGTCCCAAACATAGATAAAGTTCTGGTCATCATTCAAGTTGTCAACCTGTCAACATATTAAATGAACACCCACTACCTTTTTAAAAGCGTATTTATGAGATATTTTACAGTAAAGATGAATAATATTGGTTTCAACTCAAAATAATTTAAATATAAATCGTCTAATATTTCTCAAATAAAGTTTCAGAGAAGTGTATTTAATTTTTGAAAGATTGTTTAATAAAGAGAATAACATTTTGCAGACATGTATTTAGAAATGATGCCAAATTCTGCGATTGTTAGCGATTTCAAAACAAAGCCGCATTCCAGTCAATTTAAATTAGTTTTGAAATACAGCGAAGTATTTTGCTTATCAGAAATATTAAATTTAATCTATTAGCTTGAAATTAAAACAAAAATAAAAAATTCAAGAAAGATTTTTCATTTTTAAAATTTATTTTAAATCTTAGATATCGCATTTCTTTGGTGGTAGAACTCGTTGTAAATATTAACAATAGATTAACGACAGTGTATGATGGATTAACAATGGGCATGTTTGTTTAAGAAATGTGTATGTTAGATTAACGAATTTGTATGTGCGATTAACGAATGTGTATGTCGGTTCGACGAATACGAAGGAAAGACTAAAAGAATTGCAACATAAATTTTGTCTTCAATTCCAAAATGGGAAATTATCAGTATTATACATTGATATGTTAGAACTTCGTTTTATATCTGGATAACTTTATGCAGTTTACCAGTTAGTCGTACGTTACAATTCTAGGACAGGCAGTGAAATCCATAGAAATTAGAGAAAGTGAAATACGCAAAATAGCGTTAGTAATACGAGATTATCTGCTGTTATAACCGTGTATGTTTGAGAAAATTTTTACTTTGGTTTGTGCTCGAAATTCTGAGAAGGTTACGAAATACTGTAGGCAACAGAGGAGGCCGCATTGTATGATGTCACAAATGTCTTGTTACAACAATTTAGATGAAACAGGTGCGTTTGACTAAATCAGTGTATAATATATTTTAGCATAATGAATAATGAACCGACAAAAAGTAAATGTCTGTCTGTTCATTGGATCAGTGATATATCAACACTTATTGTTTTCAATCTATATTTATGTGATGAGATATTGTAATTATTTACACTATTTACATTGTTCAGAATTTTGTCCTCATTTTTATTGACCTATTAGCAAGTCTTTGATCTTTGTACATTCCAGTTAACCAGCGAGGTAGATTGTTCTACTTCTACGTTCCATGAGATATTTAGAAGAAATGTTTGTGTCAGTTATTTCTCTTTAACCCAATTCTCCTACTGTAGCCAATTATTGAACACACAACTCACTCGATTAAGTCATTGGATTGCTTCAACCAACGCTTTTATTCATGTGTCCCTGAGGGTTATTTAATGCGAACATTTTTCTAGTAAGCATTCTAATTTCTTTTATAAAATGTATTGTTGGTATTTGTTTTACAAAAGTGTATTGTATTGATGCTATTTTTTTCATTTAAAAATGTATTGCTCGTATTTTCACTAAAAATCGTTGATACCTTTATAGTGTTTTGACCCCAGTTTTGAAAGTTGATTAATTATCCCTAACAGGTGCTATCACTCCAGGTCATAGTAAATCTGGAAACGACAGAAATTAAGCGGTAGTTGCAAACCCCTTAAAATCTCCCAGTAAGAGGCTCTGCTGCCGGATGTAGTTTATTATTATACTCTTGACGGAAAAATTAAATGATAACAACGAATAATAATATCTATTCTATGGATTGAAAGAATTTTTAAAGTTTTCAGTCATTTTTAACACTAACTAAAACAGGAAAAATATAAGTAATTTCGTTCGAAATTTCATTTGTTTTACATTGATTATTATAAAAAAGGAACTACACCTTATCTGTTCAGAAAAAATTGAGAATATATTTTTCAGTCACGATTGCTAATAAAGAATGAATTGAGACAATTTTAATTGACAATTGAGTCATTTTATCTTCAGTCTTTTGATTACTGCTTAATGAGAAATAATATTTTACACAAGTTTTTTGAATTATTTAATTCTTGTCAAAATGATTTGGTTTAAAATATTAATATACTTACACATATATATACACGTTTTGTTTATATCTTCACATAAATCGTGTAAGAATATGATAATGACTAATTTGTTACAGATATAATTTTACCGTTTATTTTATCATCTTTCTTAATACTCCTATGTGTAACACAGATGTTTATTTTTCATAAAGATCACAATACAGTCTTCATTTGCTAATTAGCGCAGTTTCAGTAGCTTAAAGCAACATTTTAAAATACGGCACAATTAGAAAGGTTTGTTTCGATCACTGGCATCGATCATTTTATCATATTTGAAGAATTATATTGTCATTCATGAAAATGAATTTGTGTTTACGATGGCGCAGCTAAGAAGCGATAATAGCATTAATGGTATGCCTCAGGTAAGAATGGCCACTAATGGTTCCATCAGCACTATTTGTTTTCTTGTTCTTGATAATTCTTCTTCAGAATTTTAATATTTGATTCGCCAAACCTGTTGACTAAAATTGTTTGACACAGGGAATATCTGTACACATCAGTAAACAAAATATTAAAACAAAGTTGCAGCAGCTGTTTAATATAGTATTTGGCGTATTACAAAATATTCAAATAGAGTTGCAACGCCTGCTTGATGTAGACTAAGGTCTATTACAAACGTGTTTAGCAATGCTTGCTCTTTAGTATTGTTACAATTTGTGGCAGGTTTCCATGCAAGAAAAACGATGAATCCGTTTGATTATTGCCAGAATAAACAAAGTAAATATTTGGAAAAGTTTTGCACTTACTTGGTGTACATTATTTCAGTAAGTAAAACAACGGAACGGATTATTTTACAGACTGATTCTCTAACCTAATGCCTGTAAACAAACATGAAGTTCACAGGCAATAGTAGCCTATTTCTAATGCGGGCCCGTGGCACATCGTGACCAGTAAAACTTGTAATATCTTTCTAAAGATACTCTCTTCAACTTATAACACTAAAAGTCAACAGTTACAGCTGTAACTATCACTACAATAACACGTAGTACAGATCATGCCCGCTCACTGTTTCTGTCGTCAGATATCTCGAAGTAAGCCGACTGATCAAACTCTGTCCAAAGATAAGCAAATAACGATTATCTCCCTTTGGAGAAAAAGGGTTCACGGGGGTCACGTGATAGTCGGTCATATTAGAGCATAGAGAGACGAAATCCAGTCGCAATTTTACCACGCGTAGATGTAAGATGTGTTTGCCTATGTCAGTTGGTATGTAGACAGTATAGAAAAAAGACATGAGTGCTCGCGGCAGTTAAAATATTAAAAGGAAAAACATGGTCTCACTAGACACACAAAGGAAACAACCGGCCTGTCCGTTTTCTCATCGGAAGATATTTTCTATACCTACGTCATAATTTGTTGGTGTGGGAAAAGTCAATGTTATATATATATATATATATATATATATATATATCAGTATAAAAATCATGATTTCATAATCTTACATAACTAATATATCCTTCCTATACAAGTGTTCAGAGTCATGACTGAATCACAGATTTAGTCACTAATACTATATGCATATTGCTATACTTAGGTTCATATGCAATAAATATGTATATCCAATACTAATAATTATGTCATTGATATGCTGCTTTTTTCATATTTGCATTAAAGTTTAAATCGAAATATGTAGCCAATTCTAATAACACTGACTTTTTTAATAAGTAAAATTCTTCATCGAAATTGAATGAAGAAAGAAATTCTTCAGCAGAAAACTTTATTTTTAAGCAAACAGGAAAACAAAGTCAGTTTTGTCAAAAAATTATCTAAAAAGAAATATAAATTCAGTTCTTTGTTGTAATTATTGTGAAAAAACATCGAATGAGAAAATTATTCATTTTAATTAAGATAGCTGACTTGCTGTTTTTGCTTTGAAATGAACATCAAGGCCCAAGACGAGTCACCATTTTGTCACGGTTACGACATAATAAAAAGAGAAAGAAAGAAAAAGAGAGAAAAGGTGAAAGAAAAGAAGAATAAAAATACCACCAACGCTATAAGAAAAATTAATTTATATACAAATGTAAAAATATGACAATATTACAATGAAACATTCAAAACAATATTGATTCAGTCTACAAACGATTAAGATTTAACTGAGAGCAGAGAAAAAAAATCAAAGATAATATTGTTTCCAAAAGTCAACAGTAGTCTTGGTCGCAAAAATTAAAAGTGAGAAATGAAGGTTTTATCCACGAGAATGTGCTACGACTGTGCAAAGATTGATTGTCGGTGGTCAGGGTTAATTGTTTAATATTTTCCGAACAGTAAAATTGTCTGCAAATGAACTGAACTGGCAAGACAAACTAGCCCTACCATTTATATAATCAGGCCACCTCTTTGAAGAAAGTCCTCACCATTTCCAGTGACTTTTAAGTCAAAAGAGGATATACTCTCACTTTCTTTTTTACTCGGGGTCTAACTCAAATGAAATGGTTCTTTTGTCTATTTTTCACTAATACGCGTGGCTTGTAGTAATTTCTATTTTGAGTATTTCCTAAAAAAGAAATTTCTGTTAACTTTGATTCACATATCCAGATTAGCATGGGGCCCGTATGCTAGTAGAGTTTCCGAACAAGTAACCGTTGGGTTAAGATAGTTCAGTATTCTTTGCGTAATTTAGACCACAACTGATCCATCGCACCCTGTATTACGTCTATACACTTTTATAACATGAGATTCGCATCAGATGATACCAAAATATACTTAGTGTTCATAAATGGAACTGGGTGAGTGAGCAGATTGACCCGAGAACTTTCATCCTAGTTGTCAGATGTAAATTTGAGCCTTGACTAGAAGTCTTAATTGCCTATAACATGTAAACACTTGGTCGACTTAGATTTGTCAAGAATATGCAGACGTACAAAAAACCTTATGACAGGTGTAGTGTTTAGTATTTTCGAAAAAGGGACTTTTGTAACAAAAGTCACCCGATAAAGTGCCCATTGGGCTCATGTGGTAAGACGGCTCAGGTAATAAGTAATTTATCTGACGTCAATATTGACGGTAAATAAACTGTGCTTACAATCATAATTTGATTCAAATATCAGTATTATAAAATCTCCGTGGAATTTCCACAGGTAGAGCTAGGAGTTACTTTTGTACTAGTACCGTTATAGCAATTTCTTTATAATATAAAATTAAATTTAGTGGAAAAAATTTAGCCCTATAATAGTGTCTTCTTACTCTATCAGGAGGAGTGACTCTCTAATTATAGAGTTGTCAGTCTTATATGATGAACTGTAAAATTCTCTAAGCCAGCAGATGAACAAAAACAGATTATAAAATCAGAGCGGTTTAATAATGTAGCCTACGGTGCAATTTTGAAACTCTTGAACCGAATTGACTTGTTCAAAATCATTTGCTTACTGAATCCAACTTGAGAATTTTTGACCTACTCGAACCAGTCAAAATCTGCCTGTCATCCATTTTCTTTCTCTTTCTTCTTCGCTTTGGCCTCGGTCAGTCACAATTAGGCAATTTATATGCGGCTGTGTGGACAATTGCAACCATTTTGATGGGCCGATAGCATCCACTCAACTGACGCACAATCGATATTGCAACACAATTTGATGTTCAAAGCAGTAAAGAATGTAAAGTGTCATGTATAATCTTTTGTCCCAAACCAAAATTTACGTCTTTCTCTATATTTCTTTCCTTGAAATCGAAAACATTCGTCTGAGGAACTCTTGTCTAAGGAATATTAGTCTCAGAATATTTGTTCTAAGGAACACTCGTTTAAAGAATATACGCCTAAGAAATAGTCGCCAAGAGAATTATGGTCTGATGTGAGTTGCATCAACATTAAAATATTTCATGCCCATAAATGCTTAAAAACCACATGTATCGTGAGTAATTACTGTTGCTATAATTGTCTTAAATATTATTCTTTAATAAATTAAATATAAATAAAACTGAGTATGCGGTACGTGTATAAAGTAAAAATTTATTTAAAATATTATTATAGATCTATGGTCCTCAGATCGGGTATTTAATGGACCAATGTACTTAGAGGAATATTCTTTATACAGTGTACTTAGACAATATTCATTAGACGAATGTTTCTAAATCCATTTTTCTTATAGTAACTTTAACATATTGAACAAATAGTATCTGAAAAAGGAAATGTTTTCAAATTAAGGAATTACACATATTTCAACCAATATCTTGTTGGAGAATTCATATCTATAATCCAATTTGAAGGTTCTGAGAAGGAATTGGTTGAAAGAAGTGTAATTTCTTAATTTCAAAATATTTCCTTTTTAGATTGCATTTTTTTATCTACATCATTTGAAACAATTCACATCCGTTAAAAATATTATAGAAATTATTACGGAGTCGCCAACTGGGTGCCCCGTGATTGGATGAAAAAAAAAACAATTATAGACTGCCTTTTTAGATTTTCAACAAACTCCCCACGTGAGTGGGTTTTACAAACACCCTTCCTCTTTTGCTTGTTGGGACCTTACAGACAAGACGTCCCCGTCTGCTCTACATCATCTAGACCCAGGATACGTGAGGGGATTTTTTTTTAATCGTATCACTCCGAGCATTGCGGTAATGCCACTGATGTGCAGGGGGCTACATAAGTGTAAAAAGATTAATTAGAAGAGAGTGAAGAGGAAGACGAACCAGTTAGAAAGGAGCAATAGAAGGATGAGAATACAGGTGTGATGACAGTTTCAAAGATGGAGAGAAAGGAAAGGATATACAGGGTGGGGAAATAACTAGAGTCAAGTGGTTAATAGATGAGTATTGACATTGCATTTAAATTCCTGGAGGTTGTAGCCGTCAGAAAAGCAAGAATTCGGGAGCGAATTCCACAGGCGGGAAGTGCGAGATAAGAAGCTGCAGGAGTAGAATTGTCGTCTGCATTTGGCTAACTTAACTGTGAATGGGTGGGACCTCGTTTCCAATCTGGTTGCACGAGTAAACAGTTGTTGAGGAGGCACCAGTGACTTAAGTTCGTTCGAGCAGAAGCCATGAAAGTATTTATAGAACAGACAAAGGGAAGCCGCATTTCGTCGGTGGGGAAGTGTCTATAGTCGAGCCGCTAAGTCAGTACCTATCACATTACTGATTTTCCTTTGGAGCCTGTGGGGAACACTGAGATGAACGGCAGGAGCGCCTGACCATATATGGCAGCAGTATTCCATGCACGGACGAATGGTTGATTTGTATATATGCAGGATGGATTCAGGCGGAAAAAAACATCCTGCCCCGACACAGTGACCCAACCTTCTTAGCAGTAGATTTAGCTATGGACTCGATGTAGTGGTTCCATTTGAGATCAGAAGAGAGGGTAAGGCCGAGGAGGTGCAGTGTATTGCTCTCGGGGAGAATCGCTTGGTCCATGCTTATGGGAGGCAGGAGAGGTTGCCTGTGATGATTGACAGACAACAGCTTGGTCTTAGACGCATTGAAATTGACAAACCACTTCTTGCCCCAATTCACCACAGAGTGTAGATACCGTTCAAGATAAGCAGCGAGATTATGTTTGTCCGCCACGACGGGTTTCTTACTGATGGGGGAGTAAATTGTGGTGTCATCTGCGTAGATGCCTACTTGGCACTTGATCTCATCTGGGAGGTCATTGATGAAAATAAGGAAGAGCGTCGGGCCCAGGATAGAGCCCTGTGGGACACCAGCATTTGTGCTGTAGGATGAAGAGGCATGCCCATTCAAAACGACCTTCATTTTGCGGTTATTTAAAAAGGATTGGATTAGATCAAGCAAGCGTCCGGTAATACCGTAACCCCGTAGCTTTTATAGAAGGCCAGAGTGCCAAACCCTGTCAAAAGCCTTGGAGATGTCCAGAGCAACAGCACGAGCGTCGCCTGACTCATCAAGGACCTGGAGCATGTACTCCGTAACGGTTATTAGTATGTCGGCCGTGGACCTGGCAAAGTGGAAGCCATACTGCCTGTCAGAGTAGAGTTTGTGGGCAGTAAGATGTTGAACTTTTTCAGCATTAATAATCGATCACTTTTCCGAAAATTGGTAGAAGACTGATAGGGCGATAGTTGGATGGGTCCGAGGGTTCACCACACTTCTTAAATACAGAAACGACTGAAGAGAACTTCCAGGATGCAGGAAAGCGGGAAGCAGAAAGACAGTAGTTATACAGTTTAGAGAGGACAGGGGAAAGTTCAGGAGCACACCTCTTAAGGACTATCACCGGGATTCCATCACCACCGCTAGCCTTATGGGGGTCAAGTTTTGAAATTACTCGGGATACTACTGTCAGGGTAATATATACGTCGTACAGTTTGGCCTCAGTTCTTATACGGAAGTCGGGGGAGGATACTCCAGATGAGTCAAATGTGGAGTTGGATGAGAATCTGCGAGCAAAGCACTCAGCTTTGTCCGCAGATGACGTGAGAACCTCAACTGAAGCACAGAAATCATGACTCTATTTTTTTCACCCAGCCATAACGACACAGGAAATATAAACTGTTAAAAGAACGCATCTTTCATATAAGTTCCGCAAACGCGACTGCTTGCAAGAGACTATCCTTTTTTCTTTTCTCTCTTTTCCTGTAAATACAAGTTTCTAACATTTTCATCTGTGTTTGTGTTCCTTTCTTCTCGCCGGCGTCAAAATATTGTTACCAATTAAAATTGGGAAATTCCCAAAAATATTTGTCATACAGTATAAAGTTTTCGATGAAAAATGAAAGTGTTAATAAATCTTGTTTGATACGGTATAATTTCTAATGAAAATATAGATTTTAGCTGTGTTCAAATTTAGAATGAATAGTGTTTCTACTTTAACAAATCAATAATATTTACGAGTCAACTCGTTTAATTTTAGAAGTGTGTCTGGTAATTATATTTAGTGAAATGTTACAAACAATAAGAGTTGATGGATTTCATTTTGCTTTCATAGGTTTTCCTACTTCCTCTCAGTTTTTGTCTCTTTCTCAAAGCCGTTAGCGCCACTTTCGTCTCCAATTAAAAGTCATTCAGCAAACGGGTTTGATTTGGCTAAAAACGAAACAAGTTATAACCTGATAATATGACATGTTTACGATACTTTAAGAACGTCTAGACAGGGCTTATGATATAACAAACATGTGTAAATATCCGTCAATCGATTTTTGAGGGAAGAATAAATAACCAAGACAGCTTGTAGATTTGAAAAGCAATAAAGTTAGAAATGTTAATTTCCAAACAGATCGAGAAATCTGAAAAAACATGAAGTTGTTTTTTTCGTATTATAACAAATTCTGAGCGTTTAGACCCGGTTGCATCTTAAATATTCACTTGATTTTTTCAACACACACCGGCATTTATTCAGTCATTCATTGGGATCATTTAGTAAAATAATTATCAATGAGATCACATTTAACAGAAAAATGTAAAAACAATATTTTCGTAATATTCAGTACAGAATTTTTAATATTTCATTAAAATAATGCAAATTATCAAATCAAGTAAACAATTTGCTTATTAACCTAGACCTTCAATCATTCGCTGAAAAAAACAACATAGCATGATGTTAAAGAGTCCCAAGCAATAAAAACAATATTTTATCGTCAAAATGTTTATGTTATTATTAAGAGGAATTATCATTTTCCCCTCTATTTTATTTTAAAATTTAATCTTTTCTCACACGTTCGAATTCTTTCGTCTGCAATTCACCTGATATTTACTAGAGAGTACTACAGCAAACGCAACTCATTTTTTAGCGTTGAAAGAGAGATTAATTTTGAAATCCTTGCAAAAAGAAATTATTCACAAATGAATGAAGTTATTTATGAAATTATTATTTTTAGGAAATCTTGATAAAATTATATTTCTTTTTTTTACATCGGTTACCTCTTTAATTTAATTTAATGAAGTTTCTTGATGTTCAATACTGATCACCAATTTGGTTTTATTAGTTAAATGCAGGATTCATTGAGGAATGTAACATCTAATTTCTTTCACAAAATAGACCATTTTCAGAAAATATTTTCCGAATAGTAAAATAAAAAATGCATTAAAACTACGCTATTTTTAATTTACATAAACTTTTAAATCCCTTTATAAATAGTATTATATAACTCCACGTAATATATCATAATGTTAAAATGGCCCAAACTTAATAAAAACTAAGTTTTATCATCAAAAAGAGGAAAGATCACATTTTGTTATCATTTTTAAAAACTATTTTAATCTTTTCTAATACGTTCGAAATTTCGGTGAAGTTTTTTTTTTGTCAGTGATTCACCCGATGTTTATGTAATGTTTATTAAACGTACTGGCAAACTTAATATTACGTTTAATAGTCGTTTTTTGGCGTTGAAAGACAATACATTCTTGCAAAAGTCAAGTAACTGTCTGATTTTAATAAAACTTTTAGCACTAATTCACAAATGAATAAAGTTATTTATACAATTATTTATTTTAATTGCATGAAACGTCTAGAAATTCATAATCTCTACCAAGTTTTTATTAGTTAAATACGGGACTCATTGGTCAATGTAAATCAGATATTTTTTTTTATTTATGAGACCATTATTTCTAAAATCTGCTCCGAATATTAAAATAAAAATGCATTAAAACTATGCAATTTTTAATTTAGATAAACGTTTAATTGATTTTATAAATAATATAATTTTAGGATATTATATTCTGAAAATAATCGATGAATAATAAAATTTTATAAGAACTATTTTTATTTTTTCTTTGTTAATTATGATGATTTATAAAGTCCCAAACATCTTTTAAATTTATTCCAGTTACTCAGTGCCTTCAGTTATTAATTTATTAAATAAAGAATTTATTTACAAAAAGAAAATTAATACAAATCATTTAGAATTATTAAAGTAATTTAATTTTTTTGGTTAAGTTGCACATTTTCTTTTATGATGGAAACTTATAAGAGACTTATCATTAAAAGGTCACGTGTTTTAAGAGTTGTTTCCCTAAAGAAATGTGAAATTGTGTTATGTCATTTTTTGGTCACCATACTTCCAGATGTTTGAACTGATTTACGACAGCGGTTATCATCGCCTACTTGGTCAACAAGTCAAATGGTATTGATGATAAAATACTTTTATTCTAAATTTCATGACATAAACAAGTAATATTTGTTTAAATCATATTAATTTAACTTTAAATTTGCTAATTTTTTAAAAATAACTTGAGAGATATATATTGTATTTTTTCGATATTTTTAAAACCCATAATTAACTTTTGTTGACAAATGTGCCGATTGCTCAAAACAGGGATGAAAAACTGAGAATTTTTTTAATCTGAAAATTTTAGATTCCAATGAATATAATTTCTGTTTAAAATACATCCGAGTATTTTGCTTACTGGAAATAGTAAAATTAACGATTACTCCCGAGTATTTTGCCTACTGGAAATAGTAAAATTAATAATTTAGCTTTCATCTAAGCTAAAATTAATGTTTAAAAAAACTTTTCATTTTTGATTTTTAAAAATTCTGTTTCAAACTTAGGCATCGAAAATGTGTAGATACCTAAATAATATATATGAAAGATATCATATTCTGAAAAAAAATTCATGAATAATATATTTTTATAAGAATTGTTCTAATTTTTTCTTTCGTAATTATAATGATTGATAATGTTTCAAACATCTTTTAAATTTCTTGCAGCCTCTTGGCGCATTTGGTTAATTTATTAAGTAAGTACTATATTTACGAATCAAAAATTGTAACGCACAATACAAATGTTTTTTACATCAAGACTTTTTAAATAATTTTGCATTTCTTATTTTAAAATTAACATTTTTAAAATCTATGTGATGTGCTCAGTGCCATATCATTAAAAGTTCATATTTATAGAGCATTCACTTATGTTTCATAAATATATGTCAACACTGGTCAACCATACTTAGATTGTTAACACTTCTGGCTGTCATCACTTATTTCAAAGGTCAAAAAGATCACAGCTCCCTGATAAAGAAAAACTTTTATTCTAAATTGGTACTATAAACACATGTAATGCTTGTGTAAATCAGATGAATTTAATTTAAAACTTGCTAATTTTCCAAAAATAATATCTATATTTTATTTTTGAAATATATTTTAAAGTTTGAGAATTAAATTTTGTTTAGAATTTTCTTTCAATTTAACCTACAATGAAAGCTTGAATAATTACTTTTTATTTTTAAAAAGTCACTTGAAAACTAACGTAATAAACTGAAACTGTCTACATTAAACTACACAACACAGATAAAACGGATTAATAAAATATTTGAAATAAGTAGCTTCGGAACATTTTGTGAATACTTTTTCAAGTGCCGTGTTCATAAAGAAATATATAAATAAAAATAATGATAATGTCAAAAATAATTACAATAAAATAATTATAACAATTATAATTACCATCAATTCACGCTTTCTAAGCACACAGACACGTGGAATTCTAATAAATGGACAGACAGACAACACGGATAGGCTGTTAGTACGTGCGTAAACAAAAATTTCGGCTCTTTTTTATTCTTCAGGCCATAATACTAACATTATTATATTGGCATTCAACAAACATTCGTAATAAGAACATCTCAGAAATTCTTGTAATTTTCAACTCAATTATCTGAATACTTATTAGACACATCGATAAAATAGCTTACGAGAAAGTCTGTTTCGACTCTACATATTCGTTGTCTCACCATTCTGTCGGATTCCAATTCCTATTCAATCTACATTTGACCCAAAACTCATAATTTTTGTCATTATTAGTGTCTTCCTTTACTCCAACACCACATAAAATCCACATAGTAAATAATACTCATTTTCTTGATACCACGTCTTTTTTTAATCATTTTTTGCATATTCTTATATATATATATATATATATTGCAGAGTTTATAATTATTTACTTATAGAGTTGTGACTCCCCTACACAATGTCAAATATAATAATTCTGTCATTAAAACTGAAATTACATTCACACACACACTCTCTGTCTGACTGTCTGTCTCTATCTCTAAGTGACATTCTAGCTCAATTAAAATTGCAACCAAAATAGTTAACATGCAAATGAACAATATTTTTGTTAAAGACAGCAACAATGTATCTCCATGAAATAACAATTATTAGAATCAATGTGTGTGTGCATAAAAAAGAGAGAGAATGAGAGAGAGAGAGAGAGAGAGAGAGAGAGAGAGAGAAAGAGAGTGTGTGTGTGTACTTGCAAATACTTGACGGTTGTGGCAAAATTACTTATATGCTGTTCAATAAACTAAACAATAGAAAAAGAGAAAGATCTTTAAAAACTGTGATTTTTATACTCATATCACGTGACCCAAGTCATGTGACAACATTTGTTCCTGATTCTGTTAGGGGAGTAATTACACGTTGAGAGACGGTAATCCATTTCCCTCACATATATTCTTGTTTATTTTATTTTTATTTTTATTGTAATTTTGGTTTCTTCATATATCTTTAAGGCTTATTCTATTCATATTTTGCACTAAAATATCAAAAATAAACAATAGACCTCTTTTTGTTCTCTTTGTACTTGTTCTGTCATCTGTCTATTCAAATTCTTCAAGGAGGTTACTCGTTGATTTTCTCTATTTCCATTGCTTTTACTACCTCCTATGTGTGATAAATTCTTCCAACCTTCTTTCTCTAGCATTTCCAAAATTCCTTGATGTTAATAGCATTATCTTCTTACAATATCATTGTTTTTTATAAACTTTATGGCCCTTTCTGAACTCACTGGTAGAATGATATATGTGTCGCTTCAATCTCTGAGAAAATTATTCTGCATTTACCGGAAATATAGAAGATTAGAATTTTTATTTTTTAAAGATATTTCTGAACTTTAATTTTTTTTTCAATTCTTAAAAGGAATCATACGCTATTTTTTTGCGCGTTCAAATTTTCTGTTCTCTGTTATATAATCCAGATAGTCAAATTTCCGTACCTGGTTGATTTTTATATTCTTGATATATAACTCGTAATTCGGTATGTCTATTGTTAACAACTATTAGATTCTTCAAGACCTCTTTCCCTATCATGTGCCAAACAAATTTTAACTGTTTCTTTCTGATGTTTAGTATGATTTAAGTTTTTGTTTAAATTATTTGCTAAAACTTCGTCGTTGCTCAAATATTAGTTTCATAGTGTCCTCAGCATCATCCTCTAGAACCACATTTCTGTTGCTTCAAATCTCTTCTTCACCTTTGAAGAAAATACTTCAGCATTAACTGCCATATAGAGAGGACGGATGTCAAGTAACATTTCAGCGCTTTTTTTGTTTATAAAGAAATATTATTTCAGTTTCTTAATACATTGTTTAGAGTTTGGGATTCATTTTCGCCTATCCCAAAGCCTCTTCAGATATCAGTATCGCAATTTCTGTCCTGTGTTAAAATATTTCCTAGATATTTAAAGTTTTGTATTTGTTTGATTTTGGTATCTTCGATTTGTAAGTTGCATTTTAGGCTCATCCTTTTGATAACAATCATACTTTCTATTTTATAGTTTATCGCTTTCTTATCGCCATGATCAGTATTATCAAATTATACTTTTAGTTTTCTATTGGAGCTATCTATCAGCAGAACCGCTGGCTGATTATTCTTTTGCTAAAGTTGCACTCGCCCTTAAAAACATCCTGATGGATCATCTTCTCCGAATCATCTTTCTTTGCGTATTAAATATATCGAATGAGACTTTGCATTTCTCTTTCTATTTTGGCCTGTTTATTCGTCTCTTAACTTGGCCGCAGGGACGTTCCTTAATTTCGGAAAATTTGGTTATTATTTTAACACATTTTCGTTGTATATTAAGCTCTTCGTTTTATAGCAAATGCTTTTGTGTAATCCATGAAAGAAGTTTAGATATTTCTATAGTTTTACGTGAGTCGGCTGAAAAGTCGGTTGATCTAGATATAAATGTAAATAAACACAGCAGTTGGTAGACTAAAAGACATGCAAGTGTACCAGAATATAATAGCTGGCCGACCGCTCTGTAGAAGTAAAACAAAAACAAAAACTATAACACCTGACATACTTAGTTTTGGTAGCACACCAATTATGCAAATACATAATCATTCATAATGTAGCGGTCATTACAAACTGTTTAACCAGACGTGCATGCATTACCAAAGCTTCATTACCAAAGAGGAATATAGCCAAAATGAGGAAGCTAAAAATCTTCCCAACCCCCAGAAGAAACGCCTGCCCTACTTCCTCACGCATTTACTTATTCTTTGAACACAAATTAAATCTAACTGCCGTGTACTTCTGTGTATAAGGTAACCTTTATTGAAAATGAGGTAAAAATACTTAACACATTTTTGAATATTTAGCCAATAGCTGAAATGTAAGACGACTGCCTATTGCTTATATAAGAATGCTGTTATTGTAAATATTGTTACTTGCTGCATCCATTAAACTTCAAAATAACAAAACCGATTCTATATTATGTTTTTCCTACACACGTCTCCTAAAAATGAAAGCCTTATTTTGTTTACGCTTCATAATCTATTGCGAAAACTGGTTCTGCTTTTTCTTCTTTCTCTTCTTTTCTTATATTTAAACAATTGCAAACAGCCTAGTGTACTAATGGGCATTGACTTATACCTAATCGATAATTGCAAAATAATGCCAATAACAGTAAAATGTATGACAATAATACATTCCACTTTCAACATATTTTTTATTCGAAATCATGACACGATGTTGCGTGAATACAAGTTGATTTCATTGACATACAACTATTATTCGAATAAGCAATTTATATTGAAATTACGACAGGAAAAATAGTTTTATTACTTTTGTTATTTTTATTATCAGTTTATTTGATAATGTGAATCTTTTCGTCTGCGTTATTGGTTATCACACCGTGGGCCAAGTTTAAATTAACAACAATTACTAAGAATTTAAGTTTTTTTGGAATTGTAATATAAGACGATCCCCCAATTTTTAATGGTGATTTTTTTAATTTAAAGGTCGTCTTAGACGCAAAAACATACGGTATTGTTTATTTATTTATTCATTTGTACAGCGACTATCACTATTTTGGGTATCATCATGAACATTCCTTTGACTAAAAATTTCCGAGATACAAAATTTTTTAGCTCATTTTCTTTATATTTTGGTTAATATTTTCTAAAAATGACATGAAAGTTTTATACAACAGCATACAACACTCCTTCAACACCAGATCACGAAAGACAATAATACAAAATTACAACAACGCGTGAAATTATTCTATTTAATACTTATTTTTCTGAAAAATTATCTCCAGAATCAAACATATATATCTGTCAACCATTCGTTTACGCCTAGAAAATTGTTTTCACATAGGGTCCGGTGCCCCTCGAGATCCTTGATAAGATCAAACGAAGAATCAGCAATATTATTATTCCTGATCTGGCGGTCACTTTCTCGTCGACGTAAGGCTGCCTCCCTGTGTCTTTTCTATAAATAGTTTCATGGTAATTGTTCGGATGAGCTCATCGCTGTGATTCTTGTTTTGAATTTAAGTGTAACTAAAGGGGTATCGACATCTTATCAATTTACAGTTGAGTGGCTAGATGTAACCGCAAGTCCTATGCTAACAGGTTCTTTGCTCTCACTTCCCGATTGTGGAACTCCATTCGGCTCCATGTATTCCAGCAAACTTTAATCTGCAAAAACTTAAATGCAATGTCAATCGCTATCTCATATTTCTTTCCATTCATTATTAACGTTTCTGTTTTCAAATTATTCTATACCATGTAAACTTTTGTGTCTTAATTGCTTTACTGCCTTGCTTGGGGTTATACCCATTAAATAAAATTCCTTATCAAATGTAACAATATAAATATAACAAAAAGCCGGGCAAAAATATGTAATATAATATAATCACGCATTCTGCTCTGACGAGCTTCTTCCCGTGGTGTCCCAACCACATGAATTTATTCGAGCTACTAGATTATCAATTAGGTCTCACCTTTTCATCGGCAGAATAGTCAAATGTAACCACCACTTCTACTCTACTAGTTTCATTTTTCGCACTTCCTGTCTGTAAAAATCCCTTGCACATATTTACTTCTCTGACAGCTACAATCTCCAAAATTTTAACATGCTATATTCTATCTTATTGATACTCATATTTCCCTCACCCTTTCTTCAACATTCCTGGCTCCCTCTATTTTATTTTTCTTATTATGTTAGTGTAACCCCCTGTGCACCAAAATGGTATTGCCTTGTTTAGGGCGAAATAATTATAAAAAATAATAATATAATGTAATATAATATGATGTAATATAATATAATGAAATATAGTTTCGAACAATTTTGATAGGCATAATATTATTTGAAATTCTTTTTAATGTCTGAATGTCTACATACAATTAAATGGGTTCTCTTAGCTGGAACGAATCTTGATTTTCAAATCGTTTAGCAAAAGAACAAGAGTTACCAACGCCAACAATTCCTGCACAAGGCGATTCCGTATCAAGACAGACGATCCTGCCAATAAATCCTAACCTCTTTCGAAGACATTGACAGTGATTAATGGTTTTCAGTGAACATATATAAAGATAAAACTACATACACACGGCACCAGTAACTAGTTGCACAAGCGGACAACTCTGCAAAGGGACACTTATAAGCTAACGCTTTATTTCTCCTGTTTGATTAGAGAACAGAAACATCAATCATGTAACAAACAATAATCAGGCAAAACAAACAACTATTTACAATGATTACTTATGAAAAGGCGCTGAAAAGTACACGGCCCGGCGAACAAACCTTCTCCTCTCTCATCTCAAACTAAAATCTGAGGTCATTTGGTCAGATGCAACCGGCAACGAATTAGATTTGTTGGAAACTACTGGCTGATAAGAAAAGCAAATTATTAAAAAAATCAGCACACAGTCATTTTTCTTTATACGTTTTACTCTTTCCAAGAATCTTTACTTTCACATCGTAATATATCGTAGATTATTGCCGACGTAGGTTCCACTATTTCATTTTAAGAATTTTGCAGACTAAATAACTCGAAAGTCGAAATGTAAGAATAGTGTTCTTTCTCATTTTTCTAGACTTCTAAGATGAATTATTATTTCCATTATTTACATTGTTTTTACTGTTGTTTTCATCTTTATTGGAATATTCACGACGATTCACCGTTTTACGCTCCGGCTTTCTTCGGTGATCAGACTTTCGAACTAAACCTTTTTTTATTGTCTTCTTCTTCTTCTTCTACTTCTTCTTCTTCTTCTTCTTCTTCTTTGTGCCTTGTCCTTTCTGGACGTTGGCAATCATGGCCTTCCACGTCTTCCTAATCCTGTTGGCTCTTTGTATACCTTTTCCTGTAACACCACGCAACCACCTGCTCAGGCCCTTCAAATATGTTATTCGCTGCTTTCCTCTGTCTCTTTCCCCCTCTATCTGGCCTGTTAGTATCAGGTTCTCCAAGCCCTCCTTCCTCATTAAATGTCTCAGAAACTTTAGTTGTATCTTTATGATGCTCAATATTAATTTTCTTTTTTGTTTCCATCCTTTCCAAAACCTCATCATGGCATACATGCTCGGTTCATGATAACCGCAGCATCCTTCTGTAGAACCACATTTTAACGGCTTCAAGTTTTTCCTTCATCTTCGATGATATTGTCCAGCATTCACTGACATATTGAAGAATTGACATCACGTAGCAATCAAGTACTCTCTTCTTTGTTTCTATTGATAGTTTCCTGTTTCTAAATACTTAACTCAGCTTCTGGCACGCGTCTTGTAGTTTCGATCCGTGTCTTTAATTCAGAACTGTATCATCTGCGTACGGTCAGCGGGGTAGATTGTTCTCGTTCTATGAACCATGCTACTCCTAGATATTTTAGTTATCTCTTTTAACTCAACTCTCTCAGTTATTTTTTCACCGCTGCTGTAGCCAGGTTTTGAACTCACAACTCATTTGTATCAAGTCACTGGATCTAATAAACTCTTTTACCCTCAAGGACACATAATATGTAATATCATGTAATATAATTAAAGACTTGATATTTTCAGCAGTGGATGAAATGAATGATATAAATTCTCGAAGGGGTTCTGCCTGTAACTAATATAACCATTAATCGGGACAAATAAAAATATGTGAAATTTTATAAAATTAAATAAGTGAGGGAGTAACAGGTGTAAAAAATGGTTTAACCTAAATTTTCTAAAAATAAAGCATTTCTAAAATAATTTCGTTCATTTGTGAAAAAGTTCTAAAGATTTCATAAAAATTTAATAGTTATTTGATTTTTAAAAAATTTCCAAACCAATGTATTTTTCACTTGAAAAGAAAGACACCTAAATTTCTTATACAAATATTTGGTTCAAAGTTGACACAAGAAAAACAAGATTTTAAAACAAAATTTCGAACGTTTTAAAAAAGATAAAAAATATAATTTAATATTAAAATTTCTTTGGTCTTTCCTCTTGATATTAACATAAATATTTTGATGATAAAACTTTGTTTTTATATAGTTTAAAGCATATTTTCTTTATGGTATACTCATTTTTTAGCAAATCTTTGAAGGTACTAGTCTTAAGAATTACTATATAGATTTATACATATATTTTAATATAATTACACGTGAAATGATCGATTTTTCACTCTATTTTTATGGATTCTAAATTAAATCAAGCGAAACAAACACAAGTCACGATTAATAATGGAGAGTTTATAGAATGCTTAATAATGACTAGTCCTCAAGTCAGATTTTGTCTAATTCACGAAAATGATTAACTAATATCTTTTCACTTTTTAATTCAATGTACTTGTCACTTCAGAACTTAGGAAATCATGACTCTTTAAAACTGTTTTCTACTTTTAAATAAATTTTGTCTTCTTTGTTATCTCTCCCAAACCTTGTGATCTCTTCTATTTACTCAAGTTCGCTAGTCAAGTTATGCATTATTTCCTCCTGTCCCTCTTGTTTTCAAGCTGTCTTCTTAGTATCAATTTTTTAAGTCTTCTTTCTTTATTAATTACCTGATAAATTTCAACTGTTTCTTTCAGATGTTAAGTATAAGTGACTTTTCTGTATCTATTTTCTGTCTAATTAATGAAAATATTTAACTAATGTCTATATACTATAAATATGTAATATTGATGATTTCTTAGCTTGACTCACTACCTAAAATCTGAGCAGTTGGCCACACCTTACATTAAAAAATTACTTAATGGTCAGGTCGAGTACTTTTCATCACTCATGCGTATTTTTAATATATTAGCTTTTCATCCATTTATTCACACCTGCGACATTAGTCCAGGAGTTGATTAGACATTAAGTACGATAAAAAAAATAAAATGATGTTACAATATATTTAATTATTTTTTATATTCTTGACTTTGCAACAATAGAAAAGATAAAGTTGTTTAACAATGAGTCTGTCTGCTACACTGAGGCGACACCAAGTAACAAACACGATGCATTGTTATTTTTCTAAATATGTGACAGACAAAATGTCCTCTGCATTGAAAGATAACAGACTGTACCGAAAAATATACCGAGTAGGAAAAAGAACAATGTAATAGATCGCATCTTGAAATCATATATCGTCATGCGTCTTTTCCTTTCATCTGCCTACGGAGATATGTTAAAATTTAATGTATTTTCAATAAGCTTGGGAAATACGTTTTAAGATATTGTGGATAATTTACGATGGGGCCTAAGGCAATCTTTAGTTTAGTAAGTTTATCCCAATATATGACAAACAGTAGTTGTAATATTAGTAATGACATCTGATCATCGAAATCATCGTCTCCTCGCTTTCTTCTCTTTCTCCCCGCTGGTGGAAGTGTCGGTTGGGGAGATGGTCGTGAAGGCCCTGCCGGATGAGTCGTGAACAGGAGTCACTGAGTAGTGCTGGTGGTAAGTGCGTTTTGGCGAGTTGGACCTCCGCCCTTGGCATGCACGTCACAGATTATTTTAATGTTGAAGAATAGACTTGAAAGTCTCGGTCTCTCCCTCGGATAGTTCTACGCCAGGAAGACCTATTTGCAGAAAAGATTTTTCAGATATCAGGGTCGCTGTTGGCCTATATCAGGTATTCCTTTAAATGATATTTGAAGTGTCAGTTATGGTTTCCGTGAGTCCTCAAAAGAGGACGATACCCAGTTGTTGAGTAAAATGCATTTTGGAAAGGTAAACTGAGTTGTTCATTGCAAAACTTATCCAAATGTCGACTGTGGAATCACCTTCCAGTTATATGTAAACTAAGGATGAAACTTCGTAGATTAAAGAAACTTAGTCCGGTAACTCAGGCTGCAATACAACAGACTCGTGAAAGTCTCAACCTGCAGGAAACAATGCACAGACAATGTAAAAATGTACGAGAGACAATTTGAAAACGGAAACTCAAAATGCATGATAAAAGCGTTAGTTACATCAGCAACCGACATCGTCTAAGAAAAAAAAAAACGTAAAAGAAAAATAAGTGGATCACAGATGATATTCTTGACGTGATGCAAAACAGACGGAAAGAAAGACGGCGTAGACAAAATTACAGAAATAATAAATTAAATCTACAACAGGGGTGACATGCCGGAAAACCTAAACAGATCAATTTTCTTAGCACTGCCTAAGAAACCAGACTCAAAGGAATGTGAACTTAACCGAACAAGCAACTACATTAGCCACAGAAGAAAAGTCATACAAATTCTGAGGAGTAGAGCGTGCAGCAGAATCAATCCAGAGATAGGACAAGAACATTGGGATTTCGTTTAGGACACGGAACAAGGAACGCGATATTTATGCTTAAAATGTTATAAGAAAGGGCAAACAATTTCATAGACAATAGAAAGCATTCGACAAAGTACGCCACAAAAAGTTTATAGACATTCTCAGCAATATTGACATATTCGGCAAAAACATCACAGTAATCATGAACCTGTCCTAGCAGTAAACCACCTGCATACGGACAGGAAACGAGTCCAGCAGATATACAAAAATAGAAATGTGTATAAAACAAGGATGTGTCGTCTCACTAGATCTATTCAAGCTATAAAACGAGGCAATTATTTCTAGAAGCTCTGCTAGGATTTTTCATTGGCAGCCAGAGTCTGAACAATATACAGATGACACATTGCTGATAGCAGACACGTAAAAGAAACTACAAGACCCACTACAGAAAGTAGTTAAAGAAAACGAAAAGAAAGGACGACATATAAACTACAAGAACTCTGAATGCATGGTCATCAGTAAAATGTGGAGCTCAGAATGCTAACTACAGGCTGGGGATATTAAAATAAAGCAGGTACAGAAATTTGAATAGCTGGGAAGATTTCGAACAGATTACGAAAAGGTTGACACTGAGATCCGAAGGAATAATGTCATAGCCAAGGATAAATTTCAGAAGCCGAGTAAAGTATTGAGATAGGATAATTTCGCTGGAAGCAAAAAAGAGAGTACTGGATTGTTATATTATGCCTGTCCTTCAAAATGGCAGCAAATGTTGGACAATCTCATGAAAGTTGAAGGAAGTCTTGAAGCAACCGACATGTGTCTCTATACAGAAGAAGAATTTGGGTACCATGGACTGAACACATGAGCAACGACGAGGTTTTGGAGAGGATGGAAATGAAAAGGAACCTGATACTTAAAATCACGAAAAGACAGCTTAAGTTGTTGGGTCATGTAATGAGAAAGGAGGGATTAGCCGATTTGATACTCAGAGGACGGATGGGGGCAGGAGAGACAAGAGAAAGAAACGCGTAACATATTTGGGGAACTGGAGCAGTGTAGGGTTTGGGAGTTGTAAAAAGAGAAGGAGTGTTAAGAGCTACAAAATATGGGGAGACGTGGAAGGCCATGATCGCCTACGTCCTGAAGTTACCTGGCACATAGAAGATAAAGAAGATTCGCCCAGCGGAGACGATGTTACAAAATCGTACCAAAATTATTTTTCGCATAAAACTGTACATATTCAGACCCAATACATTTCATAGCTTTCACCGGTCGGCAGGAAAACTAAAATCTGAAATCTTTTGATGTCTCAGTTTGCTGCAAGTTTCACGGTGCTCTCAAATATAAAATATTGCTTTCTATTCAAATTCATTATTAATCTAATTTATTGTTTTAAAAATATCTTTAGAGCCATTAGAATCTCATCAATATGTTATGACAGCATGTCATTTTTATACTTCACTGCAATTAGTCTAATTCTCTAACAAAGCAATGGCAAGATTTTTTTCATTTCTATCATATATCCTTTTTGAACGGCGGAATTCAGAATAATATTCTTTGTGTTGTTCTTAAGGTGATTATTTTTAATCCAATGGTATGGATACAAGTTTAATTCAAAATCCGAAAGATTCTTAATTTCTATTCTACATTCAAGTTTTTACTTTGTACTTATACCAGTTGAATGAATAACCAATGCTATTGAAAGATTTTATTTCTGGGTGTAGTGATGTCTCTTAAGGCTTAGCGTCTGTTGTTTACAATTATTTGATACTAATGTTTTTAATCATTTTCACCCTAAGAAAATCAGTAAAACCCCTGAGATATAACGTATTACTGAGTGTGAAATCATATGAGAAAAGAAAAACATTAAAGGAAGGGAACTTTAAAAAAAACAAGAATTAAAACATTAGATAACGATTGAAATTGCATCTACATTTTGAAGATCAAGAAAGTTTTACGTGCGGAAAATGAAAACTGTTAGCATAGAAACTTAGGGTTCCATCTCGTTATTTAAATATTCAAAATGGTGGGACCTTACTGATAATCTAGAAGTATGTATAAATTCATAAATGTTTAAATACCAAAGCGGAAATCTCATCAGAACAATTACCATTAAAATATTTATAGAAAACTACATTACAGCGGCAGGAAACTGACTGTAGCTGAAACACCATGTCCGAACCGATAACATTGTAGATCCTTCTATACATTTAACTCAGAATCTGTAAATATAAAGTAGAAGCATCTGGCTAGATGCCACAGCAATATTTAAAGCATGAACAAATAGCTAACATTTAGAAGTGTAAGAAATACTGGTTGCTTCATACAAAAAATGCTGAAAACCATTTGGCTCAGCTCACTTCATAAAATCATTATTTTAGTGTCCATATATCAGAGTACTCCTCATATTTTTTATGCTGCTTTATGCAATTGTGCTTTCTTATGCTTAAATTCTTGCCATTTTTTCTATTTTTGTAGATTATCTTTTCATTCTAGAGTAATTCTCAGTGAAAACTTTTGTCATCCTGTTGAAAGGTTCTTAAATCAGGGTGAGCTCTATTCTTTAATACGGATAAGCTGTAGCCATCAATTCGAATGATCGTTATCTCTATTCTTACATCCAGATTAGCTTTATTTCCCAATCCGGATGTGCTTAATCCTACAATTCGAATGTGCTCTATATTACAATTCGGAAGATTTGTATCCTTAACTTCGAATGAGGTCTACTCTTCCCATTTAAATACCAATAAAAATTAATGTATTCTCTGGAACATACGCATTTATTTTTGAAAATTTTAACAATGACTAGTGAGTATATTTAAACTTTAACCAAGCATCTTCATACACTTACGAAATTTTTTTTTTTTTTGATTGGATGGTAATTATTCTGTAGATATGAATTTACCCACATTCTTTATCAGTGATAATGCTCCTAAAATACTTTTATGATAAAAACGAGAAAATGTAGATTGCATCATCCATCATCCAAACAGATTTCACTAATACTGAATTTTCTCTCATACTCGCAATCCTGGTATTGACTCTATTTATTATCCGAAAACGTTTGCATTATGGATTTGAAAGCCTCGGTTCAATCGTTATTTAAAAAAAACATACGTCATTAATTTGATTTCTGAAAAGAAATTTATTTGGATAATGTAAGAAAAAAGATAATTATCAGCTGAATAGACTAAATTCAGTTAAATTAAAATTTATCATCGAAGTGTTGGAATTAAAGCGTTCTTCGGTTTACGCCTGATTTATCAGTCGAAACATCATCAGCAAAGTATCTTGGATTTCATATTTTATTAATAGTGCTGAAGTTCTTTAAGTTATAAAGTATTCTCGTGGAATTTCTATGGAATTCTCTAGTGATGAATTGTTTTTGTTCATTCCTTTCATCTTCAATTAATTTAAGAGTAAAAATCTACACACATGCAAAAGAAGCAAATGCACGTTCTCTATAAACATAATGAATACAAAAAAGCTAAAATATAGATGACTGAAGATTTATGTTGACATCTTATCGAAAATCATTTATTTTATCATGAAGGCATCATAAAAGCATAATTTTTCATAAATGTATCATTTATTTTATGATAATCGCATGAACATTTTCCTAATATTCGAGAGGAAGATCTTATTCTTCGTACATTTACGCATTTTTTGGCGAATAAAATATAAAAGTAACGACATTTTCTTATTTTGTATAATTCATTTTCATAAATTGTATTTTTTATTTTAGAGAATTGACACTACAGTATATTTTAGCGATAAATATTATACATATAATCTAAAAATAACTTCATACTGTTGATAACATTTTCATAGACAAAAATATTTCTTCTAAATCAAAGCGTACATATATAAGAATTTAAGAATTAAAAAATACATGAAGACGACATATAAATAGTAAATTCTTGTGGTACACATTAAAAACTAGTTGACAGGGATAAAAAGATACAAATACAAATCAAAGCCTATACATTGCGTGAAATTTTAAAGGAAAAAAATAATGTACAAGTAAAGTCAAAACAGGGTAGAATACAAACTTTACAGAAAGAATTCTTTTTGTGCGCCTATTGCGACAGGAAGACATATTTGTAACGTTACAAAAAAGGAATTATCATCAGATATAAGTGAAAAAGTGTTAGCGATTTTAGAAAAAGACAAGGGTTCAATGACAAAAAAGATTACATTAATACAAAGATAGAAAAAAGGGAAAACATTGAGGAAAAGAAAATTCCACAAAGCAGAAGATACAAAACTGCACCTAACTAATTTCTTCAACTGATTAGGAACGTCTCAGCACGAAGGGCTTTCGAGTTTTCCATAGGTTGTTGTCTTTAGAGCTTTAAAAATTGGTTTAAATTCTTCTTCCGGAAGACGCAGAAGAGAACTTTCTGTTCCTGGGGGTTAATCTACCTTGAATCTGTCAGATCTTTTGTTTCTCGTGTTGAATTGTGACCCCTTCAGCTGGAGTAATCTTTGGTTCCTGAAGCGTGGGCGCTAATGCTTTCATCTTGACGGTTAATTTCTTTTTGACTTTATCCGCTAATAGCAGTCCATTTTATTGATCAATGGCAGGTCACGCAGGTTCCATCAAAGTTTTCAGAAGGACTTAAATAGTACGTCTTTCAATGACTAGTAAATAAAAAATATCTTTCCATAATTAAAAAAATGAATCGCAAAAATTCAGAACTAAATTTAGTGATTCTTTAGCCACTAATTTTAAAATAGATGAAGCAATTTAGCCCTATATCTTTTGCTTCTATGTACCCTTTCCCTTCAGGACGTAGGTGATCATGGTTCTCCACGTCTCCCTATCCTTTGTAACTCTTAGTATGTGTGCTCGTGTTACTCCTGGCAAACCCCGTTCCGTCATCCTCCTGATCAGGCCCTGCAAATATGTTATCCGCTGCCTTCCTCTCTCTCTGTTTCCTTCTATTTGGCCAGTCAGTATCAGGTTCTCCCGGCTCTCCTTCCTCATTGCGTGTCCCAGGAACTTCAGTTGTCTCTTCCTGATGCTCATTATTCAATTTCCTCTTTGTTGCCATTCTTTCCAACACCTCATCGTTGCTTGCATGCTCAGTCCACGATATCCGCAGCATCCTTCTGTAGAACTACATTTCCGCTGCTCCCAGTTTTGTCCTCATTTTCGATGTTATTGTCCAGCATTCGCTGCCGTATTGAAGAACTGACATCACGTAGCAGTCCAGCACTCTTTTCTTTGTTTCCCGTGAGATTTTCCTGTGTGTTAGTATTTTGCTCAGCTTCTGGAACGCGTCCTTTGCCATGCCAATTCGCCTTCGGATCTCCGTGTCGCAGTTTCCATCTTCAGTTAGGACACTTCCTAGGTATTTAAATTTTTGTACTTGCTTGATTCTGGTATCTCCCACATTGATTTAGCATTTTGGGTTGTACCTTTTGCTGATGACCATGCACTCAGTCTCCGGAGTTTCACCCTTAGTTTGCAGATGACTGGGACGTGGTCACTTCCGCAGTAGGCCCCTGGGTATGTTTTGCATTGGATCACTGCGTCTCTGAATCTCTTGTTTATAGTTATATAATCTATTTGGTTCTTCGTATTGCCTCCTGGGCTTTTCCATGTCCATAGACGTCGTGGGTGTTCTTGAAACCAGGTGTTACTAATTACCTGGTCATTGGCTGAGCATCAATGGACCCATTTTTCTTCCTCGTTCGTTGCAATCTCCTAGTCCAAAGTTGCCGGTCGTGTCTCCTTCCCTCTCTTTACCTACCTTGGCATTCAAGTCCCCCATTATTATCTCAATTTCTTAGCTTTTGCACTAAGCCTTGGCACTGTCCAATATGGAATATAATATTTCTATTTCGCCCTCCGAACTTGGAATTGTCGGCGCATAATCTACTATGATAGCTATGTTGAAGGGCCTTCCCCGCAGTTTAACCAAGAGGACTCTCTCTGAAAGCTGACAGTATCCAAGAACACATTTCTTTACTTCTTTGTTTAGTATTAAGCCGACCCATCTTTTGTTGTTTTTTCTTCTTGCATAAATTATCCTGTGTGTGTCGCTACTGAGGTCTCCATTATTAGGCCATCTGGTTTCGCATATGCCTAGGATATTGATCTTCAGTCTGTCCATCTCCTGCTTGACATTCTCTAGTTGTCCACGGTTGCGTGTCATGACGTTCCATGTTCCAAAAGTATTTTCTTCTTTGATGCGCACAGTCGCAGGTTAACGGTCCAGAGACACCTGTTTCTCATGTCGCTCTTTCCCGGGCGCGGGACAAATTTTGGAGTAAAATGTCCCCTTTACGCCATTGGTGCTAACAGTCGCCGGATGAGGGTCAGCTGGCACCTGTTGCCCATGCCGGCCCTTAACGAGCGAGGAGTTGTTTCCTTGGGAAGCAACCCCCTTCACGCTGTTGGCTTTCATACATTTGTAGTGAATAACCATGATTGAGCGGGGGGTAGATAGTGGAGTGGTATCCCGTTGCCTTCTCCACGGTGATTTATTGAGACACCACTTCTAGTTAGCGGGCCGTTGACTCCTTGAGCGTTCTTCCGCCCTTTGTAGGTTTAAATTTCTTTTTTTTACCTACAGAGATGCTAACGTCCCAGTTAAAAAAGATATTAAGTATGTGCTTAGTCTAAATACAATTGACTAGTCCTGAATACAAAATAAAGTCACGCTGAAAGAAAATACATGTAAAAAATATACATAACATGAATTAATCGAACATTTTTCTTTAACTAGTCTAAATCATAAGGAACCTGTCAGCAGTAGTTAAGATCAGCATTCGTTACCAGTCGTCAGAAGGGTGAAATTTCTTTGCGTTTTCGACATTTTGCAGTCATCTTTTGACTGGCTTCGGCTAACTCCAGGAGATCTTTAATATACTGACAGTGTACTAGGTGGAAGCACGTGTTTTTTTTTTGTTTTTTTTTTTTTTGGTAAAGGGAGTGGGACAAGAGACAAGAATGCTGTAAATTTTCTTTTTTTCATTAAAGAAGGGAGAGATATAGATGACAAAAGAATTTTATTTTAAATTCAATGTAAACCTATTCTTATAGAAACTTTTCTCAAAAGCACGTGTAAAAATAATTAATCAGATGATTTATTTACTACACTAAAAACTAAGTAATAAAATATACGTTTTACATGTACATTTTATGTTGTGATATAAACAAAGTTTGTAATTATTGATGAAATCAACAATATACCAGAAGTAATAATTTATCAGAATAGGAAAACCGTGTACATTAACGTAATTAAAAAAAGGAGAAAAAAAAAAGAAAAGTTGTTTAACCTATTATCTGTCCCCTGGTATCAGCGGTCAGTCAAGGTCAAGAAATCTGCACAGCGACTAAAATGACAAATGCCGAAAACAGGATGATATTTAACGAATAAATAAACACCAAAAGCTAATTTTAGTTACGCCTACCAACAGCCCCTTCTGTTTGAACCTGGCAGAACTTAGTATATACATTGATTTCAAAACCTTAAAGTGAAAAGCAAAGTGAACCTTCTCCATTAGGTAATCATAAAAATGAAAAATTCATATTATCTCATTAAAATATATATTTCTATGAGTAAATATAACAAAACTTGTAGCAATCAGGCAAACAAGTCGGATTGATTGAAACAATATCTTCTTAAAATATCAATTTAAATGTTTACAGAAAACACCGTATATGAATAGATAATCACATTTATTTTCTTGAAAAGTCAAAAATAAATAAATGAGAAAGGGAATACGGGTTTTAAATATGAAGGTTTTTCAGTAACAATAAATTTAGGATTTATAATGATTTTTCTTATTTCTTGACAGATTTTATTGATTGAGATAATGCTTGACGGTATTTTTACATACATGAAAAGCTAAATTAAAATAATGTGCGATTTATTTGACGTCGGCTATTTAGATGCAATGAAAAACAAAGTGTAATAATTTCAAACAAGACGTTAACGAATTTGTTCAAAACGATCATATCTCGTCCATCAAAATATCTAATACTATATCTATATAAATATTAAATCACGCTTACAAAATATTTATCAACCAATAAAACTGCTTACATCTTAAAACACACCAATTAGACCGTATAGTACAAAACCATAGAATAAAAATCAGAAAGGTTGTCTTATTAGTCATCAAAATGTAGGTAGATACCGGCAAAATAGTAGTAGTCATACCACGTGGGATTCTAGGGCCAATTAGGGTAAATAAAATGACAAACTTCTGGTGCAGATTTCTTAGAAAAGAAAAAATGTATCAAAATAACGAAGTCTGACCCGAAGGAGACTCACAAATTTCACATTGGCCCATGACACTGTAGCTGCTGATATTCAAAACTCTATTCAGCAACACTGACCAAACTACAAACAGACAACAGTGCTGCTGTCACCTATCTCTTTTATCCAATGTTACTACAACGCACGCATAATTGTAGTGACTCTTTCACACAAACACACATGTAACCACATTTCACCGTTCTCACATACGTACGCAATGCAATTTATGTTCTAACTCTACTAACAACCGAAAAAATGACGTTACTCATTCAATACATTTAACCAACTTCTTATATTCTCGTTGCAATGTTATTTGTTGATACTACATTGTCTTTTCTTACTGAATTTTATTATTTCAATTGAAGCCGAATTACGAGAAATTTTACAACAATATCTTAATTTGTTGTATTGAATCCCGAATTCCCCGAAATTTTGAATTTTTAAGAAAAAAGACCGAATAGAAAAATTCCTACGATTTTTACTTAGAAACCTCTCAAGTCATTTTTTGTAGAAATGGAATTACGATGAATTGATCATTTTTGTGAATTAAATTAAGATTGTTGTCAACATTTAAGAATAAAAAAAATCTTATACAAAATGTCGATACACGCTAAATTTAAAAAGAAAATTGCTGAAACTGAGTTCCAAATTACCTTCACTAATTAATTTTGTAAGGGAAGAACATATTCAAGCTTTTGAAGTTAATCGAATTTGAGATTAAATCCATTTATGCTTTTAGTTAATATGAATTTACACATTAATCTGAAATTGTTTTTGCTAAAGTCTTATTAAATTAGATAAAAATGGAAAAAAGAGAAAACAAGATTGTCTTGTAAACTGCAACCTTGTCCGGGCGGGGCAATAATGAAATGGCTCAGAGAGAATTTAATGTAGTTTGACGATATGCAAAGAATACAATTAAAAAAAATATTAATAGAAATTCCTCAGTAAAGAATGCGTCATTTATTTCAGGAATCTAGGTGTTAATAAATATGAAAACTAAACTTGATGAGCATGTTTATATTACGTATCCCACCTAGTCATAGGTAAAGTCATTTTTTCTATCTTTATCATTTTCTTTCTGCTTTCTTTCAGCAAATACTTGATATGTATCCTTTTAGAATTGACCAGAGGTAAGCTTTTGTGTAGAAGAAATATATCCGTTCGTTTTAACAAACGCATATTCGTACAAGGCTTACGGTCATATCACGTTGAAACACCGGTTCCCGCATGATTACCGAAGTTGAGCAATGTCGAGCCTTGCTAGTACTTAGTTGGGTGATTGCTTTGGAATATATTTCTGTTTTGATGGATAATGAATGTCTCACAATTGTTCATCGGAGAGCCGATTTCTGATTCCAGTTGTGTTCGTTATATTACTTTAGGCGTAAATATCTTTGGAAAAGTCATGAACCCACATCCTCTCCCATTCAGCTAATTAGTATTAATTAGTAAGTCTTATGATTAACATCATTGCTAACTCAAAATTTTGTAAAAATATTTAGATTTCTGAATTAAAATATGTCGATATGCCAATAAGCAAAAATGACGAGCAAAAATAATAATAGTTTCTATTATTTGATTATTTGATGCGCCTGACTATAATTTGTTAATAAGCAATGAATACAAGTAAAACATATATTTCACAGTATTTCATTTTATTTCCCTTACTACTTGTTGCAAAAGTCAGATCCTTCAATGAGTGTGTTTGGGGAGGCACGGCTGCCTGAGCGTTTATCATAAATAAGGCTACAATCCCACACTCTAAACTTTGTGAACAACTTCGGTAGAGTTCTCTCAGCTAAAGCATTTCCTACGTAGGTAGCGCATTTTATTTTTTTGCTTGCGAGGCATCTTTCATTTACATAGGGATTAAAAATTGACAGAAATTTAGTAAGTTTACACTTTATTTCTCAAAGATTGTTTGACGTGTACTCTAATAAAAAATGTAAGCATATTATATATGTTGATAAATGCAAGCATACTGTATGTCGATAAATTTGTCATGTTTAAATGTTGGAAAATGAACGACTAAAAATCGACAAGAAATCTTTGGACAACACAGTAGATTGTTGACTCTGATTTTGACACTTTTATTGACGCTGCAAGCTATCCTAGAGTGACCCATGATTTTAAAAGCTTTACGATATTGAAGTGAAACTATCTATTGACTGTAAAAAGATTATAACTTGTCTCTAATCTAGTACTGCTCTTAAATTCATAAAGTTTATGTACCATAGAGGAAAAATCATCAAAACAATTACCATTTCTGGAAGAAATATTTATAGACAAAAGACAAGGAGACTACGTTATAGTAGTGGCACAATGAATGAGGCATTATGTCAGGTCAGGACCAAAAATATTGCTGATTTTTAAGTATTTTATCAAGAATCTTGAAATAAATAACAGAAACACCAGGCCAAATATGGCAGCAGTTTTCAATCCACAAATGGTAGACATTAATCTGTTCGATAGATTCTATTTTAACAAATGTCTTGTATTTTAGTAATTTTTCTCACGAATGAACATCACACGTTTATAATAATAAATCAACATATACAGGAATGCAGATATATATATTTTTAAAAATCATTTCACCCTTAGCAAGCAGTCCATTAGTATTCTCAGAGTTACAGAGAGTGTAAGTGAAAAAGAAACTTGAATACAGCGCCGATTGAAAAAAGAAGAAAATATGAACGCGACTCATGAAGGAAAAAAGATGGCCGTTGAAGTTGCATTTAATTTCTGAGGATGATATTTGTCAGGAAAGCAAGTAAACGGAAGGGAGTTCATCAGTTTCAAAGTAAGAGACAATAAACTTTTGGAGTAAAGGTGGCGGTTGCATTTAACAATATCAATAGTAAAAAAGTGGATCCTATAAGCCAATCTAGTACCACGCTTAAATGCATTAAATCGGTGTACCAAGGGGGAAAAAGCTTGTCAGGGCAGTTGCCATGGAAATATTTGTAGAGAAGTCAGATGAAAGCCACGTCACGTCAGTGAGAATGTGACTGGTCAGGCTCGGCTACATTACAGAACATTCTTTGGATTTTATCAGGAATTTCGAGATGAATAATAGAAGTATCAGATTATAAACAGTAGTAGCATTCAATGCAGGGATGAATGGTAGTTTCGGAGAAATGCAAGATAGATTCTGACAAGAAAAACTTCCTGAAACGATATAGTGACCCAACTTCCTTGCAGCTGATACAGCTATTGATTCAATGGAATCAATCACGTTAGTGGAAAATCTGAGGCCAGGATGGCGCAGTGTTTTCATCTACTGAAGTTAACCATACTGATTACTGACATAAAAGGTTCTTTTTGTTAACTGAAAGCAGTTAGTAAATTAATCAGAAAATTATAATTCATAAAGCATTCAACAAATATCAACTTTGTAAGAAATAATATCGATTTATTCTAGCAAGGTTTATCATGTAACTTATTACTATACTGTAGACACCAATTAACGCATATATGTATAGTGAAATACACTAGGTTTAGGAACATAAGCAATTTTAGGAAAGTAATACTTTCTATTATATAAGCTAAAACATAAACTGAACAAAATAAATACTTAAGAAACGCAATTTATAATGAAAAATAAATAAATATTTTGTAATATTTTACGACAAAAACAATTTCCATTGAACAAAGTAACTCAGGTTTGGATACATATCAATACATTGTTTCAATATTTAATGGCGCCTCCATTATTTGATATGACGGTTGCTAGATGTTTGGAGTAATTTGAAGTAAGCTTCTCATAGAAATTAACATCAATTTTATCTAACTGTTGCTGACAAATCGCATTATGTTTACTCACTTCTTCGGAATTCCTCTGAACTGAATTATTTCAATATGATTTAGGTGTGGCAGCTGACAAGACTGCTCTAAAGCTCTTATTTTCATCTGCTAGACAAACTTTTATCTTCATTCCAGTATTCTAGGCAGTGTTGTCTTGACGAAAAGCCAATCACACGGTAGTTTAAGAAAGTTAACAGATAGAAGCATGTTTCTTCCCATTATTTTATGAAATCTAACAATGTTATTTCAGTGATATCTAATTATCCCGTAACAATTAAGAAAAACAACTTAAAACTATTGTTCTTCTACTGCTTAACTGTCAAGATGTTGAGGTCGTATGAAAGGGGTTGTTTTCGTCAGTTTTAAAAATATCAATCATAAATTCTCTTTCAGTTGAGTCAAAAGATATATTTTGTTCTAGCACATTCCAACCTCCGTAAGATGGCTTCCATTTGCCCCTTCTAAAATACTTTCAAAGTAATTGTTCGGACGAGCTCTTCGCTATTCTGTCTGAACTCTTCAAATTTAAGCGCAGTACGAAACTGACTACGTGCTCTCGCCAATTTACGTATTTACACATTTGAGTTGCGATGATATAATCGTAAATTCTATGTTAATAGTTTCTTTTTCTCACTTGCGGAATTCCCTTCCGGCTCTATTTTTTTCAAACAAACATAATCTTCCAAAAATTAAATGCAATGTTTATCGCTGTCTACTGTCCTTCTGAATACTCATCTGCGGTTCTCACTGCTTACAAACTTCACTTTTCTAATTTTTCCACACACTAAAGCCATACATCTTTGTGGCTTTATCGCGTTGCTTGAAGAGAATTGAATTAAAAAGAAAGAAAGAAAAAAAAACGAATAAAATAATCCTAATGTGACGGTGATGGGCAAACTAGAGACGGGACTTTAAGTGTGCGGGGCTCATCAGATCGTTTATCCGAGAAGTGCCAGAATGCATTAGCCTATCCTTCAATAATGTATCTGACTAATCTTACGGGTTCACGTTCCTTTGCAATCTGTCTTCAGATTGTTTTGATGTTATGAATGTCTAATCAATTACTTTCCAACGAATGTATCAATTTGCTCTTTCGCAGACTTACATTTTTTCTTAGTAGTCAGGACAATTGTACTGATAGCTATAATCAGAATGAGGAAGCTTGGAACGGGAAATAATTTTTCTGTTACTTCTACAGAAATCTCGTTGAACTATATTTAAATAAGATAACAGATTCCTTAATATCTTGTTTCCCGAAGAGAAACAAAAAAGAGTTTGTCTGCCTTATTAAATAAAAGATAACGAATTTCTTATTCTAACATTACTATTTAATAGAATGTCGAAAATAAATGTACAATTGTGTAGCACAGAACAACAAGGTATAAAATGATTCAGGTAAAACTCAAAAATCTCTAAATGTATAAGCAAAATGAAAGAAATTTCATTGATATAAAGGATATACATTCCGAAAAGTATAAATAGTTATTAAATAGTTTTGCTAGAATGTTGTAACTAACAACCTATATATATATATATATATATATATATATATATATATATATATATATATATCGTATATTTGATGCGATGAATGAATTGTCGACTTTATATTATGCAGAAATGAAAATAACAATGACATCACATTTTTTATAGATTTATTACACAAACATATCCTGAAATACTAAACAGTAATTTGCTTAATACACTCTCTATTGGCTTCAACCAAAGCTTCTAGCAGACTTCGGAATCTTTTGCAACTCTTCTTGCCATAATGCTTGCCTTCAGTTCATCTTTGATATGACAAGGAATTCTGTTGCTCAACAGTGCTCCAAACATAATAATTATATATATATATATTTGCACATGAATAAAAACGAAGAAAATAATTCAAAATATTACTTTAAATCAGTGCTCAATATAAAATTAGTGCATTGAATATGTATTATTAATTCGAATATATGCAAATTGCAAAATACTACACAATTGTACATTTATTTTCGACATTCTATTAAACAATATTTCTTTAAAAACATAACCATGTAGGTAATATTAGACTGATTTTAATCAATAACAAAATATCTCACACATACAAGCAGTAAAAAGGGCCTTCAGATATTGGATGAGGCCATCTACTTTAAATGAAACAAACGACACCCAATAAAATTAGATTTCAACCTAGTGACAACTTATTACATTGCATTTACACATATTGTTAATATTTCGGTCTGCCACGTGCGTGACGTCGTAGAACTACATTACTAATTTACGATCTGCATCTGATATTCGGTGACTCTCATCGTCGCATGGTAATATTTTATGTCAACACAAGAGAAAAACAAATTTACAAGCATTATTAAAGATAGGTTTAAGTTTACAAACATATTTTTTTTAAAAAAATCTGTCGCTTTCAACGTCACTTGATGTAAAAACAAAAGCTCTCCACAAACGCGTCACGTGATGTAAACAAACGCATCACGTGATGTCAACAAACTCTTCACTGACGCTCTCGCGAAATCTCGGGAAATACGTTACTAATTCAAATTTTAAATTCATTTGTTTCTGATGAAGGACCGAGGGCGATCTGAGATATGAAATATAATAGTAGAAATAAACAAATACTGTAAAAAAAAAACGCATTTTAAAACTCAAAAGAACGTTTTAATATTCTTTCCTATACATATTAAGACAGCATACGTGGATCATCACTATGCTATATATACATATACATATATATATATATATATATATATATATATATATATGTGTGTGTGTGTGTGTGTGTGCGTGTGTGTGTGTGTGTGTGTGATGCAATGAATGAACTGTCGTCTGTAATACGCAGAAATTAAAATAAAAATGACATCTCATTTTTTATAGAATCTTTACACAAAAATATCTTGAAATACTAAACAGCAAATGTTTTAATACAATCGCGAATGCTAAGCAGTACTGAATGCTGTTTCCAAGTTTCTGGGGGAGAGTAATGCAACATGGTTCTCTTTTTTTGACGGACGGTGCCCAACTGACCCTACCATACTATGCAGTTGACAAATAAAAAACAAACAACGCACATGCACGAAATTAAAAATATAAAATGTTGACAATTTACATATTGCATATATATATATATATATATATATATATATATATGAGGGGGGAAATAGTGACTCAAGATATCCTGTACTGGAAAGAAAAGTGTTGAATGCTTCTAAATGAGGCAGAACATAATATTTATTCATAATAATCCTTGCAGACATGACCACATCTACTATAGTTTCAAACCCTTAAATGTAATCATCAGGAAGTCAGTAAACGTTAACAAGAAATTAAAGGCTATTTATTTACCTGGTTGAGATTAAGATAAAAGTAAAAATTGTCGATGTTAACACCAACTAAAACTCACGCAGGGTCAAGATGTCAAGGAAATCCATATATATAATCATTTCCCTCTAAATAAGGCAATAGAGCCACTAAGACACAAAGTGTTACTTAGTGAGACAGCATATGAGCAAAATACTTTAAGGAGAAATGACAATAAAAGAACAGCAATGAAGAAGACAGAAGAAACAGATTGCCGTCGCATTTACACTTTTTAAAATAAAAATTAACTGAAAACCAAGTAGATCGAAAAAATCCACAAATGACAAGTTCGAGAGAAGAAACTCTTAGCATAAAACTTGCGGTTACATCTAGCCATGTCAACTATAAAAGGATGAGATCTAGCTGCCCCTTAAAGTTTTAAATTTGGTAATTAGAACAATTTCCATTATAATATTTGCACAAAAGAATATTAAAATACGGCGATAAAGAGGTTACAAGCCGTGATGCCAAGTCAGGCAGGATAATATTGCAGATTCTTTTTCTGGATTTTTATCTAAATGCAAAGCAGAAGCACCAGAACAGATGTGGCAGCAATATTCAATGCACGGGCGAATAGCAGATTTAAAAAGGTGAAATAAATTTTATCAATAAAATTTTCTAGCGCCACAAAGTAAACTAAATTTCTTTCTAACAATTTATTCAATATAATCTTTCCACTTCATGCCAGTAGAAACCGTTAGCTTGAGAAGAGGCAATGAGTCTCTCTTCTACAGGTTTGCATCACACATGCTGATGAAAATCAAAACAGCCTCTTTAAGAACTGGAAACGAGAACAGTTTCGTTTTGGAGTTGGTAAAATTAACAAATCATTTTTTACCCCATTTAACAACAAATTGAAGATCAGCTTCCAGATCAGCTTCTAACTTGACGCTATCAAACCGATTAGAACTTTTATTAAGACAAGAGGAAATAGTTGTGTTTTCAGCATAAATACCGTGTCGAGACTAATGTCATCGGAAATGTCGTTGATGGAAATTAAGAACAAACTAGGTTCAAGCATAAATCACGCATTAATGTAAAAATGTCTAAAGGAAAAACCAACATTTTGAACCTCGCGAAACACCTTTGCGATCTCCAAGAAAATATATGAACATATATGCACTCACAGAAACGCATAGAAAGAATTTTTCATTAGAGTTTCATTAAGGAGTATATACAGACATTGAAGATAAGATTGTTTTCACAGCAATATATTAAGAAACAGTATCATATGTTAAATGTGCAAGGTAAATGCGCATTTTTATCGATTAATTCAGGTGACAAATGCATCAAGGAAAATGACTAAAGTGTAGGAAATCTTATTCTTTCAAACTGTGTATGCGTTATTGATAGCAGCTGATGATGATCGCAGTTGATGCTCATCGCGTGTGGCAAAGACATTTCATGTAGACCTCCGTTTAGTAATAAAAAGCAAATTAAATAATCCACTACTGACAAATATTCCTGAAAACTGATTAACACCGTTGAACTTAATCAAATTAAAAGTTTGAATGATTAAAACCGTAGGATGAGAAAATAGCTGATTTTTTTTAATACATGCGGAGTATTCTGAAAAATAAAACGAACAAAATCCCCCAATCCCAATAAAACAACAAGCAATTGCTTAAAAAAATGAACATGCAACCTGACGTTTATTGTTCTGAATTGTCTCTAAAAAGATTTTTCGATGAACCGCTTGTTGATTGTGCAATAATATTTATTTCATTTTTTTTATTGTTACGACGGTTTCATTTCATTTCTAAGAAAATATTTGAAAACTTTGATACAGCATTTACTTACAATGTATGATTGAATGAAAATATCGTCTGCTAAATCAATACCTATTTTCTCGGCCAATCCTGTTCCTCCGAGTAAACGTCTAAGTTCAATAAGTTCCTATTTTAACAGATATAGTTACCAAAATTACACAAAAATATAGTGAAATACTTAAGAATAATTCTTTCAATAAAATTACCATTAGCTTCAACCACAGCCTCCATATGACTACGGAATCTCTTGCAAAACTTCTAGACGGGCTCTTTGTTTAATTTAAAGACTGCTCCCATAATCATTGCCTTCACTTCATCTTTGGTGATACAAGGAGTTTTGTTGGTTTCTCGATCAACTGCACCACGCACACATATGAATGGGTCTGAGGAATTAGGGTGACAGATGTAAGGGGCGATGTAGTTGCAGAAATTGTCTGACAGCCGTGACTGGGTTTTCTTATTTGTGTAGCATGGTGCAGAGTTTTTTTTATCAGATATATGGCTGTTCAGCAGCCAGGCTGCTGATCATGGGCAGCACTACTTTCTCAAGATACTTGATGTAGGCCTCCGTGTTTTGTCTAAGGACCTGTGGGAAGATGAATGGAGGCATAGCGATACAAACAACTTCGTAATCACCATTAGACTCATCCAACATATTCCGAATTTTCTGATTTGTCCTCTGAAATGTTTGTATTAGAGCTTTGCTCACAGACGGTACCCAACTGACCCTACTATACTATACAATGAACAAAATAGAAAACAAACAACGTGCATGCGTGAAATGAAAAATATAAAATGGAGGCAATTTATCCGTCGCACCCTGTATATACGAATTATCTTTCCAATTTCAGAGAAAAAATATTAAAAAATAAACATTAGCTCACATGATCTTAAAAAAACATAAGATTTGAAGTTAACATGATATTTTTATCAACCTTGAAAAGAAACAACAGGGACTCCTAACTAAGGAAAGCGAAAAGAAATAATGAACATCAATTGGAAGACGACGATATAGCGCATAGCTATCAGTAAAAGGAACAGTCTAAAGTGCGAACGACTACTTAGAGATATCGAAATGAAGCAAGCACAGCAATTTATGTGTGTTAATCGGCTCGAAACGAGAACTCAGAGAGCCGAGTTCGAATTCCTTTGAATTCGTTGCATTCACTTATTTGGAAAAGGTATTAATCTGTTTTTTCTCTCACAAACTGAAGGTTATATGGCAGGACAAATTTGGTTCTATAGCCTTGGTTGACAACCAGTCTACTGCATGAAGTAATGGCAAACTGCTGCTAAAAGATCTTCAGCTATGTTAGTCATGTTTCTTTCGAGATATGGTCGATCAAGCGTGTATTACGTATGGCACTTAACTGACATCTGGAAAAAATTGAATAGCAAGACAGATTTGGTTCTATAAACTCTTTACCAACCAGTCTACCAAAGAAAGTAATGGCAACTTACATATTCTGCTCAGACAGTCGTGTCACGTTTAAGACATGAACACCAGAGAGTGTATCACGTATCACACTTAATTGACTGACTAACTGATAAAAATGTAAATATCTGGGAATTGCTCTAAAAGAGGACAGAAAATATTACATCGAAATTCGAAAGCGGATTAAAATTACGAGGGTTCTTTTTCAAAACAAGGACAAACTATTAAGAAAATTTCGTTGGAAATAAAGAAAACAGCACTGAACTGTTTTCTAATATCACTCTCCCAGATAATGTTGCCCATTTTGCTTGTAGATGAAAAAGAAAAAAAGAATCAAGTAGCGATTTCTAGATTAAGAAAAGACTCAAATGTGGTTTTAGAGAACTTTACTAAGACTTCTCAGAATTAAACATGTGAGAATTGAAGTTTAAAGGAAAGTGAAAACATTTTGAAGAGACACGACACAACGAAAAATAATTTATATCTACTAATATCAGAGTTGACTTATTAGAACTCATTTTGCGAAGAGCAATGTTTATCATGCAAATATTTTCATAAAATAAGAAATCCAAAAGTTCTGTTACTTCTTTAATTTCATTTCTCTCTTGATTTATATAGCAATTCCTAGATTGACATCATTTATTTCTGCTCAAAATTGCTTTCGAAACATTTGGAAGATGACGAAGAAAAAACAAAAAAGATATACGGAGCCAAACGAAATAATGATTTCCCTCTGTGTGTTCCAAATGTAAAATGGAAGTTTTGTTCATTCATTTTGACTAGATCTGCTTCCATATTACAGAATTCCGATGAGGTGCTTTCCTAAAACCTCAACTGTAATGTAAATTTTCCTTGTAATCGTTATTTCTGTAGCCAAAAATACAAATAAAATAAAAAATAAAATTAAAATATATAAACAAAAATAAAAATAATTTCAAATCAAAATAATACATTTACGTTTTCCTTTAAAATCCTTATGTCTTTCTTTCTCACTCTCCCTAAATTTCTTTTTCTATACTTCTCTAAACTAACGATTAAGAAATCTTAAAATAAAATGGTAAAGAAAAAAAAAAAGAATGAACTGGGCCAAAAACGCTGGAAGTTTGCCGGAAGAAGGGCCTATATATTTTCGACTGAAGCAAAAATATCAGGCAGACACCATGCCTAACTTCCGTTATAAAAACTGAAAAAGAAAGATATGTCAGAAAATAAAATAATTTTGTGCAATCAAAAAATTGGCACAAAGATAATGTTAATTCTATTTGAAACTCATGTTTGCACCAAAATCTCGGATCCCGGTTAGAAGGATACAAGCCTTTCTAAAAGCAGAAAAGATGGTGAAAGAGATGAAAAAAGACGTTATTTAGGAGAAGACATCCATGCGTGACGTGTGAAGATGTAGCTAAGATGTAAACTGTTAATAATATATCTGCCCTGCTTAGGACCGAGAAAAACAAAGTAGATTTTTACTGACCTATTCGTAATATTACTATTATCCGTCGCATGGTCTGACCTGAAAACTTCACTACTGGAGTTTTTCCTAGCTACTTCTAATATTAGCCTTATAAATGAACATTTTAATACACTGTATACCAAAAGACACACTCATCACTCTAAAATAGATAATGTATTATATTTGCATATACTGTTTTACCACAGTTTATTTTATGTCTTATTATTCCGGTAAACATAACCAAGAATATAGCACTGAATATACCACCAAAATGCCACTCATCTGCACTTTCTTTTTAAGATCACCGTTTTTAGTCATTTCACACACGTCCCAGTCGCCACTACCATTTCGTCTATAATCTTTTAGCGTATGTTAGTCTAGAGTCTTGTATTGGGTGGAGTTTATTTAGAAATATTTCATGAATTTTTAGGCTATTACATTTATTATATCTACTTTATATAAAACAATAGGATAGGTATTAGTCTTATTTAAGTAGTGAATGCGGTTCAGCTTGCTCACCTTTTCTGTGTAGTTTATTAAATTTATGGTAAGAACTAGATTTCGAGAGAAGCAAAACTCTTATATTTTTAAAAGTGTAAATCTTTTTTACCATTAGCTTGGAATTGACATGACGTTAGAAAATTAAGCTATTATCGCTCTGCTGATCTTGTTATCGTTAAGTTTAGTTATGAATCTTTAAATCTTCAGGTGACATACAGCAGTGTGGAGAGTTTCAACCCATTAAAGAAACCAACGGCCAATAATGACGATGTTGGATCATTGATATGCCGTAAGTTGGAAATGTGATTCAAATGTGATTACCTCTTTTTCTTTTATCTTCTTTTTCATCGATAATGCATTTATGTGGATCCTTCTATCGTGGAAATCAGATATGACTTCTTCATTTAGCTTTTATTTTATTAAGAGATGGTTTGCTTATAAAATCATATCTTATTTTAGCAGCATATTATGCTATAAGATAATCATTCAAAACAATTCGACTCGTACATAGATTATCATATTTACTCAATTATTGTGCGAGTTGTTAAATATTTTTTTTACTATACACAAGCATTTTTTCGAGGTTAAAACCATGCAGATTCGGTGACCAGTTGCCTATACACCTCGATTTTTTTCTGGAGATTTTAAAATTCATGCCCCAAAATTAAGGAGCCGTACTCTATATGAAGTCGACTTATACGCGAGTATATACAATAGGTGAAACATAATCGACAAAATGGAAACCAATGACTTTTGTTCTAATTTATCTTTTTTATTATATACTTTTACAGAATAATACATTTCATTCTGACATTTTCCTTTCAAAATACAAGCTGATTCAAAAGTCAACACTGCAAAAAAAAGCTACTTTATTAATTGTAGGGTATTTATTTTCATATGAAACAGTTAGTCACTGTTTTAAGGTTATTTATTCGTTATCTAATTCAAGACTGAGATTTGATTAGTTCTTATATTTATTTCATAGTATCTTTCATCCGAGTTAGAGTTCCAGTCGAATTCATTTCATTCATTTATATACAAATAACCTCGAGAAAGTTAATAATCCACCTCTTCTCCCTCCACCTATGGGTTGAGGAGAAAAAGAGGTAGATTGGTTTCTATAGCCTAGATTGGCAAGTGTATCGCAGAAAGAATTAGTAACCTAGTGCAATGAAATCTTCTGCCTAGTGAATCATGTCTCGGAAAAGACATGATCGCACAAGCGTGTATCACGTACGGCAATTAGCAGACTTATCTTTCATGGCATTCTTGAAAAGAGAATTCTGAAATGTCGAACAAGCACAAAAATAACAGTCACGCAGAGAGTTGTTTATGAAAAAAAACCTCTGAAGCATTTTCCTAACTAGATTCATCAAAGCAGTTCTTTGATCTCTGAACTTGACCTATGAAATGTTAAGACCGATGAAATGTTAAGATAAAGATTGTTGCTTGGGGAAATAATGAACGAATAAGAAATCAAACACAACGTTTCAATTTTCTTGAGTATTTATACAACGTAAATTTGTTATATACTCTTCAAGTATGTATACTACATACCCTTCTGGTATATATATATATATATATATATATATATATATATATATACTGCAAGCAAACATTTTGGCTATCATCCACACAGTTAAAATTACGGTATTTTTCTCGTTGATAAAATGACGTTTTTTATCGTTTCACTCCAAGCACGACAGTACCGCCACTGATGCGCAGGGCGCTACATAAGACAGAAAAATTTAGACAACAGGGAGAGTGAAGAGAAAGATGAACCAGTTACAGAGGGAGCCCGAGAAAGATAGAAAAACAGAGGGATCAAGAGAAGGATAGAAAAACCAGTGTGAAGACAGTTGCGAAGGTAGAGTGAGAAAAGAAAAAACAAGATACACGAGGATCACGGGGGAAGAGGAAGAGGGAAAGACTGGCGTCAAGTGGAAAAGAGATAAGAATTGACATTGCATATAAATTCCTGGAGATTGTAGCCGTCATAAAAGCAAGTATACGAAAGGGATTTCCACAAGAGGAAAGTACGAGAAAAGAAGCTGATGGACTGCAATTGGTAGATTTAACTGTAAAAGCGTGGGACCTTCTCGCCAATCTGGTTGCTCGAAGTAAATTCTTTTGGAGGGAGCACCATTGACCTAAGCTCGTCTGAGCAGAAGCCATAAAAATATTTGTAGAAGAGACAGAGGAAAACCACATTCCGCTGATGAGAAAGTGCCCGGAGTCGAGCTGCCAGGTTGGGACCGATCAGATTCTCCTCCGTACTGTCTCTCTGAATCTATGGATAGTAAAATGTTGAAATATTTTAGAATTGATATTAGCCTCGAACACTTTTCCGAAAATTGGTAGGAGGCTGATAGGGCAATAATTGAATAGTTCCGAAGGTTCCATTGAGTTCTTAAATACAGGAGCCAAAGAAAAAGACTTTCAGTGGGAAAACATGAAGAAGACAGGCAGTAATTATTGCGTTTAAAGATGAAAGAGGAGAGTTCAGGAGCACATTTTTTCAACACAATGACAAAGATTCCATCGCCTCCGCTCGCCTTATGGAGGTCAAGTTTTGAAATTATCTTAGATACCAGAGAGGAGGTTATCCACAGCACGTATATATAAATAAAAAAATATACGACATATCCTAATTCGCTTTTTCAGTGACGTTGGCTATGGAGTAGGAGGTGGTCAGAGGGCCAACACATCCACACGAGGGCAGATGCCAGGGAGCTACGGCCGTTCTCTGTCTCTTCCTGTGTTCTGATCTCAAATGCTGACTGCAAAACTGCCGACTGCTGCTGTCTGACTTCAGTTAAATAGATGAACTTCATTAATAACTAGCACCCCCATATGCATCCCATGCATATCTTGAGTGCTGCGTTCTTTGATCCCTAACTTCAAAACAAAATATTTCCTGCACCTGGGTTCTTTGTTTGCATTTTTTAACATTTCAAAATAGCATCCTTTTTCTTTCAAATCTTACAAGGGCCATGCGAATACATTTCCTGGGGAAATTCCACACCAACCCAAAGAAAATATAACATTCATCAATATATTTTTCAAAATGTTAATCTATGAAGATTTTAGTGACATTGGTTTCTGTCTGACCAAACCTTTCCACCACAAAACCATGTCACTGTCTAACACATTTACATAATATGACATAAATAAAAATCAATCAATGATAACACAAACAAAAGTAATAAAGTGAAACTTGTCAGATTAAAGACAGTTTTTCCTACATTTTCCTTACTTATTCTATTGAAAATAATAAATAAATATCAATATCAAAGGTGATATACTTTTCTCTTCGCATTGTGTGCACATGTCTCTTGATAATTCTCTGCACGAAACATTGTTCTCGATGTAAACTCGAAATTGGTTTCCTAACTTAAGTTCCTTTCAGTTTCTGCGATCAGCAATGTATCATCTGTGTATCTTATGATGTTCTAAATTGCGGCCTCCGATGATAAATCCTGGCATAACAAAATAGTCTCGATTTACAAGTTGAATATATCCGGTGAAAAGACACATCCTTGTCTTACGCCTCTTTCTATCTTTGTATAACTGCTAAATTCATTGCCTGTCCGTATGCAGGCGGTTTGCTGCCAGTAGAGATTCTTGATTACTCTTAAGTCTTTCCCAAATATGTCGAGGCTGCTGAGCATCTTCATCAATTCTTTGTGGCATATTTTGTCGAACGCCTTTGCATATTCGATAAAACACAGGTACATGTCCTTCTTCATTTTTATTGCCCTTTCAGAGAGCTTCCTAATCATAAATTTAGCGTTCCTTGTTTTACTTTTTCCAGTGTCTTTGACGAACCAGCACTGTTCTTGTCCTATCTCTGGCCAGATTCTGCTTCTCGCTCTATTCATCAGGATTCGGACTATCAGTTTTGTAATATAGCCCATTAAACTGATTTTTGTTGTGCTCAATCTCTCTACCTCTCTACTTCTGTGCATTTATCATTGAGACATCTTTCTTTAACCTGTCTGCATTTCTCCTTGTGTAGTCATTTGTATTCCATTACATACCTTGTCATCATTTTCTGTTTTTTTTTTGCATCATGGCAAGAATCACAAGAGTTATTTTTCCGACGTGCTTTTTCGTTTGGAAGGATATCGTTCACTGATGTTACTAGAGTTACTCTTAGTGCATCCCATTTTGAGCTTTCGTTTCCAATTTGTCCTTCGTATTTCATTGTCCTGATCTCTGTATACATTTCCTGCAGGTTCGGGCCTTTCGTAGTCGCTTTCGCAGTCTGTACTTAGGTAGGATTTACAGTGAATAACTACGTTTTGGATCTCTTGTAATATAATTAATTTGATTCTTAATTTCTCCTCCTGGACTTCTTCGTGTCCATATTCTTCTTGTGTGCTCCAGGAACCAGGTTTTGATTATTATCTTGCCATTCGCTGTGCACCATTGGACCCGTTTCTCACCATGGCTATTGCGGTATCCCAGTCTGAAATTACCGACCGTTTCACATTCTTTCTCTTTGCCAATTTTGGTATTTAGATTTACTGTCTTTACTCTGATTTATTGTGATTAACACTGTGCTTGGCAAAATCTTGCATGTATTAGAATGATCTGATTTCTTTTGTAATTTGTATTGTCGGTGCATATTGCCTCTCTTTCATTTTAAATACAATAAATTTTCAGATACCCGGCAGTATCCCATAACGCATATTCTTGTGTCATTATCTAGTATAAAGTCGACTCCTTTTTCATTATTTTCATCTCCTGCGTATATAATTCTGTGGCTGTCACTGATGAAGTCTCCATTGTTTGACTATCTCGTCTCACTTATGTCTAAAATGTTAATGTTCAACCTTGTCATCTCCTGCTTCACGTTTTCCAGCTGTGCGCAAATGTTCATGATTCTAACCTTCCACGATCCAAATTTTTTTTTTGTTTTTTGCAAACAGTTGCAGGATAACAATACGGTGACACCTGTTGTTCATACTTTTCTATTACGGTGCGAGGGAAAATTCTGAGGAAATTTGTCTCCTTTATGACGTTTATGCTAAAAGTGTCAGGAGTTAGTGTCGTGAGGCTTAACCCTCTTCCAGACCGTTAGGATTTATATATTTGTGCAAGTTCATGAAAATACGCGGGAGGAATAGTGAAGTGGTTTAACGTTGCCGTCTCCACGGCGTTTTATCGAGACGCCGCCTCTAGTTAGCTGGCCGTTGACTCCACAAGAGTTCATCCGCTCTTTATAAACTGAATTGTTTGTCCTAGTGGGTTGCTAACATTCGTGAAACGAGAAAAAATTACTTGTGTATATTTTCTTTTTAACAGGTAAGAACCGGAGAAAAATACATATATATATATATATATATATATATATATATATATATATATATTAAGTATATACTTTGTATGAGTCCTAATAACCACTCTTATGCAGAAACTTAACGGATTCCCCCCCAAAATAATAAAGATGGAATGGGCAAAAATTTTAACACGGCATGGATACAGGCAGGCCTAGGGAAAAGGCGAATACAGTTCAAATTTAGGATATTGCCAGTAAATGTGATTATGATATTGGAATTATCTTGAATAATCACATTATTCAAATGAAAAATAAACAAAAATATTAAAATTACCTTTTTAAATTAGCAACTTAGAGGACCTAAAACTAAAGCGGGAAAAAATTTCTGCGATTATATCTTTCGCACAACAGAATTTGTCTACCCATATGTCAACCCCATCAACTTTGTTTCTTCTTCCAATTCGAATTCTATTACTAACTGTCTTTCCACTGCATATTCTCTTAGCACTCTTTAGTGGGTCCGAAAGAACCATACTCCCTATCATCATGGTCAGACTTTGCACACAACTGCAAAAAGTATAAACGTTCCATTATTGTTTTGTTTGAACGAGCAACTTTTTTATAATAAAAACAAGAGAAGGGCACACATAAACAAACAAAAAAGTCACCTACATTAAATGGACGTCTCTATCACAAACGTCCAGGGTTTTGTGCCGGGGTAACCAAGAACGATCATTTAAAAAAAACAGAAAGTGACAGCGCACCGATTTTAGAGATCTGTTTATAGCCACTTCGGTTATAAACTGCTAAGTGCACGAAAATAAAATGGAGCCAAAAATTTGATTATCTTCTCACAGGCAAATTGACAGAAATTCTTTATTCAAAATGACGGTTTTCTCGACCTTTCAAAATGACCACACAGATATATAAATACAAAATATACTACATAACTTTATTCAATTCTTTGGTCACGTTAGCTGTGAAGTAGAAGGTTGTCGGACGGCCAGCACACACGCATACGATAGTTTTGATCTCAACTACTGACTGCAAAACTGTCGACTGTTGTTATCTGACATCGCTTAAATAGACGAACATCATTGACACCTGGCACCCAGGTGTGTCCCATGCATATCACGAGTGCTTACTTCTTTGACCGCTGTTGTCAAAACAAAATCTAGTCTGCACTTGGGTCTTTCTTTGCACTTTCCGAAATATCCAAATGACATTTTTTTTCAAGTCTTGCAACAACAATGCGAATAAACTTCCAGGTGATATTCTACACCGACCCAAGGAATATATAACAGTTTAATGAACAACAAGAGTTCTTTGTTCAAGGATGATGTTTTATTTTTCAATATTTCAAGCTTTTATCTTCATGCCTGCTATCTCATTTATAAATATCTAATACCTGAATACTTCCGGCTTTCTTTAGCCATTATCAAAGAACTTTGTGCTATGTTGGATTCATCATTATCAAATATTACGTTTTTGCATCACGTAGCAACTCATGGTACCATTTTCTAAATGTTGTGCATGTAGTGTAGATATTAATAGAAAAAACGATTAAAATCGTACAAATACTTCTTCGTTTTTTATGTGCTGTGTTTTTCAGGATTTAGGCGATCATGAACTTCCAGTTTCCGTCATCCCTTGTCGTTCTTAACATTTCTTCTCTCAATATTTTTTCCAAATCCTGCTCCGTTATCAATAGGCTCATGTCTATCAAGTATGTCGCATTTTGCCTTCCCCTGGCTCTCTTTCCCTTTATCCGTCTCATGAGTATTAGATTCTCGACTTCCTCCTTCCTCATTACGTGTCCCAGAAACTTTAACTGTCTCATCTTGATGTTAAGTAAATTTTTTTTCGTTTGTATTTCCTCCGAAACCGTGATGTTACTTAATTGGTTGTCTATCGTATCTTTAACATCCTTTTGTAGATTTCAGTTGCTTCGAGTTTTTCCTTCAATTTCGAAAAGATAGATCATCGGTTGCTATCAAAAAAGAGGACAGATATCACACAATAAATTAAAGCCACCAAAAAGTGATCTCGAAATGAGACTGATTAGCTTATCCCACGTTTATATTATATACTTTAGAATGCAATAACACAGAGCCTAATCTAACATGTTTGTTTATCTAATTATTGTTTGAGAGTGGGCTGAAACATTCATAGACTAGATATGACAGAGTGATGCTATAGTTGGGAAATCTTGTATGCAGTAATCTCTTATTTTCTTATGAATAACTGCATTATTACTTTTCATGCAAAATGATATCTAATTGTTCAATGAACGACTTCAAATTTAACAATGTTTCTCATGAAAATGGACAAAATTTGGCTTCGGTTGTTATCAAGTACATACAGAAAAAGAGGGTACACCCCAAGGAAATTTATGCTGTCATTGTTGCTACATTAGAGGATGAAGCTACAGCTTTATTAACAGAGCAAAATTGGATGGCGGAGGATTGAGATCCAAGGTCTGGACTTACTGAAACTGCCATTACAGCCGAAAGCATTGATCGTGCTCACCACACAGTGATGGATGACAGACAATTGATTATAAATAATACCTGATAATTATAAATCTAATAGCCAATATTCATAGCATATCCCGTGGATGAGTGGAGGATATTCTGCACAATGAAACTAGTATGATGATGATTTCTTTTAAGTGGATCCACGTCTACTGACATCAGATGGAAGGCGCGCCAGGCTGATCCTAACATTGTTTCAGACATATTCAGTTAGCTTTTGAAATCCAGGATGAGTTTTGGGTTAATCACTTTGACCCAGGAAGAAATAGACAATCAATGCTGTGAAAACACACCAACTCACTTGCTGCAGAAATAGACAAGGTCAATTTATTTGCAGGGAATCTTAAGTATTTTGGGACACAAAAGAGATGGTGTTTATTGAATATCTTCAAAAGGGCCATACCATCAATAGAGAGTACTCTATATCAACTTGCTGAAGCAGTTACGAAAGGCTATCTAGGAAAACTGACGAAATGTGTATTGTTGCATTAGAAAAATGCTCCAGAACATATCCTTAGTTTCAATGGCTTCTGTGGCTTTGACCTTGATTGTAGATAATCTCTGTGATGATGACGTTATACTTATTGTTGACATCTTTTTACAAATAAAATAAAAGCTTCTTAGCTAATCCAAGCACTGCCACACTGATACAAAAAGTGCGTTTACTGAAAGTGTGTGTGTGTGTGGGAGGGTTATGTGGAAAATAAACCTGATTAATCATATTCCATGAGAATCATCCTATGAACTGTTCATCCGACCTTATTATAATGCGGCATTCAAGCTTTTTCCTCGGCGCGTAATGCAAATAATTCTTTATGCATGATTAACATAAAGTCTAATGACATTTTCTCTTTTGTACGATTTGATTTTACCATGGGAACCAATATATCTCATATATCCAATATGAATAGGCAGGAAACTAGCAAAGATATTTGATGAACTGCCAGCATACAGAATCAGAACTTTGCTTGCTCCAAATGATATTTTTTCACCATTCATAAGTGATAGTTCGTTCACATAATACTGGAGAATAATTCTTTTAAAGCAATTTATAATGACAGAAAACTTAAAATATGAACAATTGTACTGAAGTCTTAGAAAATCTTAATATATATTTATTGCTATAGCGCATGCTGGATCTGAAAAAAGTTCGTGGTGTCAATAAATGTTATGTCCTTTATCAAAAAACATCAGAAATTAACTGAAACTATTAGTCCAATTATAATTTCATCTTTACACTATTTACATTGTATGGACTTCCGTCCTAATCTTTATTGTAATATTCACGAGGTTTCAAAAAAGACATAGCACGTGGAACTAAAATAATTTACCTTAATTGCCTAAATAAAGTGTCGGATCGAAATTATAACGTGAATTACCTGAAATAGGCCGGAGTTTACAACTGCAGAAATGTTGCGAATATGACAATAAAGATGAAGGCAACAATCCAAAAAATATAAATACTTCAAATAATTACAAGATCTCATTTCAGAAATATAACCAGATAATTTTATCTATTCGATATTTTATTATGAATATCTTGTTTAAAGTCTTTGATTAATCGTGAAAAACAATGCATAGTATTTTATGATATCATAAGTCATTAAGAAAATGTTGATATTTATTTAAAAAGAGAAAGGGAAAAATGGATGGCAGAGCGGGGACTGGGAGAGATACCAAGAGGAAAAATATTTCGAGCGAGAAGAGACAGATCCAAGTGGAAATCCATGATCGCCTACGTCCTGTAAGGATACCGCACATGAAGAAAAATAGAATGTTATTAACTGCTCATTTTACAGAGTTGTTATTGACAGTTAAATGTTCAGTGTCATGGATGAAAAAACGTACTTGTGACTTAGTGAGGTTTAGCGACAAGGCTAACAATCTAAGTGTTTTAAGTTAACTGAATGTTCTTCAGATAAGTTATATTCTTTTTACACAAATAATCGTCATTATTCTGTTAATGTTTCAGTGCCTTTTAATAATTGTTTTTAAATAATTTCACCCCAAACAAAAGCCTCCCCAATAAAGACGCTAAAACAAAAAGGCTTACTGAGTGTAATATAATATTAGAAAAATAAAATCATTATTAAGGAGAGAGAGAGAGAGAGAGAGAGAGAGAGAGAGAGAGAGAGAGAGAGAGCAATAAAAGGACAGGAATTAAAAATAGAAAATATAACGATAAATATTGCGCTAAAATTTTGAAGATTAAAGTTAAATTTCTACTCTCTTCGGATTTCATAGTAGAAAGCAAGAAGTCTGAAAAGATTTTTACAAGCGAAAAGCGTGCAAGAAAAACTGTTGGTGCAAATGTTATGGTTATATGCAGTAATTTCAACTGTAAAATGATGAATTCTTGCAGCCAATATTGTCTTTAAATTCATCAATTCTAGGTACTTCAGACGAAGATTAATGAAAACAATTACCATGAAAGTATTTATAGAAAATCAATAGAGAAGGTACATTTAGATGGTATGAGAATAAAAGATGCCGAAACACCAGGTCAGGACCAATAACATTGCAGACTCTTCTTTGGATTTTATTTAGAATCTCTAAACACTGATAGCAGAAGCACAAGATCAGATGTCCCGACAATACTCAATGCATGGACTAATAGTAGACTTACAAATGCGGAAAATAGATTCTGGCATGATTTATTTTTCTAGCAGGACATAGTGAAACAACGTTTGTAGTAGCCAATCTAACAATTGATTCAATATTAAAATTTTCAAGGGCAACTAAAACGTCTGTAGAATATAGAACCTTATCTGTTACTAAACAAATGTTTTTATTATTAATTGTAAATCTTGTCATAACAACAAATTTCATTAACTGTATATTATATAGTTGCAATAAAATAATTATCAAATGTTAAACACTGACATGTAAGTATTAAATAAAACATTTAAGGATCACATAAACTGAGAAACAACCTCTCTCACCCATAAATCTACTTAAATAAAGGGATAAAAACGCATATATTTTAAGCGAGATGAACATTAACAAAAAAAAAAAAAAAAGGAGGTATAAAAATAATATATTCATAACGAGGAAATATCAAAACACAATTAACAAAGTAGCAAAACAAGTTCGTCGGTCCTCTCTTGTCATAACTCAATCGAAGACAATAAGTGTTCACAGTGACAGAAAAGGGACACCGAAGATCAAATGTTACACAAAATGAGTAACAATTACAGCCTTACAGAAAGATGTCTAGAAAGACTTAATATAAATTGTTTCCGAAACATCTTTCTTTTTATAACTGTTTATCTCCAAACAAGGCAGTACCGCCACTAGTTTGCATAGGGTTACAGTGAGAAGAGAGGGTATATAAAACAACCGTACAGGGGATGTTGGAGAAAGGATTAGAGAAAGATGGGAATTAAGAAGTTCGAAGATGGCAGATTGGAGATTGTAGCTATCAGGGAAGCAATATGATGTGAGTTTCACAGGCGAGACGTGGGAGAAAAGAAACTGAGAGACTAGAAGTGGCAGTTACGGTTTTGACGGTAAAATGGTTGAACCTAGTTGCCAGTCTAGTAGCACGAGTAAATTAATCTCGGCGAGGCATCAGAGCAGAAGCCGTCAAAATATTAGTAGAAAAGAGTGAGGGAAGCCACATCTCGTCGGTGAGAAAGTGAATGAAGTTGAACTACCAAACTGGACCAATCTAACAAAATTCAGAATTATCTTTGCTCAATACTAAGAACATATATCGGTTGTAAGACTAGAAACGTTGCTGGTTTTCAGATGTATTCACGCACCTATGAGAATTTTCCGTTTAACCTTGCAAACGCTGGCTGTTGATCTATCTTTGCTTCAAATGTTTGAGCCCTTCTACCTGCAGAGTCAGAGTCATTCTGTCATTTTAATTAGTGTATTACTGAACTGGTATAATGGAGAGTTTATAATGCATACATACATACATATATATATATATGTATACATCAAATCAAAACAACTAACACTCAATAAAATCAACTTTAAAACAGGAAATAACATATTACATTGTATTTGACTAGATGGTTTTGTTGTCATTTCGCGCTATCCCGCGGTGTGACGTCATAAAACCGCATCGCAAAACTTAAGAACTGCGTTTATTATTTTTGGTAACTATTGCCGTTGCCAAGCGGAGTTTTATGTCAACACAGGATAAAATCGTCGGTGATGGTGGATTTTATAATATTTCAGTTTAAACTACCTCTCTGAAGATGGCTCATGTGAGCCGAAAGCTTAGAAGAAAACCAATAAATAATTATCCAAATGTTGGAGAATTTTTGTCTTTATTTTCAACTGAAATTAAAGCAAAAATACGACGTTTAGAACGGCTCATGATTAAACATAATAGACATTCATTGTCTCTTATATTTAATAGCATATGTCTAGAAAATATATATATATATATATATATATATATATATATATATATATACATACAAATACTGTGAGTAGCAAAAGTGTTTTTGTTCCTTCATGTCGTGGCTTTCGACAGATGTTTGCCTCTTGAAGTTTTAATTATTGTTTCTTTCCATTAATATCCCACCCAATCCTTGTCCCGGCATACATTTTCAAAACTCTCTGTTTCACTCTATCCTTCTTGTCTTTGGTATTGTGTCAAAATTTCGAAACCCTCTGTCATGACGGGTCTGAGAAATTTTAAGTGTCTCTTTCGAATTCACAGTATAAATCTGTGTATTCCCCATTTTCCTAACGCTTCCTCGATGTTCATATGTTAAATCTATGGTATTCTCAGCATTCTACTGTAAAACTACTATTTCCCCTCAAGACTCCCCTTTCACTGTGAGCAAATTGATATTGCTAGATCATATTATCTAGATCAGCCTTTCCTATAATACATCCCACAGATTTCAACTATCTCTTTCTGATTATAAATATAAGTCTCATTTATTCTCTGCATCCATCTGTAAAACTAAATCTGTGTTTGTAAATCTATCTCTCATCTCTCAACAAATTGTACAAGATTCATTGCGATATAAGAGATCAGATATTGTGTAGAACTCAGCACTCTTAGAAAAATAGTAATAAACAAATGTGCTATGCCATCTTATTCCCAAAGAGAAATTTGTTTTATGAGAAGAAATTCAAATATCTGGAAAAATTGTTTTGAGAGAAATACTGTTGCTAATCTGTTTTCGATTTCAAAAAACAATTTAAATTAAAAAAATGAAATTTACAAGACATACGTAATGAATTATAAACAAATAATTTATTTTATCAAAGCAACAACATTAAAATATCATTTATATGTTAACAAGATCATGTTATATGTAACAAGAGATAAATAAGCAAAATCTTTAAGTTTCTGTATTGGCTTGTTTTTCAGTAGGTGAAGGAAATCCGAGAATAGTCAAGTGGCAAAATCAGTAAGTTGTATCTTGCATAAATTGTTTGTTGGCAAAATTGAGTTAGGGCTTTAACTTAAAATATTTTTACAGTGATTATGATTACCTGTAATCAATTTGCTTGTAGCGATTTATGCGCATGATTTATAACTTATCGTTACGTACTAAATGCGCTCACAACTTTGCTTATGCAGAATGCAGCAGAAATATATTCCACATTTTCAACAGTAACCTGCGTGGTTCTAAATAAGTTGGGAAAGTAGTAATAGTGTCTTTATCTAACCAGTGACTTACCATTTTTATTTAGATGCATGAGAATTACCACCATGGCTGGTGAACGCTTTCCATTTGCTATTGAACGTTTCTTAAGACTGGTGTATCTTGAATTGCAACAGGGAGAGCTTTTCGTGCTCAATTCATGATATATTGAATAGAAAATAGATGCTGTTATGGGTTTAACATTTCAGGTTCACATGCTTAAAATAAAGCCACCTGGAAGACCTCGAATCATTTAAACTATAGAAATCGTCTACAGCCGTTTGTGGCAAGTAAAGGCCACCGTTAGAATGAGGTTATTTTTAAAACAACTAAATAAAAACTATAGCTCTTTGCTTAAACAACAGTGGAATAATATTTTTAATAGCAGCTATTTTTATCTTTTCGTGAGACTTTAAAATATGAAAGGTATTTCTGTTGCACTCTGTTTATGGATGTGCGTGTGTTCATCATTATAATCAAATAGGCAAATACATCAATTCGTTCATGCAACTTTCCACGTCCTAAAGGGTTTTCATAATTACAATCTGATTTATTTTCATTTAGAGATAAATTTTTACTGCACAGATTACGGACGGGGAAACAGTTTACCCAAATCCACTGAGAGACAATTCCTATAGATTTGCAAAATTCTATTAAATAGTCATTATCAAGCTGTTAATATTTTAAATTTTCTGCATAAATCTGTTTTAAATATTGATTATGATTTACATGTAACCATGCTCTTGCGTCTTTTGCATATTAATATGACTGCCAATGTCTGTATATTCATACGGATACTATATTGGCATGGAAAGCTTGATTGTTCTAAAAGCTGATCTTTATAATTTCGAATGCAAATAAGCTTATTAAAATGTGAAACTTTTAATAGAAATTTAGAGAAGATGCAATTCATAGATAGAATTGTTTATTTTTGCAAAATTCAAGCTATCAACTTTGTATAATTAAAAGAACATATTCATTTAAAATAAACAGTTGGAGAATATGTGAATATCAGTGCTGAAATTGGAATCGGTGAGACGGGTTCAAATTACGGGCTAGTCACTTGCACTCGTTTTCGCACAAATATATTTGGGAAAGACGTTAATCTTCTCATCTTCCCCACAACAGCTATATTTAAATAGCAATGAAAACTTGGGTCTCTAGTCTTGAACTGCAATCAGCCTAAAGGGAATGAAACTGAAATCCAAAACCGTGTAGAAGATAACAGGTAAGAATTGCTTTATATTCCTTATGCAGTGATTGCAATAAAGTAAAGTAAATCTCAAATCCTGGACATCGTATTAAAAAAGCAAACAAACATGAATAGTGATAATATTTAAATCTTATTAGTCTATTGTTGTAAAATGCTTTTAATAATAATTCTTTCAAAATCGGTTTGAAGGAAAATTAATAGTCAGTACATAATCTTTGTATAGACGTCAAATTCCCTTATGTGCAATTGTGCATGTGTGAGAAGACAAAATAGGTGTCAAAGATAAAGTTATGATTAGTCAGTTAAGTGCCATATGTGATAAATGTTTGGGGGTTCATGTCTCTTTTTAGACACGACTGACTTGGCAAAAGATTATCTCGCAGTAGTATGCCATTAATTTCTGTGGTAGACTAGTTTCCAGCCAAGGCAATAGAATCTAGTCTGTTTGTTATTTAACCCATAACTGGAGGGAAGGAGACGGATTAATACCTTTTCCAATGATATTTGCGCGTGAGTGAATGAAAGGAATTCAACTTCCCAATATCGCGTTCCGAGCCGATATCCACTGCACTACAACGCACACCTTATGATATGATAGGTTTCGGAAAGAAAAAAAACAAACAAATTCCAATCATATTTAATGAAAAAACTGATTGTAGCAGATGAAATCAATTGAAATTAAAAATGAACGGAATTTAGATATGCTGATGAGTTATTTTGAGAGTTAAAGATTTTAGAGTCTAAATAAAATAAGAACTCCAACTTCAATAAGAATAATTTATTTTTGCGACTAATATAATCTAAAATATTAATGTATATATATTAACTATTTTTCGACTGGGAATGTCTGTTTTGATTTAACCTTTTTCTTTTATTAGGTATTTCGAAAAATAATGTCCTAATATAGAATCAACTTTATTCCTTACTTAATGTATTTAAACAGTGTTTACCCAAGTCAAAGTAGGAAACCTAAACATATTTCTCCCATCTCGTTGAAAGAACTGCAAATACATGTACAGGGTTTTGGTTACGATCATATTTATACTTATGCATGAACATATAAATGTATATCCCTTAATATATATAGTTTAGTTGCTTCCCTCATAGCTACAATCTCCAAAAGTTTTAATGCAAAGTCAATTGCCATCATCTATCGTCTAGAATCCAGTTCAACTTTTATCCTTTCTTCAAAACTATCTGTACCCAGTCTTTTCTGTCAATTTAACCCTTTGCTCAATAGTGGCAGTTCCGAATGGCTTGAGGTAAAACGATTAAAACAATATTTAATAAGTTTATTTTATTTTAGATGCAGAAACACAAGTATGGGTCATCAATTGAGGATTGAACCTAATGACTGAATCTGAAAAGTCAGTTCATGAGTCATCCTTCATGCATAAATAAATGCACAAACGCCCCTACACATATATTTTGTACAAGTTTTCATTTCTAAATCGTTAGTTTAAAACAAAAGAAAATAGATAAAGAATTTTTATTTAATTTTCTACGTTTCACCAAATACAAGATTTCAGTATTCAGGAAAGCATCCTTTCTGGAGTTTGTTCCACAAGGCAGCTATTCTTGGAAAGAAGCTGTCCGAATGGAACCTCCATCTTACCAGCGGAATTCGAAGAGAATATCATCTCATAATATTATAATAAAGAAAAAGAGAATGATTATTTACTGAACAAATAAGTGTTATAAATCGAAGACGTATAAGATCTTGAAATAATCATAGAAATCTGAAGAAATTAAAAGAGAAATTACCAGGTGATTCTGGAAAGTTTTCACCACAAACTAATATTCTAATGCATGCTCATTAAAAATAATGATTTTAGATACTAGATGGGGTTTGGAGCTTTGCTGTCCCATTTAATTTTTTTCTTTTTTTATAATCGTTTCAGTTCAGGCAAGGTAGGACCGCCACTGGAGCGTATGGAGTTACAGTGAGAGAAAATGGAAGTAAAAAGTAAAAAGGCGCAGAGATGCCGAAGAAATGATAAAAGAAAGATGTGTATCAAGGAGATAGAAATTGGCAATTGAAGTTGCACTTAAACTTTTGAAAATTATATCTATCAGGGAAGTAAGCAAACTGATGAGAGTTCCACAAACGGGAAGTGCGATAAAGGAAACTACTAGAACCATGAAATAACTAAAATGTCAGCCAATCTATTATATAAAAAAGGGAGGGTTTTATTGCATTTATAGCATTTTTGTTATTTAAATTATAATTTCAAGTCTTTCTTTGCTGTCTTCATTTTGATTCGTTTTCAGCTATGAAAAAACATTTTATCATTTTATTTTTATTGGATTTTATACAATCGATCTTTCAATACTCCCTCTAAAGAACATAGCGTAGTTTTTATATTATAATGCAATACCCAATTAGGTACCTACGTGTATCACACTTTTGCTGTATTGAATAAAATAAAATGTATTTTGTAAATGCATCATATTTCCAGAGAAAATCATTGTAAAGAAAGAAAAAGACAACAAAGAGAAGCATAAAGAGAACGGCAGAGAAGACGAGAACGATTGCGACAAGCATTCCGTAAACCTAATAGAGAACGAATGCAAGCAAGAAGGAATGATATGAACGAAGAAGAGAGAGAAATTTATATTTATGATTGTTATTGCCATATTTTGTTAAAGTTGTTAATTTCAAATATTTAATGATGCAATAGAAGAATTTCTACGGATATTTTATTGTCATAGAATTTGCCATGCGCTTATTCAATCATTAAGTGAAGAATTAAGATTCATCCAAATATTAAAATAAGAGAACTGTGAAATGTTCACAGGTTAAAATTAATGTTAAATAATTAAATAAGAACTTAGTCATGTAATAGTTAAAGTGAAATAAAGTTTTCCGCATGATCCAGCCACATGGGATATATAAAGTTGCTTGATGATATTAAGACCTGTAAATATTGTGGGAACGTTCTTAATACGTATAGCAAAATTGTTCAAGTAGAAAAATCCCTGAAACTTGACAGGTATCTCTAAAAAACCAAAAAGATATAAATAACTTAAATTTTTTAAAAATTTATTATCTTAATAACATAGATAAATTTAATTATTTACATTGTTCGTACGGTTGTCCTTATGTTTATTGTTATATTCACGTCGTTTTGAGCGTTGTACACTCCGACCTCAAGAACACATGGCCAGTGGATAAAAGCGTTGGTTGCATCAAATGACATACCCTAAATAATTGTAAGTTCTATACGTAGCGACAGTAGTGGCGAACAGAAACTTAGTCAGTTGAGTTAATGAGGTAAACTAAGAAAAATGAGAGTGTCATGGCTCATGGCACGAGAACAGTCTACCTAAGGAATCGAAATTAATTTTTAGGTTCAAATATCTAATCACCTGAAGAAGGTTTTGGTGTACAATGGTTGAAACGTCGTGAATATGAAAATAAATATGATGCCAACAGTCTGAACAATAAAAATAATGTAAGTACCGCATCTCTGAAATATATACAAATATACATTTTATTTCATAAAATTGTAATAGAAGATATGGATTTAAATATCACCGAAATCAGAAGCATCTTGTGTACGAGGCTGAATTTAAAGTTTCTCTCTTAAACAATGTGCCTTGTAAGGCAGTGGATATCAGCACGGAACGAGAAATCGCAGAGCCGAGTTATAATTCCAGTTGAATATGTTGCATTCGCTTACGCACAAATACGTCTGGGAAAGTTATTAATTCCGAATTTCTCCTTCTAGCTATGGGTTGAATGGCAGAAGAGATTACGTTTTATAGCCTTGGTTGCCAACCAGTCTACTGCAGAAAGTAATGAAAACCTACTGCGGGAAAATATTCTGCCAAGTCAGCCATGTCTTTGTCGTGATCGCGTAAACATGTATCATGTATGGCATTTAACTGACAGTCCGAAATAAATTGAGTTGGTTATACAAGTCTAAAAGAATCAGGATATTGGAATGAAGCTCGATATCGAAAATGTGCAATGTTAATGATACAAAACGAAAAACGATGACAACAGAAAAAACACTGAGCTACACAAACAGGAAATTATCAGTGCACTCAACGAGAAAGAAAATTCCAAGTATCTAAGAATTACTGAAAGCGGATTCAATCAAGCAGAATGAGATGCAGTAATCAATGAGTCTGCCGTCAATATCACAAAATAAGAAAATATTAAGTATTACAGTAGAAACTCGATCAAAGGAATATATAACAGAAAAGTAACTGTTGTAGGATATTCTGGAATATTCTTAAGCTGGACAATAGAGAAACAAGACTTTGATTCACAATACCGGTAAGTTGATACCTATTCATTAAAAGAGAGAGAGAGAGAGAGAGAGGGAGGGAGAGAGAGAGAGAGAGAAAGAGAGAGCGAAAGAGAGAGAGAGAGAGAGTGTGTGTGTAAACTACCTAGTGCGTCGGTTCTTATATACCAGGAGTGTTGAAGTCTACAAAAGGTAGACGAATAAAATTATATATCAGCCAAAAAGGTGGTATGGAAATGATAGAAGAAGATTATCAAAGTTCAAAAGAGGAAACGTAAAATGGGAAGAAAACGTATATAAACGTATATTTTCTTACTGACTAAAAAAAAACAGGAGGGCGGTTGATTGTGAAACCGGGTTCAAATGCAAATATCACTACGATATGAGCAACATTATAATTTAATTCTCTTTTATTAACAATATTGCCAGTAACGTTATATATATATATATATATATATATATATATATATATATAATACAAATACACCATTAAAACATCTCTTGAAATTATACAAATAATAAAATGAAAAACATAATAATCTATTCACTACCGTTCTTGGTTAGAGAGATCATTGACAGTATATATATATATATATATATATATATATATATATATATATACATATATAATAGAATTAATAATAATTCTCTGTCCCAACTAAAAATTAAACCTAGAAAAAATAAAATGGTCTCGTCAGGAGTACAAGGTCATTATGACTGCATTTCATGAAGCGTTACTCAAACCTCAAAAAAACATAAATCGCCAAACATATGACATTTGGTGAGAAAAGGTTGGACAAACAAATAGAAAGTACATTAACGAAAGTAAATTAGCCAATATACAAAGATACATCATGCAAAATAACCGATTGACAGAGGCTGAAATTAATGAGATAAAAAGAATTGCAACCAGAATAAACTAATCAACAAAATATGAAAGGGAACCGGAATCAGAAATAAAAAATAGTATCATCACACAAGCCACAGTTCATAATGAAGAAACCGTGATACACACAAATCTGTGAAGATAATGGTGTAAGTTTTGAAGTGCTGGAAAGGTGTGATCTGAGTCAGTTACAAAACGGCATTAAAACGAGTTCAAAACACATTGAACAGAATTATTTTACGGAAAACAAGAACAGTATACAAGAAGCCAAGGAAGAAATCAAAAACCATATAAGTCAGATATTGCAATGGAGGAACAGGAGCAACTCTCAAAATTACAAACAAAAAACTATAACCTCGAAACTATTAAGCTCTACAATGCAGCACTCAAATTAATTTTGGATGAAGAAGACGCTCATATGAATCTCAATGAAGCAATATATGCATCAGCAATAGTAGCAGCAAAACAAATTGAATATCAAATTAAAAACAAGTCTGGTTCTCCAGGCATGAACAACTTAGAACTGTGTTATGTTTTTAACATGACGAAATAAAACGGTTATTGGAAAAATGACACACTGGCCGAGATTTGGAAATAACTAGGGAATTTATTATTGTGGAAAACATGAATACAGCGGAAAGCTGTGGATGTTGAATAGCGATGTGTTACAGAGAGCCTGGCAAGGTTCAACCTGCCATGTTTCCTAGATTGTACCGGAAGTCCCTTCTTCCTGTCTCCGAGCATGCACCTATTATCTTAGGAACTGACACCCTTGGGAGATAACTTTTGACCATTTTTTATGGTGGTTCTAATACCTCCGTTTTTTACAAGAAGATAATTAGCTGTAACGGGCAAGCTTGGGGTTACTTTGTAGGTGCTTCACTTTAGTTCTATTCCGCTTTGGACAGTTCTTTCTAGGTCCTGCATTGCTCCCGTTTATATTTGTCTGTTCGACAGGTGGTATAGCTGGTAGTTCAGATGTGTGTCCACTAGTAAGTCCAGTGGAATGTTCGACGTATTGTTTGTCTTAGTGTTGTTGATGTATTTAGGACGCAATTGGTGTTTGTGTCGTGCTCAGAGTTGATCTCTCTAAGTTGTACACTATAGACAAATTGTCTTATTTTCTTGTAGATGATACCTGGTGTCCATTTTGGTTGCACAGGCCTGTAACTCCTCACAAACACTGGGGTATCTACTGATAGTGGTCGATCTGAACTCCGGCACATACCCTGTTTTTGTTGTTCTTTTGATGCTGCTTTGACGAAAAAATTGAGTGTGATGTCATGAAGAACCCAGTGGCTCAATAAAATCAAGTCCCAAATGGTTGTGCTGGGAATTCGAAATGTATATGATCCCAGATGCTGTCTTCTCAATCTTGATTGTTGCTGGCAGTTCGCTTGTAATATGGACACAATCCCCATAAGCACTCCGTGTTACATGTTTTGTAGACGTAAGTGGATGTCTGCCTATACTTTTCCACAGTTTCTGGGAAATAATGGTTATGTCCGATACTGTGTCGATTTGTAACCGAACCAGATGGTTGTTCAGTTCCACCGACACATATTTGCGGTTCGACTTGGAGTTGGGAAGGAATGTTGCTACCAGACTGTTTGTATGTGTTTTATGCCTGTTTTTGTTTTGTGATCACTTGTGCGTAGTTTTGCACCCTGGTGGTGTGCAAAATCCATTTTTGTGACCCTGACGGTTGCATTCTCAGCAGCGGTGAGTTTTGAAGAGGCATTTCCGAGCAAAATGACAGCCACCATAATTCCAGCAAATAGATGGAGGTTTCTTTTGTGTTGCTTCCGGTGACAGTCGTCTTTGAATAGTGTTGATTGTGGATGTTGTTGCAGGTACCGACAGTTGTACCATATCTGAATCATGTTTTAGATTCACAAGCCACCGATATACATCTGTAATTTGCCGCAGAGCAATATCCGGATTTTGTTCCATTTTTGACAAAATTCTTATGCGCACATCCCTGTCACTTTTTTTTTTTTTTTAATCATCTCACCCCAAGCAAGGCATTCCACTGCCACTATTGCGCATGGGGCTACATAGGGGAAGGTAAAGAGAAGGAGTGGATAGACATAGAGAATGTCAGGAGAAAGGTGACAGATGAGTAAGGATAGCGAGGATGAGGGTCGGGCAGATGGGAAGAGTGTTTGATAGAATGGGAGCAGGCTAGTGTGTTAGGAGGTGTGTATTGACCTTACATTTAAACTCCTGGAGATTGTAGCCGTCGGGGAAGCAATCATTTGGAAGAGAATTCCACAGTCGGGAAGTGCGAGGAAAGAAACTGTTGGAGTAGAAGTTACGGCTACATTTTATCGGTTTCACTGTAAAAGGGTGGGATCTAGTTGCTAATCTAGTATCTCGTGCAAATTCGTATTTAGGGGGCACCAGTGATTTAAGTTCATCGGAGCAGAAGCCGTGAAAGTATTTATAGAAGAGACACAGGGAAGCCACGTCTCGCCGGTGGGAGAGAGACTGCAGGCGGTCTGCCAAGTCGGTATCGATCACATTACAGACCCTCCTCTGAACCTTATCGAGAAGCCCGAGGAGAAGAGCAGGGGCACCCGACCAGATATGGCAGCAGTATTCAATGCACGGGCGGATGGTAGATTTGTAAATGTGCAGGATAGATTTAGACGGAAAAAACTTCCGGGCCCTACACAGAGAACCGACTTTCATAGCAGCGGATTTAGCAATGGATTCGATATAGTCATTCCATTTGAGGTCCGCTGAAAGCGTGAGACCAAGGAGGCGTAGTGTTTTACTCTCTGGGAGGCAAGCCTGGTCCATGCTAATGGGAGGTAGGTGAGATTGTCGATGATGGTTAATTGAGAGTAGCTTCGTTTTAGAAGCATTAAAATTTACTAGCCATTTCTTACCCCAGTCCAATATGGATTGGAGGTCTTTTTCAATCTCGGCTGCGAGTTTAGCTTTGACGCCTACACCAGATTTTTGTTGGAGGCGAGAGTAAACTGTGGTGTCATCGGCGTACAAACCTATTTGGGTTCTTATGGAATCAGGGATATCATTAATATATATCAGGAAGAGTGTAGGACCTAAGATGGAGCCTTGGGGGACACCTGCGTTTGTATGGTAGTTCTGAGAGGCATGTCCGTTTAATACCACTTTCATTGTGCGGTTAGAGCGGAATGACTGGATTAGTTCAAACAAATGTCCAGTTATACCATAGCTCCGCAGTTTACATAGAAGGCCAGCATGCCAAACTCTGTCGAACGCCTTAGATATATCCAATGCAACGGTTCGAGCTTCGCCATTCCTGTCGAGTGCCTGGTATATATACTCGGTGATGGTCGTTAGCATATCAGCAGTAGACCTGGTGAAGCGGAAACCATACTGCTTGTCCGAGAGGAGCCTGTGTGCTGTGAGATGCTGAACCACCTCGGCGTTGATAATGGCTTCGAACACTTTGCCAAAGATCGGAAGAAGGCTGATAGGGCGGTAATTTGCAGGGTCAGAGGGTTCTCCAGTGTTTTTAAATATAGGAACTATAGAGGAAGATTTCCAACAGGCAGGAAAGCAAGAAGCAGATAGGCAGAGGTTGTAGAGCTTAGAAAGGATAGAGGAGAGTTCAGGGGCACATTTCTTTAAGACTATGGTTGGGATTTCGTCACCACCGCTCGCTTTGTGAGGGTCAAGTTTTAAGATTATATTAGAGACAAGCAAAGGTGTAATGTGGACATCATTCAGTTGTGCCTCGGTTCTAGGTGAGAAGTCGGGTGTAAAAACTCCAGATGAGTCCAGACTCGAATTGTTCGAGAATCTGCGAGCAAAACATTCAGCCTTATCTGCTGGGGAGGTGAGGACCTCAAATTTGTTGATTAGCGGGGGTATTGTGGACTTGCTCTTGTTAAGTACTCTTTTACAGAGTCGCCAGTAGTCTTTAGAGCCGAATTTAGAGCATGCTTTGCGTTGCTTCATTCTTGCAGCAAACAACATCTTAGCTTCGTTAAGTATCCTTTTACACTTATTACGAGCTGAAATGAAAAGGCGCCTGTTTTGTTCCGACGCATAGTTACGATAGAGTCGGAAGAAATGATTCCGGTGGGCAATGGCAGCCGAGCAAGCGGGTGAGAACCATGGAGACGAATGAGATTTAAGCTGGAATTTCCTAGCAGGGATGAAGGCATCGATGCCAGCCTTAACCCAGGAGGAGACCTCGGATGCACATTCTTCGATGGGAAGACTAAAGACGTTGTTCCAAGGGATGTCACAGAGGAAGTCTCGGAACGAATCCCAGTCTGCTCTTTGATAGCAGTAGGATATTCTACTTGTCTGTGTTTCATGGGTCGGGCGGGAGTGGAGTGAAATATTGACGGACACTACAGTGTGGTCAGAGTTTCCAAGTGGGCAGAGTTGTCTGGTAGTGCAAGAGTCTGGGATGGAAGTGAAGCAGAGGTCTAGAAGTGAGTCTCTTCCGTTAGGGTTGTCGGAGAAACGTGTGGGGAAGTCCACTACTTGCGTAAGAGATTGGGTGATTGAAAAGTTCATGGTGTGGACACCAGCAGCGTCAGTGACAGCGTTCTTCAGCCACTTGGTGTGGTGGGCGTTAAAATCACCAAACACGAATACATGGGCAGAGGGATGGGTAGAAATGGCTTTGTCAATATTGTCAGAAATGATGTCAAGTAACGAACAGTCAGGGGAGGAAGGTGAGCGGTAGAGAAAAAGAGATAGCTAATCGAGCTGAGAAGTGAGAGGCGGAAGCACATGAAAGAATGATCTGGGGATTCAAAAGATGACACCCTAGCTAAATGAAGGTGTTCGCTGACATAGACACCAAGCCCATGCATATGAACATTGGAGTCCTTCCTGAAGAGGGGAAGGTAGCCAGGAACGCAGAACTCAGATGAGGGGATAAAAGGGTTAAGATTAGTTTCACATAGGGCTAATATATCAGGTGAGTTATTATGGAGGAAAGAATCTACGCTGGGGAATTTGGTGCGGATGCCGCGTATGTTAGTGAAAGAGATGCAGACAGGTTTAGGCGTTTTCAAATGAGCTGGTTTAGTTTTTTTATTATGTTTGCTTTTTTCCATAGTAATTCAGTTAAGGAGTGGTCTTAGAATAGAATCAGTCGGTCAATCATTTGCAACTTGTGAAGGATGGAAACTGGCGCGGCCTACAACATAATGTGGCCTCGGGGTTGCCCACCGAACGTTCATGCAGGGACGCCCGTCCATGCGCGATATGGCACTACAAGAACCCCGGTATTATTCAACTGTTGATCAGAGCAGCCTCTCAAGACGCTACGCAAGAGTTCGGGCTCCTAACTACCAGTCGGAAGCAGCAACCAGGAAACTGCCAACCCGGTACCCTCAGAATGTAAAGACGTTGTCACCATACTACGTAACTGCAAAGAGCTTCCAGCTGAACTAACACCAAGACCAGAGAAAGGGGATGACCCGGGAACTCCTTCCTAAACAAGAAACAAGGTGATCACCTCTAAACTCATTCAAAAGAAGGGGGTGGAGTGTGAGACCGGTCGATAGTAGAAACTATCTACTCCAATTAAAAAAAAAAAAGAAAAAAAAAGTGACTGAGGTTTACATAGTTTTAACTTAGTAAAAGTCAAAAATACCCTTGAATAGCAAAATTATTTAAACAAATTATGTGACGAAAAAAAAATCAAAGACGACCAAAAGACGAAGAAAATAAATAAATAAACAAATAAATAAATAAAAATAATTTCGAAGAAATTTCACAAAAACAGACTGAAAAATGGACTGAATCCCGGTTGACTTACCACAAGCAGCTAACACTGTAAAGTTGATTTAATTCAATTTCTGAAGACAAAAATAGAAATTAAACCGTTTTTTACAGAATATAGTCGAGTTTTGCTTCCGTTCGCTTGCCAAACCGTTAAGAATTCAATCTCTCGAAGACAGAAATTTAAATCTTCTGCAAGACAAAACTAATGGAAATAATTGAACCGTAATGCTAATTATCATTAGTCAAAAATACCCTTGAATAGCAAAATTATTTAAACAAATTATGTGACGAAAAAAAAAAATCAAAGACGACCAAAAGACGAAGAAAATAAATAAATAAATAAATAAATAAAAATAATTTCCAAGAAATTTCACAAAAACAGACTGAAAAATGGACTGAATACCGGTTGACTTACCACAAGCAGCTAACACTGTAAAGTTTATTTAATTCAATTTCTGAAGACAAAATAGAAATTAAACCGTTTTTTACAGAATATAGTCGAGTTATGTTGCTTGCGTTCGCTTGCCAAACCGTTAAGAATTCAATCTCTCGAAGACAGAAATTTAAATCTTCTGCAAGACAAAACTAATGGAAATAATTGAACCGTAATGCTAATTATCATTAGTCAAAAATACCCTTGAATAGCAAAATTATTTAAACAAATTATGTGACGAAAAAAAAAATCAAAGACGACCAAAAGACGAAGAAAATAAATAAATAAATAAATAAATAAATAAATAAAAATAATTTCGAAGAAATTTCACAAAAACAGACTGAAAAATGGACTGAATCCCGGTTGACTTACCACAAGCAGCTAACACTGTAAAGTTGATTTAATTCAATTTCTGAAGACAAAAATAGAAATTAAACCGTTTTTTACAGAATATAGTCGAGTTATGTTGCTTGCGTTTGCTTGCGTTCGCTTGCCAAACCGTTAAGAATTCAATCTCTCGAAGACAGAAATTTAAATCTTCTGCAAGACAAAACTAATGGAAATAATTGAACCGTAATGCTAATTATCATTAGTCAAAAATACCCTTGAATAGCAAAATTATTTAAACAAATTATGTGACGAAAAAAAAAATCAAAGACGACCAAAAGACGAAGAAAATAATTAAATAAATAATTAAAAATAATTTCCAAGAAATTTCACAAAAACAGACTGAAAAATGGACTGAATCCCGATTGACTTACCACAAGCAGCTAACACTGTAAAGTTGATTTAATTCAATTTCTGAAGACAAAAATAGAAATTAAACCGTTTTTTACAGAATATAGTCGAGTTTTGCTTGCGTTCGCTTGCCAAACCGTTAAGAATTCAATCTCTCGAAGACAGAAATTTAAATCTTCTGCAAGACAAAACTAATGGAAATAATTGAACCGTAATGCTAATTATCATTAGTCAAAAATACCCTTGAATAGCAAAATTATTTAAACAAATTATGTGACGAAAAAAAAAATCAAAGACGACCAAAAGACGAAGAAAATAAATAAATAAATAAATAAATAAAAATAATTTCCAAGAAATTTCACAAAAACAGACTGAAAAATGGACTGAATCCCGGTTGACTTACCACAAGCAGCTAACACTGTAAAATTGATTTAATTCAATTTCTGAAGACAAAAATAGAAATTAAACCGTTTTTTACAGAATATAGTCGAGTTATCTTGCGGACATTAATCAATATGCGAAAATCAAACACTTAAATTGTTCATCTGTGATGGTGGTAATTTTGAATCGTTCGCATTGCTTGTTGATGAATCCTGAGTAAGTTGTAAAATCGTCTGTATCACATTTTGTGATATTGAGGCATTTGAATCTTGCATTAAACAATGAGTGTGTTCACCAAAAATTTTATTTAGAGTTTCAACGGTTTCCACGAAACTACAATCTCGAGGTTGTTCCAGTAAAATGTAGTTAATATATTTTTCGTGCTCACTCGAACCGATTTTTCGTAAAAGGAACCTCACTTTCCAGTTATTCGTTTGCTCTTCAAAATCTTCTTTAAATAACGAGCGAACCAGATTGTGAAGGTTGTGCTTGCCTCCTTATCGTAGTGGAACTCTGTGATGGAATTTTCGAGGGCTTGTCCCGACATTAAATTCGTTGATGGAGTATTTGGTTGTGGTACAGTCCTTAGTCTCTCTGAAAAGAGTTCCATCAACCTTAATTGCTGTTGTAGAATATGTTCGATAGTATTTGCATCCATTATTTCACACTGAATGGAAGAGAAAAAAAAATTCGGAAACAAGGGAATTTTTTTCAAAAAAATATGTTACGTTTTCAGCGTACCTGACGTTATTTTGTGTGTCCACAAAAGTCGACATCTAAAATCCAATTTCTGAAATTCTTTACTCAACGAAACAAATTCTACTTGTTAGTTTCTTTCCATTCCAATCCTCAAGGTGAATATCTCCACGTGCTGCAATCTCATCCTTGTCGCCAGTTTTGTTATGTTTTCAACATGACGAAATCAAAATTTATTATTAATGTAGAAACATGAGTACAGCAAACATTTGTGGATGTTGAATAACGTTGTGTTACAGAGAGACTGGCAAGGTTCTACCTGCCATGTTTGCTAGCTTCTACCGGAAGTCCCTTCTTCCTGTCTACCAGCATGCAGCTGGGGAACGGACCCCTTCAATGGTCCAGGGGAGATAACTGTTGACCCTTTTTTATGGTGGTTCTAATAAAGTGAATTATCAGTACTCGATGAACTGACAAGAGAAATAAATGTAAGAACTAGAAAAAACAGAAGATTCGAAAGAAAATACAACATTAGACATGAATCAATCAAGGAAAAAATAAAGCAAACAATACAAATGAAGGTTCAAAGAATAAGACGCTATGAGAAAAGATGAAGAGTCTACAGACAAAACAAGATTTTTCAAACCGATACAAAGAAATTTTACAGGGAAATAGGTAACAAAAGAATTGAAGTGACAGTCCCCCGCCCAAAATAGAAGAAGCTATACAGTTCTAGGAAAAAATATGGACTTGCCCAAAAGAACATAGCAAAGAAGCAGACTGGATTGCGCAAGAAATAGAACGAATGAAAAATAAACCAGATCAGACATGGGCTGGAATGACAGAAGAGGATGTTAAACGTGCACTGAAAAAAGCACACAATTAGAAGTTTCCAGAAATAGAGAAAAATTCCTAATTTTTGGCGATATTATTTAAATACAGCAGATAAAAAAACAAGCCAACGAACTTTAAGAATTTGTTAACGATCCCACTAAATTTCCTGCGTGGATGACCAAAGGAATTACATTTCTTCTACCCACGAACAGTGATGCAAATAACCCGAAAAACTACAGACAAATTACATGCCTTCCGGCAACATACAAACTATTAACATCTATTTTAACAAAACAGACATATTTCTTGGAAAGAAATGACATACTGTCGCTTGAACAAAAAGGGTGCAAACGTGGCTGTTATGGATGTATATTCTAATAGACTTATTAACAGGATGATCTTGGAAAACTGCTTCAATGCAAAGAAAAATCTTAGTACGGCCTGGATAGATTATCGTAAGGCATTCGATAGTGTACCGCATCCCTGGATCTTAAAGACTTTAAATATGTACGAGGTATCACACGTCAACATCAATTTCATCAAACAATGTATGTCGATATGGATAACAATCCTTTACCTTTATCATATAAATGGAACCTATAAATTTGGTGAAATAGACATCAAAAGAGGTGACTCTTTGTCTTTCTTATTATTTTGCATATCATTAAAAGCATTAACCAGTGAACTTAACAAGACAGAATGTGGTTATAAAATAGCTCAAAAGAAAATAATCCATCTGTTTGACAGGGATGACTTAAAGTTGTATGCTAAGAATGATAATGAGCTGGAAGGTCTTCTGCAAACGGTAAAATGCTTCAGTGAAGCAATTGGAATGAGATTCAATTTGAATAAATGTGCTAAAGCTACAGTTTTATCAGGATCGCCACAACAAACATCCTCAATTAGCTTAGACCTTGCTGTAACAATAAAATATTTAGAGTCAGAAGAAGCTTATAAATACTTAGGTGTAAATGAGAGTGAAAAAATTCACCATAAAAATGAAATAAATAGTGCGTAAAGAGTACTATAGAAAGCTACGACTGATATTAAAAATGTCCAACTTGAAAATAATATATTTCGCACCACTAAAAGTCCCTCCATCTATGTACGATGTGTGGATAGTATTCTTATATTAGTTATATTAGTTAAAAACATAGAAAAAATAATAGAACCTCCAAATTTTTTAAAAAATATCTGTTCTTAAATTTACACGTAAACTTAACAAACATAACAAAATACCTTTCCTTGACATTTTAATAGCGATAAATAACAACACATTTACTACTCCCCCTAAAAAAAACAACTAGCAAAAACCCTTGCACTCTCAACGATAAGACTGAATGCACTAAGTACTATAAAATAGCACCGATGCACAATTTAATTAACCGAGCACAAACCAATTCTTCCACAAAAAAGTAATTTTAATCTGAACTAAAAATATTAAGCAGAATCTCATCAATAATGACTTCCCAAACTACATTAGACGAACAAATAAGACGTTATTTTAAAAACCATAAAACACATTAAACATAATATGGTACTTCCACAAAAGACCTTAAACATATCTTTTACTGTAACTAGATGTACGATAATTACAAACAGGAAAAAAAATCATAAAAATCTTACGAATATATCTGTATTTGAACCTTATAAAAATTAAAAATCATAATATATTATAAAAAATACAATACTACTAATTTAATTATCCGTATTAAGTACTCCCCACCGACTGATGTATTACCTAAAACCAGCATTATATATCAATTCAAAGGTCTTTTGGCATAATGTCACAATTTCAAAAAATCAAATATATATGTTGGATTTACAACATCTATATTAACTAGATGTCTTACATTGCACATGTCTGATCATTCGTCAATTTCTTTAACACGTGTATGACCATGACATTAAAACATAGATAAATTTTCAGCTTCTAATGAACACTAAGCTGTTTGTCAACCGTTAAATTTGAAGCTAGAAAATTTACAGTAATTTTTAGCAACACAGTTTTGCGGTTATTTTTTGTTACCACAACTCACATCCCTGAAGTTGATTTTGGAAGCAGATTGAAAGCAATTGGGAACAGCTCATTTCTTACATCTTTTAATTATAATACACGAAAGATTATCCGTGAGTATAAACGGATTTTATTAAAAAATAAGCAAACACAATGATTGCAATTTCTTTAATCCAACATGTCTAAAAGAAAGTTTACTGCTTAAATGCACACACACACACACACACACACACACACATATATATATATATATATATATATATATATATATATATATATATATATAGTATTATGTTCTGATGATATTTGTGCCAAGATTGTTGTTTTTTTCAATGCAGTGGATATTTGCTCGGAACGAAAAGTTGGAGAGTTGAGTTCGAATTATAACCTAACTCATTGCATTCACGTACGCGCAAATACCCTTGGGAAAGGTATTAATCCGTTTATTCTCTCTCCAGCTATAGCTTCGGTTTGCAACAAGTCTACGGCACAAAGTAATATCCACCTACTGCAGGAAAATCTTCTGCCCAGTCAGTCATGTCTTTTTCGAGAAGTGATCACCCAAAGATTGTATCACGTATGGCACTTAACTGACTGAATTAAATATCGTTCTGCATTTGGTGACTGTTTTGGTGATCATTGGAATTTGATTCACTGATGTCACAGTAAGTTCAACGAAAGTTATATCGGGATATGGGGTGAGGCTCAGACAGCATAAATCTTGAGTAAGCTTTATATTTTAAGCATTATATATTTTTAGCTCGTATACGATTGCATCAGTAGAAGTAAAATAGTTACTAAGAAATGCTAGTTTTCATGCTTTTTCACTTCTTTTTGAAAATTTGCACATAAGCAGATGCGTCATGAAAAGTGTAGTTTACTTGCAAAAAATACTTGTAAAATGCAAGTAAAACCATTAAAGAAAATGTTCAAAACGATTTTCCTTCTAACTCTCACGCAAAATACTTATGCACACACGCATTCCTAAACACGGTCGAAGTCTCATATTCTCTTTAATACTTAGACACGCATACTCACACAATTCTGTTCATTTTAATACTTAACAAGAGTGTCAAAGAGATAACATAATGAAATACATGTTAGCTATTAGAAAAATGGAAAACTTCTCAAATAACTAACTCATATAATCTTGTCATTTTTATTGAAGCTAACTACTTATTTTCTCTGAACAATGCAAAAATTCTATCATGCAAAGCAATTTAGCCTTTGATGTTAATCCGTTATTTATGATTGATTTTCTCAATCCATATCGTCTAGTCTGTCTTGCTTCATTTCGAAAGCCTAGCATTTCAATTTTCACTCCTATTTATCTCTTTGAAGGAATTTGATGAATATGGAGGCGCTTTCGTAGTTAGAGAGAATGGAGACGCCAACTGATAATTGAGGCGTTAGATATTAATACTTTTGGCTTGGTAAAAATAAGCGGGTATCTTAAGATTTAATATGTTGAATGAGATCTTCAAAATGAACAGCTGAAAAATAATAGTTAATAACACACACACACACACACACACACACACACACACACATATATATATATATATATATATATATATATGTATGTGTGTGTTTTCGTGTGTGTGTTCGTGTCCAGGTAATACTTAGTATTGTCTTCATTGTCAAACTGGGAAACTTCATTTATCTTTTCTTTTTTGTTTTAATCAATTGGCCCCAAGCAAATCAGGATCGCTACTAGTGCGCAGGGCTTTTCAGTGAGAGAAAAGGCAGTTATGAATTCAATGTAACGTTTTGGAGGTTTTGCATATTCCTTTGCTTTATCTGAAATAAAATGAGTTAATTAAATTGTCCACGTATGTATGGCTGGACACTTGTATCTAATGATGCTTGACTACTAGAGCGGCTAGTTAATCCCCATTGCAGACGTCTGCTCAGGCACATTTGTGTTTGTTTAACACACACAAAGCCCACCTCTGGTTATGCTTTAACTAGGCTGAGCAGAACTTAGTTACAGTTTCTGGGAGAATGCGCATTATCTAGCGAGGATAATAGTCTGGACAAAGCCAGGACACTCAAAGCCTCGGTCACAATGACTTGCGGCTCCATGCTAGCAAATATTTCACGACATGGTTATTAAATGCGAGCAGAGAATGATGCGTGTCTAAGTAATTTCTCTTTTGCAATATTCATTTATATTTTATCAACAAGTTACTACTAATTTGGAGTCTAACGGCTTCAGTGAAGAAATGTTTGTCATTCATATGCACGGCCCCTATTTTTATAAACGTAGAACGAAAACAGTCTAGCTAAGAATACAAAGTAAAGCAAAGCAAAAAACAGTTCATGTATCAAACTACATAGTTTCATATATTTTTAGCAGGTCTTGCAGTCGTTCCAATTACGGCATTCTCTGACAAAATGCTAAACGTGAAAATTTAAATTTTATCAAAAGTTAAGATTCTTATCGTTGTTGAAATAGTCATGAGTTTCCTCATCGCAACATTGGTTCATGTTCGAGCCAATTAATTGTGAAATTTTTTAATCTTGATTTTTGTTATAATTTCTAATTATTGTGGAGTTAAAATCTATTTTCTTTGTTTTGCACTTTGAACAGCTTTCTTATTAAGAATAAAGGAGATAATGCTACTACTAATACAGATATTCTTGAAATTTTTGTTAGCTTAAACTTCGCATAAAGAAAAAAAGGCAGTTATCACTGAAGTAGAGAATAGCGTTGCAAATCATAATATTGCTTTTAAAGCAAAAACCACGTTTAGTTTTGATAGATTTTCCCATTTTCCTTACCTGAAACAGAACTCAGTTAATAACGATTTAAATTTTATCCATTTTGCTTTGCAGTTTAGCATTCTCTGTTTGATATTTTGAGTTTTCATTAGTTTGAAAATATGTATAATTCTTCGAGATTGAAATGATTTCAAAATGAAGCCAGTGAAAATACTTTAAAAGCCAACTAGATTAATTAGCAGACATCTACCAATTAAATGCAAAACTTTAGTAACTAAGGCAGCCCAAAGCCATCCGTCAGGTTGAGAAAAAATACATAAAAAAGCAATAAGTGCAAGTGAAAAGGAGACAGCATAGGAAGGAAGATCAAATATCATAAAGTTGCAGAAAACAATTTTTTATTAATCATTTCATCCCGAACAAGGCAATAAAGCTGCTATGACGCAAGATGTTACTGTGTGTTAGAAAATACGAGAAATAAACTCTATTAAGGAGAGATAACAATAAAAAAAACAGGAATTAGGAAGACAGAAGATAACGACTGACATTGCATTCAAACTTTTAAAAAAGTTGACTGGGATGTAAGAAGCTGGATGAGTTTCTTAAATGTGATAGGAGAAACTATTAGCATATATTAAAATCAATTATTAAATGTAATGAGATCTTGCTGCCAATAAAATCATTTAAGTGCCATGCGTGATATACGCTTAGGTGATCGTGTCTCGAAAGAGACAGGACTGACTGGGCAGAAGATTTTCCCGCAATATGTTTCCGTTCCTTTCTAGGGTAGACCAGTTTCCAACCAAGGCTATAAAATCCATTCTATCCAGCTATTTAACCCATAGCCGAAGGGAGAAGAGACGGATTAATACCTTTTCCAATAGTATTTGCGCGTAAGTGAATACATATATATTACTACTCTTGAATTCATAAGCCAATCCAGTACTACTCTTGATTTCATAAAGTCTAGGTAGCAAATTATTATGAAAGTGTTGTGTATTCCAGGTGAGGAACCGCACAAAATAATGAACAACAAAACAAATATAGAGATACAAAAGTAGGTTATATTGAACGTTATATACAAATTTGAACGCAGGTTAGTAAATCCAGGAACACTATTAGTAGAAATAATATCATATACAAAGGGGGAGACACCACAACACAAAGATGAGTTTTATCGGTGGGAAAGTAATTTAATGGACATACACCAAACAAAATAAATAGCTGTGTATAAAACAGGTTTTTTGATCGGATGTATAAAATCTAAAATGTAAACAAATATAATAGGAAAAAACTTTTTACAACGCTTGATTTCTCATGACTAGAATTAACACAATCGGCAAAACCTTGTAGAAAAACTTTTAATCCTAAGATCTGCATTTAGTTCAGTACTGACCAAGATGACAATAAAAAATTTAGTATGATCAAGATGGTTAAAAAAGAAATATTATTATTCTTAAACGGTTTAGCAATTATACGAGATTGGTGAAATACCAGCGGTTTAAACAGATCTATTTTCTTACCAATACTAAATACCCACATACAAACAAATTTTAAATCCACCGAGCAACCAAATTAAGATGTTAATGAATCTTGTAGCAGAATTAGGCCTGAAAATTAGGTAGAGAGTATATTAATTTTTTTAAAACACTGGGACAAAAAATGCAATTTTAAGGATCTGAATTCTAAAAGAACAAGCAAAAGAAAGTATATACAAATCGAGCTAGGGTCTTAGATTTTTCTATTGCATGAAAATAATTTGTTAATGTATGATAAGACTACATCCAAGTGTTAAAAAAGCATGATCTATGCAGAAAGGATATTAAAAATATTAGTTATATCACCAAGGAAAATAAAGCTTGTTTACAGTTAAAAACGCTTAAAGTAACAAAATAGAAAGAGGATTACGACAAAGATAATCTTTCTTATATCAATCTAACGGGTTGACACGGTAAAACAAAATTTCTCATTTTGTAATAAGCGATTTATTTCATAACACAATCAGAATTATGTATGACATAACAGTGCCTATTAACATCTATTTACAGTATTTACATTATTCTGACTATTGTCCTCATCTTTGTTACTATTTGTACAACGCTTCGGCTTTTGTACGCTCATTTTGCAAGGAATTTCGAACCGAACTTCTTATTACAATCCGTTCCTCGATTGGAAGTCATGAGTTTTCTCCCGCTAACCCTGCAAGTTATTTGTTCACCACTCCTGCAGCCTGGTATTGAACTCACATAGTCAAGTCAGGAACTAAGCAGAGCCTATACTCACTGCGTCATATGTCTTTAAGGCAAGAAACAAATGAATTTTTGGGACTTATAAACCTAATGTCCATTAACCCTTTTTTACCCGTGTTCATATTGCAATTTTTTGATGTTAATGGTTTTCTTTAGTATTATTTTACCAGTATTTAGTTTGTTTTTTGTTGTTGTTTTTTTGCAATTTTTGACATGAATGATTTTCTCTGGCACTCCGTATTACTGATTCCCATATAGTATTTATCTGTATGCTTGGTCGGCTTAGGAGATTTTTGAAGCCTGGCATATGTGCTGATTCCTTAAGTTTACGTCATTTCCAGTGGCGTTCTCTATCTATTATTTCAACTTCATCTCACAAGGGGGCGGTGATCCCATATGTGGTCAGCTACACCTGATTATTCTATTTCCCCTCGTGTTATGGCCTTGCGGTGTTCTTGTAGCCTTACCTTAACGGGGCGGCCTGTCTCTCCTATATTTCTTTCCACAACTACATGGAATTGCGTACACACAGTCTTTGTACTTCTCTGTTTGGTGTCTTACTCCGGAGAGGTACCTGTGAAGTGTAGAACCACATCTGAAGATCGTCTTGCTGTTATATAGACCGCAAATCCTTTGTATCTTCTCCGAGAACCCCTTTACATAAGGTAGACAGACCAAGGTTGTTTTCTGAGAGTTGTTATCCTCATGCACTCTCCCTTCCTTGTATGTTGGAGTTATTATCATGTACCCTGGATAATTGTTTCGTTGTAGGGTACTGCTTACACTGACCATTTCCTGTTCGTATGACTCTGGATCGCCACTTATGACTTTTGTTCGATGTTGAAGGCAGCGGACGATCCTTTTCTTTACATTGTATGGGTGGTAGGAGTTGAAGTTGAGGTAATGTCTGGTGAATGTTGGATTATCTGAAAAAAAAGTAAGGGATTTACAATCCCTCAAAAATTTGAGAGAAAAAGATGGTTCTGTGCGAAATTTCATGAAATTAAGTAAGTAGGAGTAACATATTTTTAAAATTTTCTTTCCAAAATATTAAAAAAAAACATTTAAAAAATAATTTAATTTAGTTGTGAATAAGTTCTGAAAATTACATTAAAATCGGACAATTATATGATTTTAAAAAAAATTTTAAATAAATATGTTTTAACGGAAAACAAGCAAAAAAAGTCAGTGTTAAAAGTTAGCCACGGCGATGACATAAACAAAAAAAGATTTTAACTAATATTTCGAACGTGTTTGAAAAAAGAAAAAAAATTTAAAAATATTTATAAAATACTTTTGTCTTTCCTCTTAATAATAACATGACATTTTGACGATAAAACTTTATTTTTGTTAAGTTTGTGGCTTTTTTTTATAACGCTATGCTGTTTTTTCCCGCTAAATAGTGAAGGCACCTAGAATAAATCATAGTATACCACAGTGATTATATGTTTTACTAAAGTATTTGTAATGAAAATTCAAGTTCCGGATAAATTAGATGTAAATGTAGTTGACAATATTAATAATATCAATTAATCAAAATAAAAAAAAGATTACAGCTTAAAAAATGGAAGTAGATTAAATAGTGTATTTGAATTATTCTACGATATTATTTGTCAAGTGACAATATTATTTATACCAAATGACAATATGTTGTCACATGACAATATTATTTAAGACAAAAGACACAATATTATTTACGTCAACCAATACTATTATTTATGTGAAATAATATGATTAGCTATGTCAAGTAAAAATATTACTATGACAAATGATATTATTTATGTCAAATAACAATATTATATCAAATAACATTATTGTTTATGTCAAGTGACAATACTTTTTATATCAAGTTACAATTTTTTATGTCAAGTGAAAATATAATTTATGTCAAATCATTTTCCAATACTCTACTTACTACCTCTGCATAGTCGGATTATAGCAACTAAAATGCTTATAACACCAGAATCAAAAAATATCTGTCAAGTGGTGGATGAAACTATAGTGGGTTATCCGTTGTAGTAAAATGTATGTGTTGAAATAGATTAGATTGTTTTGGCCTTGTTAGATAGCCCACTATAAGAGGGGTATAAAACAAGAAAATCAATTTGTAAATAGAAACAACAATTTATGTACATACAATTCAATTAAGTTTTTTATAAAATACAAGTAATATATTTTGGTTGATACAAGATCGTTAAAATGTTCGTAGTAGTCCTTGCAAAAATGAGTTTATGCGTACGTAGGCAGGAACGTATGTATGTATGTAAGTATGTATGTATGTATGTATGTATGTATGTATGTATGTATGAGTGTTATGAATGTCTTTGAAGCATTTCCTGAGTCTTAAAGGGTTCAATCCGTTTATCAAGTATAAGAAAAATCAGACAGGAGAGCTGTGAGAATAAAGAGGAGAGGGAGAAAAAAGAGATAATAATAATAACGGTCGCTTGACGCTTGTCCAGGGACGTGTAAATTACGCTCGTATTTTTCTCTCTGGCGACAGTCGAGGTTGCTCCGTCTTTTATTTCGTTTTTGGGACTCGGAAATGTCATTTGGGAATTTACTCCCGGATATGATTCTGACATTTCCATTGGACGAAAAAAAATTTGTTTCTGATACTTAAGATTATTTGAATTTTGTTTTTTTAGATGCTTCCTAGTTTTCTATTGGCCAAAAAATATTTAGCATCGAGGTGTGAAATTTCACGTGTTTTGTTTGAATTCGCTTTTGCATGTGTGCTAAGCAAGGTTTCGTAAATTCAAGTAAATTCGTTTATTTCTAACAAAATCAATTAGTCAGTGCTTAGCATTTGAATTTTTAAATCTATAACTAGTTTTGTTCACTACAAAACCTCTTATAGAGTAACCGTCCAACTATCACTAAGTTAGGCTGAGCTACATAGCACTGTATGCACCAGTGTGGTGTTGAAACGTCATCGCTGCGCTTTCTAGTGGAGGATTTCCGAGAGAGGATTAACGGCCACGTCTCTCCCTGACCAATTCAAACTCAAAAATAGAGATCAGTGGCTGCGTTTTGACTTGGAGAGGGATGAACTCCACCAGGTATACTCACTTAAGGCACACTGCAGCTGAATGAACACATGTCCGGCTTTTAGCCGAGATGATGGAGGTTACCGGTCAGTTGCTCATCTGACGAGAGACCCTACAACCCTATAACAAAACTCTGTCTGATGATGATGAATGATATTGATTATTTTAACAGAAATATTATTTCAATGTTGCATCTCATGTTCATCTCAAGCATTAGAATTATAGAATTATGAGACCAAGTAAAATAAAATAGGAGTTGTGAACGTTCCACCCAATGAAAACTGTATTATATTTAGTATTCACAAGATGTTTTGATTTATGTTTTTAATGAGAAAACAATTTATTTGCATAAAGCGACGACAGAATCCGAAAGAATGTTTTAACATCAAGTCATGTTCTTAAAAATGTCAGCTATAACGGAATCATGACCCTTTCCTTATTGGAACGAATTTTTAAAGATTCCAGTCACGATGCACAATTTCATTTTTCCGTCTGAATATTTCATTGTAGTTTTCACGTTCAGTTTCACGTTGTTTTTTTCCAACCGGATAGTTAGATTCTTTTTCAGAAATTTGCATTTTCAGAAAAGACGTCGTAATTAATTAGAAAAATAAAATCAAATGAGAAGAAAGAAAACAAAAAAAAAATTAAAAATAAACATAATAATAATTGCTTTTATTCGTATACCTGAAAATAAAAATATTAAAATTTGTTTAAATATATGAATTCTCATAAGAATAACTTTATATAAAATTTACGTGATAGGAATATGCACAAAATGTTGATTTTAGAATTTAAAATATATTGATTTTGAGTTGTCTACCAGGATTAATATGTTAGTAGTGATAGACTGTCCATTTAAAGGTAGGCAATATAGAGATAAGACAATTTGAAATCTTAAATTACGACAGTTTGATGTGTTGGATACTATCAAGGAAATTGTAACATTCTTCTTCTTCTTTGTTCTTTTTATGACGTAGGCGACCATGGCCTTTCAAATCTCCCTATTCCTGGTGGCTCTTAGCACACTTTCTTTTGTAACACGACACAACCCCCGTTCTGTCATCCATCTGTTCAGGCCCCTCAAATATATTATCCGCTGCTTTCCTCCGTCTCTTTTTCTCTCTATCTGGCCTGTTAGTATCAGGTTTTCCAAGCCCTCCGTCCTCATTGCATGTCCCAGAAACTTTAGTTGTCTCTTTTTGATGCTCAGTATTAATTTCTTTTTTGTTTCCATCTTTTCCAAAACCTCATCATTGCTCACATGCTCAGTCCATGATATCCTCAGCATCTATCTGTAGAACCACATTTCAGCTGATTCAAGTTTTTCCTTCATCTTTGATGATATTGTCCAGCATTCACTGCCATATTGAAGAATCGACATCACATAGCAATCCAGTATTCTCTTCTTTGTTTTAGTGAAAGATTCCTGTATCTAAACACTTTACTCAGCTTCTGGAACGCATCCTTTGCCATGCCAATTCGCCTTCGTATAACTGTGTCACACTTTCCGTGTTCTTTTAAAACACTTCACCAGCTGCTTGATTTTAGTTCCCCACCACCTGCATTTGGCATCTTGGGTTGTTCTTTTCTGCTGATGACCATGCATTCGGTTTTCTTGCAATTTATTTGTAGTCCTTTTTTGTCACTCTCTTAAACTAGCTTCTGTAGAAGGTCTTGTAGTTTCCTTTCCGTGTCTGCAATCAGCACTGTATCATCTGCATACCTTATGTTGCTCAAATTTTGGCTTCCGATGACAAATCCTGGCATAACATCTAGGGTCCTCAGAATAGTCTCGCTGTACAAGTTGAAGAGATCCGGGGAAAAGACACATCCATGTCTTACGTCCATTTCATACAAATCCATCACGTATATGACTGCGTCATATTTACTTGTACGTGTAAGATACAAATGTTACAAATAGCAACAAATAATAATTAAAATGTTTACTATTAAAGAGTCTTCCTAAACAAGCCAAAAATATATTTGTCGTAATGACAGACTTGACAAATTGTTGTATATTGTTGGTTGCTTTTACGAGGGTTGTTTGTTTTTTAGTTTAAAAGGTTGAGACTACAAAGATGACATGAGAGTTAAAGATACACCGTCTAAATCAATGGTTCCCAAAAGATTAGGCGCGCTTCTTCGGTGTAGCGAAAGAGGATAACAAAAGAGACGGAAGGATTGACAGACAATCAAAGATTGAAAAACAGTTTAAATCATATAAATCATATACCATAAATAAATATGATTTCGAAATTTAACATATTATCATGAATTACACGTAATTGCATGCCTGAGTCCAAGTATTAATAGTTATAATTAATTATTGATCAATTTTACCATTGCGTTATTTTAAATTATATAAAGTATTAAGAATAAAGTAATTTGTGTCTGCAAATTGGAAGAGAGAGTTATCAATGTTCTGAATTCGAATCCGCAGTTATCTCCTTTTAACTCTCTTTTTTTATTCCTTTTAAATGTTTTTTATCACATAAAATTTGGTGAGATGCGAGCAACCATTAATTTCGAAAATGCGGACCAGAGAAAAAAATAATGTTTAGGAAAAACTGGTCAATTCAATCCCGACCTGAATATATTTCTAACAGAACTCTACCTGCAAGATTATTTACTGTTTTTCTCAAAAGCCACATCGTACACATTTGGTCATGATGCACATATCAGATTGGATTCGGTGGAAATAGTAAATGAATTATAAAATTGACTACGTAAGTTTAAAAACAAAATCTGTTTACTTTCTCACTCAATAAAAATAACTAATAGAACCTGAAATAATTTCACTCTTTTACTATTCTAATTTTCTGATTAATCATAACTTTTAGGCTAAAAAAGCGCCTTGCGTGTTGTCCGACTTTTAAAAAAGTGTAGACATTTCTTGATTGCATCTTTAAATATTTGAGATTAACGTTAACGAAATATTACAATAACAACGATTAGTATGAATGCATGTCATTATTTAAAGAAATAAGAGGATACAAGTGAAAAGATTTAAAATTGACAAGTTTTTTCTATTTTATCTTTTATTCCTTTCATTCCTGCCATCATTCATTTTTTCCATTGAAACAAAACAGTCTCCCTGATATTTTCGGTCTTTTCCGGCGATTATAAAGAGAATTCTCTATTATTTATGAGCCAGTGATAAGGTGTAACGTTAGTACTAAATAACAATCTGAATTCTGACAAAATTGATGTTACTCATCTGTATGTCTATATACAAAAAGCTGCTTTCTAAATCAGAATCTTTTCATTCCTTGAATCTTCTGTCACAATAAGATAGGAGTCAGTTAGGTGTCATCCGTGATACTAGTTTGGGCAATCATGTCTCGAAAGAGACATGACTGACTAGGCAGAAGATTTTCCTATAAGAAGTTGCCATTATTCTATGTGATAAACTAACTGCCTACCAAGGTAGAATCCAATCTGTTTTGCTATTTAAACTAAGACTTGGGGGAGAAAAGACAGATTATTACTTTTGCGCACAGGTATTTGCGCATAAGTGAATGCAACGAATTCAAATGAAAATGAGAGAAAACGTTTATTCTACTTCCGATCAAAAGGTAACTCCTGCGACAGCAGATTATCATATGCTTTTCATATTTATTACGAGCGTAACCCTGCCGTCAAAATATCTGAGAAGATTATTAATTGTTTCCTCACAGTCTATCTCCTCTGAGCGTGACAGGAGGGAATGATAATTTAGTCTTACTTTGATCCATTTATATGTAAACGAGAAAAGTAACCGCCGAAGAAAAATAGGAATAGAAATATTATCTGGTACAAACTCCCTTCCAAACAAATGACTAGTAGTAAAAATTCCTCGCGTTAATTAGGAAACACTTTCCGGAAAAAATCCATTAAGTACGTTCTTTAATAAAAACACTGTTAAATTAAGTTACAGCTATATAAACAATGTAGAAAAAATCATAAAAATCACAATAATAATATTTTCAAAAACTTTAACAAAATTAAAAAAACAACCTGCTAACAGAAAATAACAATTTAGACAAGAAAAAATGTAATTGTAGAAACCGTATAGATGGCCCGTTAGAAAACAGGCACCTAACGGAATCAATCGCCTATCAATGCAAAATATCTTCAAATGGAAACCCAAATAATATAAAGATTTACATAGGAAGTACTAAGAATACTCGAAAACACCGGATTTATCTGCACACCTCTTCATTTAATAATAAAAAAATACAAAAATAGAACATCCCTATCGAAAAATCATTGGTATCTAAAGGAAACAAATAAAGTTTAAAAATTCTAAAAGAAGCTAAAACATGTAAGTCTTTAAATGAACCATGTTCGTTATGTTTATACGAAAGACTATTTATTATTAAATCACCTAAGAATAAGGATCTATTAAATAAACGCATTGTGATAAATGTCATATGTAGACATTGAAAAATGTTCACATTAGGAAATGGGTAAAATCTAAATTAAATAACATGCATTTAACTAACAAGTGTTTAAGGAAAATAATTACTGACGAACTATCAAAATAAAGTAAGTTGAAGCATAAAAATATTTATATAAAAACAATTTTCTTTTTATTAAAAAAGTTTTACAACAAATAAATAGATATTAGAAAGATGGTATAAGGATAGCAGGAAATAAATCAGAGAAAAAGGAAAGAACAAAATATTACTTATAAATCAAAGATTTCGAGAAAATAGCAGCTAGGAGACCAAAAATGATAAGAAACTGAAAAGGACAGACTTGGTACTAAATGGGCATATCACATCAAAGACAATAAAACAAAGCAAAAAACAAGAAAAATGATAAAATTCGGTTAAAGGCAGGTTGACATCGTGACCGTTAAGGAAAGAAAAAAGAAAGGAGAAAAATAAGATAAGAGAAAGGAAACAGGAGGAAAAAGAGAAAATGTGAGATAGTATGTATTCTTTAGGGCCAAATTCTAAAATGAATCTTAGCTCTGATCAGTTAAAAGAAACACACATGCAAATTTTATATTTTCCCACATACATGCAGAGCAAACCGAAGTCTTTTGTATTTCAGTGTAAATCATCTGTACAAATATTGCCTGATGAACAGAATATATCTAGAGACATAGAAATATCCTTGTCGCAATGGACGATTAATTCATACATATAATTATATTAAGCTATATAATATGTAATATATTGAGCACTGTTCATAATAAAATAAATGCCGAGGAACTCAAAATAGTAAATCCTTGAGTTCTTTCAACTAGAGTTATATATATATATATATATATATATATATATATATATATATATTGTTGTGGAGCTATTTTTGCAGTGGAGGCAGGTATTTGTGCTACAATCGGTCCTAATAGGTTCGACGTACAAAACATTAGGAACTTGATATAATATATATTACTCAGTGGAATCTTGCCAGGTCGCTGATTACTTTCGTATTTGATTAACTGTCGACTGCTTTTGTCCAACTTCGACTGACTCTCGTTCTTCTTAATACTCCTACTTAAATTAGGTGGGAAAATCTATTCACTAATAGAAAACTTTACTCTGTAGGAGTAAAATAGTTTTATTTTTCTTCTTTTTACAGGAAATATGAAGAAAAGAAAAAACACACAGAAAGAAAAACACACTTCATATTTTTAGAAACATTGTAGCGTATCTCCTACGTTTTGGATCCCTTTTAAATGATTAGTGGCCTTTCTTTTTCTCCTGGATCGGCGTGCCTCAAGTAAAATCTTTGCTGGCGTTGGTAGATCAAACGTATCGAAAATCACCGCCATAGGCGTTTATTCCGCGGGACCGCTGTTGCCAGGTTTGAAGAACGTTGTCTCATCTGGTTAATGTGGCGTCAGCAAGTGAATTTTTTGCCTTTCACCAAGTACATCATATTGCCAATCCGCTTTTCTATTTTTCTAATCTTCCAGAACGAATTTATTCTGTTTGTAGACCTTAAAGTTTACTTTCTCACCAGGATTGTATTTTTTACTGAATAGTTTTTTCTCTACCTGGCCTTGTCTTTTTTAATAGTAATTTGTCGAAGATAGATGTTTCCAGACGTGCGAACATCACCTCAGCTGGCGATTGTAAGGCTGGTGTTCTGTCATTTGGGGTAATTCTGTATATCTGTAAAAACTTCTGTAGGGCTTCCTCTGCAGGTATTTCCCTAGCATACTTTAAAGCTCTTTTTAGGGCGTCCACAAATTTTTCAGCAAACCCGTTTGATCTTGGGTGATAACGAGCTGTGTAACATATTCGACGTTGTAGTCATTGCAGATATCTTTAAATTGTTTCAACGTAAATTGATTTCTGTTGTCCGTCACAAGTGTCTCTACCACATTATACCTTGCGAACAATTCCAGCAGGAAGCTTTTAGTATTTTGCATCGTCGGTTTTCTTATCCTTTGTATCTCAAGCCATTTCGAAAAACTGACCACTACTATAATGTAATGGGATCCATTCAGTGGACCTGCAAAATCCACATGTAACCTAGACCATGGTAGGTCTGTTTTTGGCTAGGGATTAAATTTTGCAGCTAAGGCACTGCGTTTATATTTTGCCACTGCGTTCTTAAAGTCCCTGTCCATATTCGGCCAATATACAAAACTTCGCGTTAGGCTTTTCATCCTAATGATGCCCGGATGACCAGTATGAAACTCCTGTAGTATTTGCTTTTGCAGTGTGTATGGAATAACCACACGTTCTCTGTATAGCAATACTGTATCGCAAAGTGAAAAAACATTTGTTATGAACTGGTTCCTCTCGGCTATTTTTTCTTTTATTTTCAAGATATACTTGTCCCTGGTGGCTTCTTTTATTTTTTCTAGAGTTAACGAAAGTTCCCGAACTGCAGTACACACAGTAAATTTCAGCTCTTCTTCTGACTTCAGTGAGGCAATTACTGTGATTTCTAATGGTTCGCTCATTTTAGGAATTAGCCTGGACAGCCCGTTAGCGTAGCCAAATTTATTCCATGGTATGTACTCCATGTTGAAGTTATAATTTAGCAGCATTATACCCCATCTCTGTAATCGACTGGCTGTATACGTCGGCGAATCCTTTTTCGACCCAAAAATTGAAATTAAAGGCTTATGATCACTTTGTAGCTTAAAATATCGACCGTTGAAATTTCGCTACCGCAAATATTATTCATAGCGCCTCTTTCTCTATCTGAGAGTAATTCTTCTCAGCCGGAAGTAGTGCTCTGGAAGCATGAGTAATTGGTTTGACTGGACCATCTGACATTTTGTGCAAGATGCATGCTCCTACTCCATACGCACTTGCGTCGCAAGCTACTATGATATCTAAATTCGGGTTGTAGTGGGTTAAAATAATTCCGAGGTTAACACTTCCTTTATCGTTTCATATGCTTTCTGGCATTCATTAGTCCATATCCAGGATTTTCCATTCTTCAAGAAATCATTTGATGGTGCCCGCAGATCATACATTTTAAGGGATGTATATTTGGTAATAATTTGCTAATCCACAAAAACTTTGGTAATTTGTGGCAATATCATTCGGAGCCGTCATGTCTTTTATAGCCGCTGATCGCTCTGGGTCTGTCCTTCTACATTCTTATCGATGATCTGCCCCAGATATTCTACTTTCTCCATAAAACTCACGTTTGCTTTCCTTGAGTTTAAATCCAAATTCCCGTATTCTTCAAACTACTGCATTTATATATTTCATATGTTCTGCTATACTTGTATTTCTCATGAGGATGTCGTCCAGATAGGATACGGCAAAATCTAGACCACCTAACATCGAATCCTTTACTTGCTGGAAAATGGCGGGCGCGATCTTGATCCCAAAATGTAATCTGTTAAATTTCTGCAGACCTCGATGTGTGTTTATAAACAAAAGTTTTGACGTTTCCTTTTTTACCAGTATTTGCAGATATGCCTCACTGAGGTCTATCTTCGAAAATATTGTGCCTCTGCTTAGCTTCGCAAATATTTCTTCTACTCTTGGTAGCTGATAATTATTATCTTTGAGTGCCGCGTTGAAACCCGTCGAAAAATCAGCACAGCACGAATATTTTAGACTTTTTTCACGTATAATCTCGGTGTCGCCCATTCACTATACTCAACTTTTTAAGTACACCGGTGTTCTCTAATCTGTGTAAATCTTTATTTATCTGTTCCATTGAAGCAAACAGCACATTACTTTTCTTTTTGAATACCGCCTAAGCGTTTACTTTTTGCTGAAATTGTGCCTCCATCTTGGTACAAGTTCTCAAACCTGGTGTAGGAAATGTTTCTTTAAGTTTCTTTTTTAATTTTTGGGTTTCGGTGTTTAAACATTCTACCTTGTAACAAAGAATTTATCGGCAGATCCCATAATTGGAATTCCGTTATCCAATTCGTACCAAGTATGACAAATAGTTTAGATTTTTGCGTTTTTTTATTTAACATGACGTTTGTAACAAATTCTCTAATAATTTGTATTTTTTCTTTTCCCGTCACTGATTTCGCGATTTTCTTCGTCTTCATTAAAGTTGGTTTCCTCAACTTCTTCCACGTATACATTTATGATAGATAAATCCGAACCCGTGTCAAGTTGCATTTGTATAATTTTATCACTTATTTTGACGGTAAATTATCTTTTACCTCGTTGGACTTTAATTTTCTTATTTTATTGTCTTTATTTATTGACCTGCAATGCGTGCATTTATGTCCCATTCTTTTACAGTTGAAACATTTTTTATTCCTAAAATCGAAATATCTGTACCAGTGTAGTTCACCGCAAGCAAAACATGGCTTCGGAAATTTTTGTTTATTTTTCTCTGGTATTTTTACTTTTTGTTTGGTAATCCGCAATTTTAGAATTTTTTGGTAGACTGACTTTTTCCTTTGTAGCGTATTTTGCTTATATACGAAACGACAGACTGTTCTATCTTTTTTAATCTTTCTTTACGCTAACATAACTTGTGCAGTCTTCTGCCAATTTTTTTACCGTAATACTTGGATCGCTTTCCAATTTTTCCAGTACTAATTTTCTCAATTCTGCGTCTATTTCTGAAACCAGTCCCTGAACAAACACCAAGCACTTAAAATTGTCTGCGCTTAATTCTGCCAGATTGAATTCCTCACAATGCTTATTCACATTGACTGCGTATAGTCTTGTTCGTAATCTTTCGTCAGATTTAAACATTTCCACCTTTTGTGGAACAAAAATGTCTTTTTACTAAATAAATAACTTAATATATTTACCGCCGCCTCGGTAAAAGTCAACTTGCTAACTTTTTTCGGTAAAATGCAGTTTACCAATTTTTTATGCTCAGCAGTTCCTAACTTGCTTAAAAGAAGCCTAACCTTCTTTTCTTCAGGCCACGAGTGTCAATCCTCGTTATACACGTCCGTATATTTTTTTATAATAGTCCACAAAAGTTATTTCTTCATCTGGACTGCACGTGAATATTTCAACTGAAATTCATATTGTTTTCTCCGGAAAAAAGATCATTTTGTAGATTTTTTCTCTTTCCTCTTCACAGTTATTTCAAGAATTTTGTTTTGAAACTCCCTCTGCATCTGTTCAATTTTTTGATGGAATTGCATTTGTCTATTGAATGTTTCCTCTTGTATCTGCATGAATGTTTTTTGCTCTAATATTTTCGTCAGTTTTGCCGACTGGAACCTAAAGAATTCCAGGAATAGACTTTTACATTTCTCCATTTTCAAAAACAAAAAGAGTTAACAGAATGTATAATACTGGAGAGGGGGAGTCCTACGAATTTGCAATCCGTGACCTATTTGAGCAAACTGTATTATCGATAATTTTTTTTCTTTTCTCAGTTGAGAATACGACAGATTTTTTCGTCATTAACTTGACGTCTTGGCTTGCGAGAAACGTTTTGTTTGTTTGTTTTTTAAAACACGTGAATCCGAGACTTTGCCGCCAAAATTATTGTGGTGAGCGAATTTGTTCTTCCTTCGTATGAGTGCACATTTCGTCACCCAAAATTGTTTTTTGTCGAGTGGAAAAATACTTTTTATCTCCTGTACCTGACTTTGATATCTTCGTTGCCAAAATAGTTTTGGAGTTATTTTCGTAGTGGAGGCTAGTAGTTGTGCTAAAGTCAGTCCTAATAGGTTCGACGTACAAAATGTTAGAAACTTGACATAATATGTATTACGCAGTGTAATCTTGCCAGTTCGCTGACTACTTTTGTATTCGAATAACTGTCGAATATATATATATATATATATATATATTATCCTACAACTATAGCACAACTCAGATTTCCATGTACTCTGCAATCATCAGTTGCTTATAATGAACTGACCGTTCCAGGATTTGAATTAATGCGAGAACCAAAATTTTAAATCCTGTAACGGAAAACTCGGTGTTGTGCCGACGATAATATTTATATTTAATATATAATTTATAGCTCCATTATAATCAGGCACTCTCTCTCTCTATCTCCATCTCTCTCTTTCTCTCTCTCTATATATATATATATATACACTACCTGCTATAATTATTAGGCAATCCCTGTGTTTTAAATAAATGATGTATTTCATATTATCTTTTAGTATTTATTGCCAAGTGAATAATTGTAAATGAAAATAGATTGGTTCCTTTTCTTAATACTGCCTAATAACCTGTGCATCAGATGAATTTATTAATAATTAATAATTACCTATATTGCAGTTTCATCAATGAAAGAATGAAGAAAACAAAACGGATCGGCTAAGGAAATTTTTATTCCTAGAAAGAATTGTTAAAATTCAGTTGTATGTTGGAAAAATATCAGTTTGTTAAAATAAAATAAAATCTAATTCAAACGTATTCTTAGTCTCTACAATTCTTTTTTTTTGTTGAAGAATCAGATATAAGGTACATTATTTTATAAACTATTTTTTTTTAAATAGAATACTAGCATGAATATCCCCTACCACAGATTACAAAGAAAATCCATCACAATTCTATTGAAGCAAATAGGCCGCACATACTTTTTAAAAAACGAAAAGAAAAGTCTTGCCTTCTATTAGGTTGCCCCAAAGGTTTGTAAACACTTGTGAAAAATTGAATTTTTATGTAATTTTGTGTTTATATTGTTATAGTGATGTTCATCTTTGTATTCCAGTTGGCAATTGATAAAATTGAGCTGCGAGTTTTGATTCGTTACTGCTGGAATTGAGGTCTTTCAACCAGAAAGCTGCAGAAGAGATTTGTGCCACCGAAGGTGAAGGAACATTTGCATATGCGGCGAACAGAGAACCAATAAAATAAATTCGACACGGGATTGCTTTCCTCTGCGTTGTCGTACCAGTAATATTGGCTCGGAATTGGAAATTATGTTCGAATTTTGTTTAAATGTATTGCATTCAGTTACGCGCAAAAATCTTAAGGAATTATATTAATCCATCTTTACTCCTTCGGGCTATGGGTTGAATAGCAAGAAAAATTGGATTCTGTAGTCTTTATTGTAACAAGTCTACCACAGAAACTTATCGCGTGAACATATTTTGCCTAGATTGTCATGGATCGAAAGAGACATGATCGCCCATGCATGTATCACTTATTGCACTTAATTATCTGACTGATAGCTTTCAAGTTATCAAAATAGTGAATAGTTTTAATCTAAAAGAACCTAATCTTGTTTTGTTTGTCTAACGGCATGTCAACTCCCTAATCTTAGAGTATATCCTAATGCAAATAAGAAATATATAAACTCATCCCTAAAGAAATTAGTCAGTTTTAAAGGAGTCACAGCGTACTCGGATAAAAGTTTATCAGATTCAAATATTTCTTTATATTCATCTTAATAACTGCTGTAATGGTCTGCAAGTTTGTTTTGCGAAAATCATTACAATCGAGTAGTGAGATCGATCCTCACTGGATGCCCCATATTTTGGCTTTGAACCACATCTAAGCAGCACCTAGAAAATCAATATCTTAACGGCCGAAAATAAAGTCAGTATTGAACACGTATAATTTTATACAGTTATATAGAAAGCGCTATTGTGGAAAACATAACAATGTATTCCTTGTTGTATTCCATTCCTATTCCTAAATGTGTTAATGACAAACATTTCTATCTTCATGAAAATATTTCTAATATGATTCCACGTGAATGAAGGATTTTTCATTGCTGCATTGTGCAGCAAATATTTAAATAATGACAATGAAACCTGTATTATTTATTATTTATTAATAATATTGATTATTATGCAATGTTTCATCATAATTTATTTCTGTTATGGTCGCATTACCTACCAAGTCTGCGGAAAAAACCTAAGTCAGGTTGTGGTGTGTTGTTATGGATCCATTTCACGTTTTTTTCTTTCTCCCCTAACATGCCTAGCGTTACATAGACAATGTCTTCCTTAGTGTGTGGACTGTAATTAACAAGTAAGTTTTTTTCACATATCTTAAGTCGGATTTCCACGTATTCTTTCAATGTGTTGTTTTGTTCCATTTTTTTATCATTCCAAGTGCACCTGTTATCACTGCTACGATTCTTCTTTTCAATTTCCACATTTCTTTCTAGTTCAATTTCCAGGGCTTTATATTTTGACATTTTTTCGAATTCCTTGGTTGCTATGTTACAATCCGCTGGATAAGCTACATGAATTAATAGGCAAGTTTTTTCTTTTTTGTTTATAAAAATAATGTCCGGCCTACTTGCTTCAATTTTCCTGTCTGTGTAGCTAGTGTAATCCCATAGAATGGTAACATCTTCTATTTCTGTAACCGGTGCTGGGTGTTGTTCATACCAGTATTTGTTTACATATTTTACATAGTGTTTACACATTGTCCAGTGTAAATATTGGTTTACTCTATCATGAGGATTTTGTATTCATTTGGGGCAAGTACAGAACATCCTAAGATTAGATGGTCTATTGTTTCTTGGTATTTATCACAGAAATTGCTTTCTGGATCGACATTATTATGCATAATATTTGCCTAAAAGTTCCTAGTGAAAAGACTTTGGTCACGCACTGCAAGAATAAAGCCTTCAGTTTCAGACATTAATCTAGACGCACGTAACCATTGATGAATATTAATTTTATCAACATTGAGTTTATTACGACGTACTGGATATTTGCTATGCGAAGTTTTGTCTTGCCACCGTTGTTTCATCTGTTCAAGAGCTTTATCCTTGTTATTCGTTTTCATATTTGTTGCCGCAATTGTTGATTCTTGGCTTCTGTTTTGCTTTTCTACAGAATCTAATAAATGTATATCATGTTTGTATTTATGGCCTTCTTTCATTATTGAATATTTTTCCTTTCTGTTTTCATGTTGTTTGACTAATTGTATCATCCAGTCCTTCGATGTTTCTATGTATGTTAGTAATCAAATAGTTGTTGTCTGTATAAAATTTCTAGCTGAATAAGGACCTCTTCCAACTTCTTTACGGGGTGTGTGTAGACGGTCTACATCAGCTTTTGGATTATACATCTTATGCTTAGAAAGAAGCTTTCTTGTCTTAGAATCCATTCGTCTGATATCATTTAGAGTCCAGTTCAAAATGGTGAATTTATATTGGACCACTGGGATGGCAAGGTTATTAATGACCATAATTCATTTTTAATATCAGTCGTAGCCTTCTATAGTACTCTTTACAAATTATTTCTTTCATTTTCTTATGGTGATTTCTTTCATTCTCATTAAAATACTTATAAGCTTCTTCATTATTATTATTTTTATTGGTCCACGACATCAGCGGCCTATGTATGTATTATTTCAACAGAGGTTAATCCTTTCCGACGAAGGAGGATAACTTGTGTGTCTTGTTGGTAAAAACAGCTGAAGTATCAGTTTGACAAAAATTTCTGAGTCTAAACTATGAAGATAAAGTGCGCCGTTTAATTATTTGTTGGATATTGGATGGGTTTGGCTGAGTTTAAAAAATCAATATTTTTATAAATTTGGGTCTATAAGCATTTACTTAAATCGGGTTTGGTCATTTATATTAGAGTCTATAAGCAAGTAGTCCATTTTTGTAAGATTTTTTTTAGTAGCATATAAACTTCCATGGGTTAATTAATGCCAAAATATAACTTATTTATACCTTCAACTATAGATAAAAATGTTTTTCTGATTATTATACCACAAATTTATACTGTTAGCTCTACTTGGTATGAATAATGTTTTACTGGTATTTTACTATTCAAATGTGTTTTTATACATTCATAGCGTTTCGTTTTACTTTTGGGGTTAACTAATTCCCAATAGATAGGACCCTAACAAATGTTAACAGTCCGGTTCAGTGGTAAACATGGGAACAATAGCAAACCCGCAATCTCTCAAACAGAGTCTTTGCTACCGAGTGTAGTATCTAATTATATTCGAGAATTTACGTACTAGGTTCATAGATAGATGAAGTTTGGTTGTTCCAAACCAAACATTTGAGCCTATAAGCATGCGCTTGAAAGTTGACACCTTTTCAGATTATTCTTCTGCAGATGATAAATTTAGGGCATCTGATTCTCACTAATAAGGAAATCTTTCACACAAGACAATTGCACTCAATATTATTGATCAGCACTTTCTGAGCGTTTACGGAATCATAACAGTAGATGCAAGCACCGTAATGTATTTCAGTAGTGCTGACATGAATGTGCATGAAAGATTTTGTCATCTACACTGGTTCAAATTTTATTCATTTATTTTTTAACCAATATCGCCCCTACAAAGTAGTAAAACCACTAAGACACAAGGGATTACAGGGCGTGGAAAAATTAGGAAGAGAAACGTTAATAATGAGTAAGAAGAGGAAAGGGTAATCATGAGGACATTTAACATTGCATTTAGATTATACAGATTAAAGTTGGCCGTAAAGCATTGAGCCCAAATGAGTTACAGTAGTAAGATGTGCGTGAGAAAAAAAATAAAACTGTTAGCATAGAATTTGTGGCTACATCAAGCTAGCTTAACTGCTAATTTATGAGCAAGCAGGAATGTTTAGTAAGTGGTGCATATGACCGAAAGAAGAAATAAAAGCGCTCTGGAGATGAAAAATTCTTCTATTTGCCGATATTTTAGTTTCCGTTGAAATAACTAGGAGACATTAGTTTAGGTGCATTCCTTAGCTATTAACTTGCTAAATCAGTACTATGTTTGGTATGAGTGGGACATTTGTTCTAAGAAAATAATTCTCAAAGAGTTAACTTATCGGAAAAACTGGTTCCTCTTTGAACTATTCTATTACATACATTCTCCAGATAACCACAAATGTTATTTAAGCTTAATCACTTTCTTGATTCAGTCATAGAAAATGAACCGTCTTTGCATTTATCTATATGATAAAGAATCAATAGCAGACAGTACTTCAAGTCTGTTACCTAAGAAAATATATTTCCTGGAAATTATATTTACCTATCTACTGTCTTAAGTAATATTTTCATTGATACCTCGCAATTTTTCATTCGTATTGACTTATCTGAAGCAAAAGTTACCACCACATTTTTAAGAACAATTCTTACAACGGGATTCGTCTCTTCTGTATAAAACATACTGCAACAACATATACGGCCATAATGCTAATAAATTTCTGATTGCTATGAGTTTAATTAATGCATTTTTGAAACGGCAATGCGCTTAGTGGACTTTCCATATTTTATTCTTTGGATTTACTCGTCTTGTGTAGACACTAAATCACTCGACAAGTTACTGCTGCGGTTTCAGTTACAAGTAGGTTTCTATGGGATGGAGTTGCTAACCCTACATCCAACCGGTTTTGTGTCTACTTATGCTTTTTGCTAACCAAACCCAAAGAGATCTGTAGTCTCTGATACTTAACGCACACCTTGTGTGAGGAACAGCTGTAGAGTCATACGTTTTCCCGATAGTATATTCATGGTAATTATTCTTATGAGCTTTTCGCTATCGTATTTAGACTTTTTGAATTTAAGCGCAATACTAGATCTCATCAATTTACAGTTGTGCTTGTTAAATGTAACTGTCAATTCTGTGTTAACAGTTTATTTTCTCGCACATCTTTCTTGTGGAAATCCCTTCCGGCTTAATGCTTTCTATCCAACTTAATTCTTCAAAACTTTAAATGCAATGCCAATCGCTATTTACTGTCCTCCCTATTAAGCTTTTATCTTATCACTCAATATTAATGATTCTGTTAATAACTCTTTCACCTTTTTTAACCTCTTGCGTCTTAGTAGTTTAACATGGGGTAGTATTGATTCCAAAAACTTAAAACAAAATATAATAGCTCTTTCTTGTTCCGAGCCGCTAAATATAACACATCCATATTCGTTTGTATAAGGTTTGTATTATTTATATGTAAACATATCTTTTTAAATAATTAGACTGACTTTTTACGACATTTTTTAAAATAATTAGACTTATTTGTACGACTTAAAAAATAAATTAGAAATTTGGATTGTGCGATTCTGCAATTTTTCCATAAGAAATGTTATGTGCTGTTGAAATTTTCTTAACTTTTTCTGTCAGTCAGCCTGCAACTGGTAAGTTTTAGCCAGTCTGATCTTATTTTGCTGTATTTTTTGAATTTTTTTTTATTCCTTTGGTTCTTATCTTTTTTGTATAATTTTTGTTCTTGTTTTGTTACTAACCTAAGTTCTCTACTAGTCTCTCTTGTAATGCACTGCGACTATGAGTGCGTAAATTGTTTTTAATTATCAAATTTAGTTTCAACTTATACTAAGTTAAAACTTAATAAACTTCAGTCTCACATTTATTTTTTTTCAATTGGAGTAGATAGTACCTACTATCGCCCGGTCTCACACTCCAACCCCTTCTTTTGGACAGGAGTAGAGGTGATCGCCTTGTTTCTTGTTTAGGAAGGGGTTCCCGGTTCATCTCTCTCTTTTTCGGTCTTGATGTCGGTTCGGCTGGAAGCTATTTGCAGTTGGTGAGTATGGCGGCAACGTCTCTTCATTCTGAGGGTACCGGGTTGGCAGTTTCCTGGTTGCTGCTTCCGACTGGTAGTTAGGAGCCCGAAATCTTGCGTAGCGTCTTGAGAGGCTGCTCTGATCAACAGTTGAATAATATCGGGGTTACTGTAGTGCCATTACGCGCATGGATGGGCGTCCCTGCATGAATTTCCGATGGGCAACTCCGATTATGCTGCAGGCGGCGCCATTTACCATCCTTCACCTGCTGCAATTAACGACTATCTGGCCCTACTCTAGACCTCTCTCTATCCACAACTATAACTAGCATGAAATTAAACAAACAAAGCAGCAAGACTAAACCCGCTTGTCATAAATCGCCCAAACCTATCTGCATTTCTTTCACAAACATACGAGGTATTCGCAGTAACTTTAATAGTGGAGAATCATTCCGTCTAACTAACTCACCCGATATCTTAGCTATATGTGAGACTAACCTTGACCCTTCTATCCCCTCTTCGGATCTGTTCCTTCCTGGTTACCTTCCCCTCTTTCGGAAGGACTCCAATGTCCATATGCATAGGCTTGGTGTATATGTCAGCGAACAACTTCCCCTAGCCATGGTCACATCTCTTGAATCTCTGGATCATTCCTTCATGTGCTTCCGTCTCTCACTTCTAAGCTTAGCTATCTCTTCTTCCTCTACCGCTCCCCCTCCTCCTCTGACTGTACGGTACTTTATTGCATCTCTACTAATATCGACAGAGTCATTTCTTCTCACCCATCTGCCCATATATTTGTGTTTGGCGATTTTAACGCCCACCACACCAAGTGGCTTGAAAACTCAGCCACCGACCTTGCTGGGATCCGTATCATGTATTTTTCAATAACCCAAGCTCTAACGCAAGTGGTGGACTTCCCCACGCGTTTCTCTAATAACCCTAACGGAAGGGACTCTTTACTCGACCTTTGCTTTACCTCCATCCCAGATCCTGCACTACCAGGCAACTCTGCCCCCTCGGAAACTCTGACCACGCCGTAGTCTCCGTCAACATCTCAATCCGCGCTAACTCTACCCAAGAAAACCAGACCAGCAGAATATCATACTGCTACCAGAGAGCAGACTGGGACTCGTTCAGAGACTTCCTCTGCGACGTCCCCTGGAACGTCCCCTTCCATCTTCCTGTAGAAGACTGTGCCTAGGAGGTCTCCTCTTGGGTTAAGGCTGGCATCGATGCTTTTATCCCGGCCAGGAAATTCCAACTAAAATCAAATTCGTCACCCGCTTGCTCGGCCGCCATTGCCCACCGGAATCATATCTTCCGGCTCTATCGAAGCTGCTCGTTGAACCAAAAACAGGCGCCTTTTCGCCTCAGCACGGAAAAAGTGTAAAACAGTACTGAACGAAGCTAAGAGGGCGTTTGCTACCAGAATGAGGCAACGCATAGCATCCTCTAAGTTTGGCTCCAAAGATTATTGGCGTCTCTTTGCAAAAGCGTGCTCAACAAGAACAAGACTTCAATACCCCCACTAATCAATGAGTTTGAAGTTCTCACCTAGCCAGCGGACAAGGCTGAATGCTTTGCCCGTAGATTCTACACCAATTCGACACTGGACTCGTTAGGAATACCTACACCCGACTTCCCACCCAGAACTAAGGCTCAACTAAATAGCGTCCACATTACAACCTCGCTGGTCACTAAGATAATTGCACAACTTGACCCACACAAAGCGAGCGGCGGTGACGGAATCCCAGTCAAAGTACTGAAGAAATGTGCCCCAGAACTCTCCTCTGTCCTCTCTAAACTCTATAACCTCTGCCTATCTACTTTCTGTTTTCCTGCCTGTTGGAAGTCCTCCTGTGTAGTTCCTACATTTAAGAATTCTGGCGAACACTCAGACCCCGTCAATTACCGTCCTATTAGTCTCCTTCCGATCTTTGGCAAAATTTTCGAAGCCATTATCAACGCCGAGGTGATTCAGCATCTCACGGCCCACAGGCTTCTCTGTGACAAACAGTACGGGTTTCACTTCACTAGGTCTACTGCTGATATGCTAACTACCATTACCGAGTACATATACCGGGCACTTGACAAGAATGGCGAAGCCCGAACCGTTTTCTTGGATATCTCCAAAGCGTTCGACAGGGTCTGGCATGCTGGCCTCTTGTGCAAACTGCGGAGCTACGATATAACTGGACATCTGTTTGACCTCATCCAGTCATTCCTCTCTAACCGCACATTGAAGGTGGTATTAAATGGGCATGCCTCCCAAAACTACCATACGAACGCGGGCGTCCCTCAAGGTTCTATCCTAGGTCCCACGCTCTTTCTGATCTACATTAATGATCTCCCCGACGCCATTAGATCCCAAGTTGGCATGTATGCCGATGACACAACAATCTACTCTCGCATCGATCAAAAACCAGGTGTGGACGACAAAGTGAACCTCGCTGCTGTACTTGAAACATCCGTAGTGGCCTGGGGTAGGAAATGGCTAGTAAATTTCAATGCCTCTAAAACGAAGCTGTTATCAACTAACCACCATAGACAATCGCATGTACCACCTATAAGCATGGGACAGGCTAGCCTCCCAGAGAGTAAAATATTACGCCTCCTTGGCCTTACACTTTCGGCGGACCTCAAATGGAATGACTATATCGAATCCATTGCCAAATCTGCTGCTATGAAAGTCGGCTCTCTGTGCAGGGCCCGGAAGTTTTTCCCACCTGAATCTATTCTGCACATATACAGATCTACCATCCGCCCGTGTATTGAATATTGCTGCCATATGTGGTCGGGTGCCCCTGCTGCTCTCCTTGGGCTTCTTGACAAAATATAAAGGAGGATCTGTAACGTGGTTGATACTGACTTGGCAGACCGGCTGCAACCACTCTCTCACCGGTGTGATGTGGTTTCCCTGTGCCTCTTCTACAAGTACTTTCATGGCTTCTGCTCCGATGAGCTTAGATCACTGGTGCCGCCTAAGCACGAATTTACACGAGATACTAGATTAGCAACTAGGTCCCACCCTTTTACAGTTAAACAAATATGATGTAACCGTAAATTCTACTCCAACAGCTTCTTTTCTCGCGCTTCCCGCCTGTGGAACTCCCTTCCACAAGTCTGCTTTCCCGACAGCTACAAGGTGTTTAAATGTAGGGTCAATAGACACCTCCTATCACACTAACTCCCAATTATTCTCAGAACACTCTCATCTACCCAACCCTCATTCTCGGTATCCTTACCCGGCTATCACCCACCCTCTGACATTTCCTATATTTAACTATTCTCGGTATCCCTACCCGCCTTTCACACACCCTCTGACATTTCCTATATTTAATCATCCTTTCTCCACTCTATGTAGCCCCCTGCGCAGTAGTGTCAGTGACATGCCTTGCTCGGGGTGAAACGCTTATAAAAAAAAATGAGTTATGAAATACTAGCGTGATATCCTCAGATATTCCACTAAATTTGAATGCCCTGTGATTAAAAATAATCAACGAAAATAAAAAACAGCTGTAATACAATGTGTCCCAAGCTATGATCAGGTCAATCATATAACTTAATGGATTGTAAATGATTTTATCTGGGTTTGAAACATCAACATTTCTTATAAATCTCAGGTAGAGGCTTCGTCAAGTCGCATTCTAGCATGGTCAGTGATAGAGGAATAGACGTAGAACAGTAAAAAGCCATCAGTGAAGATATAATGACAGGCCGTCATCGAGACAATATGGGTGGACTTAACAGCAAAGAAATGTAGATTTGGAGGCAGCCGCAGTTGTCGACGTCTGAAACGGGATCTGCTCAGTTAACCTGTTGTGAGAGGACAGAAGTTGCAGATGCCGAAAGTATTACTCAGCTATCTGCAATAAGAAACGTATAAAAAACAAAAAACAAAATAAAAACAAAACAGATTATTGACAACAAGATACACTTTTCTTTCCTTATTGTAAGCATATTTTACTCTCCCTTCTCTTTTGAACAATGTGACTTCCTTTTCTCCTGCAACAAGGATCGAAAAATATCATAGGTTGGAGCTGATTAGTTAGTGAAAGACTAACGTGTGTGGAGTTATATATTTTCAAAGAACATGCTTTAATTATTTTCAAAATAATGCGTAGGATGAGGAAATTAAACTATTATATATTCTTCTTCTGTTATGTGCCGTAGGTCTTTAGCTGTTAACAACTATGACTCTCCACAATTTCCTGTCCTTTGTAGCTCATAATATATTTTTTCTTTTTGTTATCATTCAAAAAATTGTTTGGTCATTTCTTTACTCGTAAGGTAGGTTATCTACTTTATTCCTCTGTCCAGCTACTTTTCAACATGTCCTGTGAATATCAAATTTTTCAAGATCCTTTTTACTTCATTGCCCTGGAAATTTCAACTATGATATATATCTGATGTTAAGTGTGAATATTGTTTTTGTTTCTATTTTCTCTAAAATCACCACGAAGTAATTAGGTTTTTCGGGGCATGCTTTTGAACCAGCGTATTTCTGTTGCTACAAATCTCTTTTTCTTCCACTGCCATACAGAAGAACTGACATTACGTAACATTTCAGTACTATTTTCAATACTTACTTCGTTATTAAGGATTTTTTCTATTTCTTAATACTTTGCTTTTGAAAGGTATTTTGCGTTATTTCAATATGTTTTCGCGTAATTTATTTTGTGTTTTTGAAAAGGAACGTCCTTTAAAAGCTATCACGTCACGCAAGCGACTGCGCAACAGTGGAAATAGAATTTTGCCAGATTTAAAAAAAAAATAGACGCTCAAGTGATGTCTAGTCGCACGCGTCAAGTGATAGATTTTAAAATACGATCTTTCCAATAAAACAAAATAAAATACGTTACAGTCAGAACATGAGGATAAAGTAACAGCATCAGAAAAATAATATCCATTAGAATTGCCACCGACGTGGCTTTAAGCGCTTAAAGAATCAATAGTCATAGAAAATTTTTACATTCCTTATCTCCAGCAAAAATGAAACATGAAAAATAATGAAGTCGTCCTTGTCGGTAGTTTTTAATGAAACTTACACACACAAACACACATACCCCCACCACACACACACACACACACACACACACACACACACACACACACATATATATATATATATATATATATATATTACGGAAATTAACGAAGATTAACGAAACTGCGTTATAAACAACCGACAATTTGAAATGATTTGTTTGAAAATTATTTTTGATCGCTTTCATATTTAAGTAGATATTCTGTTTTTAATTAAATAATATTATATATTTATATCTACTGGTCTGATTATGTACGATACATTTTTATTGTTACGTAAATGTGTGTCATTTGGAAAATTGTTAACCTGCGACCCCTATCCACATAGGGGAAGCTACCATGTGATCTGGCACGTCTTAGACCTCTCGACCACGAACGACCATTAGTCTAAACGAGGTTTTAATCAAGCCTATATAACACAATTTTCAATTCATCACAATAACCATATTTGCTCAGAAATGTATCGTAATGTCAACAAATGTAAATATATTACGGAAATTAACGAAGATTAACGAAACTTGGTTATAAACAACCGACAATAATTACTCAAGTTTTTTCTTTTCTTTCTTTGAAAAAAAAAGTAATCCCTCCAAGCACAGTTGCCTGTTCCTGTGAAGAATCAGCATGAAAAGTGATCGATTGTCGCCAGTAATCGTTACTGATCTGTGTCCCTCAATACATTCTGATTTTACAAAGTTAATATTAAATGTGAGTGTAGTAAATTCTGCTCTAATTTCTGTTGAGAATTTACAAGATTTTATTCTTCTACCGTTCAGAGAAAGTCCGGCGGCACCATTTGAATGAAAATTTAAATTTGTCACTTTCCATGATTCATCTGATAGCCTACATCTGATATATATGCTATCAGATGAATCATAGAAAATGATTTTTCTTTCACATGATAATATTTCCAGAACAAAATTACTAAATTAAAGATCAAAAGTGATGTCCAGGTGTAATCACATCAAAAATACATTTTAGGACCATACAAACCGGGATGAACATGTTTAAGATCCTTAAGTAAATACTCCTTAATTTCGAAATTTCAGTTATTTACTTCCAGTAACGCGTTCATAAAAAATCCTTGTTGTATGCTTAAAAACATTGGAAAATCAGTTTATAAATCGACTGAAGATACCGAAAATTGAATCCTATTTTGCGCATATATCTGGTTTTCAAACGAAAAATATTCAAAAGTTCTACATTATATATGTATTGAGCACTTTTTGATATTACTGTATGCCTGTCTTAAGTATGACCAAAATTGGTGAACAATAATTGCTAATTTTCTCTTGTCTTACAATTAAGCATTTTTATCATCTGTGTATTTTAACAAAAACTAATTCATGATTTACCGGACCCAACGACAAAAACTGAAGATCTACGTAAAAAAACAAAAAAACAAAAAAAACAAAAAAAAAACAAAAAAAACAAAAAAAAAACAAACAACAATGCAAGGAATTTAAAATATCACATTCACTAAAAATCATCCTTATTTCTAACCGGCATGAGTACATGCCATGCTTACTACAAAGAATTGAACAGTTTCTTTCCAGAATGAGATGAAAAGCACTATTCTTCTTGCAAAAATATACTAGAAAAAGGGAAAACTTGAAAAATTTCACTTTCAAATTTAAAACCAGGAGTTACCTCCTGCCATTAATAAATTAGATATATTTGAAAAAGATAGGATTTGCATAATAGATCAAATCACATTTAAGAAAATACATAAAACTTTCCAAAAGCTTTTAAAAACTGAAATAGCAAAATACAAAATATCCTTATTAAAGGCTGCAAATTATTCACATATATGAAGTAAGTCCAAAAGGATATCAGAAAAAAGTAAATAAAGAATTCACCAAATGTTACAAAAATATATTATATATTTATTTTCTTCTACAGGGAAAATGTAGACGATGAAACAAAACACATCACAAACAAGTTGGTATAAATAACAAGGTTCAAATATTAACCGGTAAGCAAGCTTTCTTAAATATAAGAGACTCTAAAACAGTTTTCCTAATGGCCCCTCGGATCGAGTTATAAATCTAACACAGAATGAATTAAGCAAAATAAGTTAAATTAAAAAAAAACATGTGTAACTTACTGAGGATTGATTCACAACTCTCATCACTGGGAAGATACAAGTGAAGTATTTCATGTTTTCCAAAAATTAAAACAAAAAAATACTTTCATAAAATATGACATAAAAAGTTTAACCCAACAATATCTGAAAAAAAAATTAATGGAAGCATTGAATTTTGCTATACAGTTCATAAATATACCATCAGAATAAATAAATATAATTCTACATCGTCGAAAATTTATACTATTCCACAATGGTGACGCCTGGATTTAAAAAAATTAAAAAAAGAACACATTTGATATACCACAAGTTTTGCTTGATGAAGCCGAAATCTCAGAACAAATAGGACTGTACATTCTAAATAAAATAAATGAAATATTCCACAAAGACAACCACGGATTATACAGAGATGACGGATTAATGATAGCGCCAGACAACAGAAGAGAAAATGATAAAATAAAAAAATGCTTTTCAAAATCTTCAAAAACCTCGATTTTGAAATAAAGGTCAGAATGAATAAAAGAGGTTGTCGAATGTTTAGATGTAGAATTTAATCTAAAGTTTATAGATTAAATTCTACAACTAAACATTCGACAACCTTTTTATTTATTTTGACTTAGAAATGTCTCATCATGTATTAATAGTTATTTTGAAAATATTTTCAAAATAAGGTTTACTACTGGATGTCGAAACAAAATGTACACTTTTTAGTAGGTTGTAGTTTGAACATGTTCTAGAATATTATTTACATCATATATGGGAAAACGATACAGATATTTGTACATACCAAGAACAATTTGAGGGAAAACCTATGAAAAATTGAAAAGTTTAGGTGTCATACGTTTCGTCCTTTCAAAAGAATTCATCGGACTAAATCGATGTTTACGTGGAGATGATTGCATGTGCATGTAGGAAACGGGAGGCTGAAGAGAGCATATAGTCTAGCCGATTGCTTTTAGTTTCTTATGTTTCTGTTTTTGATCATTTTTTGTTGAAAACATTGTGATAATAGAACATCTGCTAATGTGAGATATTTAACACCAAAAGTGATGAAAAATGAAGAAGAACAAAAATAAACTAAATGGAATTGGCTAGACTATATATTCAGAATATATGTAATAAACATAAGCTTAAAATTTCTCAGTGAGCCTTTTCATTCGTGCTTATGTGCAGTTGCATCAAAATCACTTGAGTCTGATGAAGTCCTACAGGAAGAAACCACGTCCTACAAAACCTTTTCCCACTTTATCATGATTATTTTACACACACACACACACACACACACACACACACACACACACACACACACCCATATATATATATATATATATGTGTGTATATATATATATATATATATATATATATATATATATATAAATTATGTTCGGAATGTGTGGATGTGTGTGTGTATACTTGTAGTAATGGATTCATTTAAGATCTACCCTTGAAGTTAATATTTTTATTTTAAATTTTAAAATTTATAATTAAATTTGTTTCTTCTGTTCTCCCTACCACTTCTATTCCTCTGACATGGCTAAATTTATCTTTTAAACTCTCAACTCAGATAAGGAGGAGGGGATCTTCTAATACGAGACATATGTATCTGTCTGTGTTTCCCCTTTTACTTCCTTACATTCAGGAATTGCTAATTCCACCCCATTTTATTTTCCTGTGTATAGATGATATTTTTGGACTTCTACCGGTATAAAATCTGTTGTTATTTGAATCTGAGTAAATAAAATTTTCCTTTCGCCGTTACTGAAGAAGCAAGGATTTCCTTGAAGAAATGGCTATTCAACGGATCTACATATCGAATTTTTTTTTAATTTTTATATTTGGCTCTGTAAGTAGAATATAAGATTTGCATCAAGCCCTCCACCTTGATCATTTTTAATATTAATGAAATTAATATTAATTTGGATCAAGTTTTGGGATTTACCTATGTGTTCATCTTTTTAGATTTAATATATATATATATATATATATATATATATATATATACAGAAATATGTACGTAATATACGAATATATATATATATATATATATATATATATATATATTCGTATGTTACGTACATATTTATGTATTTTATCTCTCTCCATGTATGTGTAAGTGTGTTTCTCTCCCCTCATATACTTCTCTTACGCTTTGCTTTACAGCTTTCCTTGTATTAAATTTCCAACTAACACCAAAGTGTATAAACTGAGTGATAGAAAAAAACATTTGAACCTTTCACTGCCTGAGTAAATCTTCAGTGGTAGAAACCGTGGCAGAAGAACAGGTGAATGTTTATAATATTTTATTTCTTAACTAGCTAACCACTTTCAATTTTTTGAATTGTACGTTTAGCACTTTTTAAATATAAAATAGGTACTTCCATTACATCACAAAAAATCCAGCATAGTATGATTTAAAAAGGTTCAAAACTCAATAAAACGAACTTTTTCGATCAAGATGTGTATAATATTATTAAGAGGAAAGATCACAGTAATTTATATTTATTTTATAAAATTTTTAATCCCTCTTAACATGTTCGAAATTTAGGCAGAAAATGTTTTGTTTTGATTTGAGTTAGCGTTGCAGACAATCGAAGAAAATTTTACGATTGTTTACAATCGATTACGTAACTTTTCTTTTACGTAACTCACTTTTTCGGTGACAAACACAGCAAATCAGAAAACTCATACTGATCTTCCTAATAATAAAAAAAAAACTGAATATATTAGTGAGTACTTCAAAATCAACACAGGAACCTACGTCAAGTGCCTTGAGAAGGTAGTCCTAGTGTTGGTCAAGGGAGTGGCTGCTGGAAAGAACTATGTTTTGTAACAAGACTGCTCAATGCGGCACGGAGAACCCAGTTGAAGCTTTTAGACTATTTATCCGACGACATTACCTCTTACATCTGGTCACCTTACTTCCCAGACTACAACCCGCTTGATTATTATGTGCCAGGCCTAGATGAGCGGGAGACCATTAGAAATCCCTGCACGTAGAGCATATTTCCGTGTTTGAAATACTATGCCCCATACGAACTTTTTAGAACTTTTGTTATTTAGTGTTAACTGTTTAAATGTATAAGTGCACGCAACATTGCGTGTTCATTGAATCCAATTTTGCAGGAATTAGATTTCGTCCATATAAAATGTGTCACTTAGTTATCTGGTGTCGCTATTATTGTTGAATTGGTTTATTATCAGAAAAAAAGTTTTTTTCGAGTTTGGAAGAAAAACAATAATATGTGTTGTAATTTATCTATGTTATTTTTCATAATTTCTGTGGTGAAATTGCAGGATATTTTATGCTTCAATAGCCACTTGTGAAAATGTATAGAAGGGATGTCTCCAGCTTCTTCGACTCGCTCTTTGCTGTAGTCTTCAATTCTTACAATGACCGTCTCCCTGTGATATTATATTTATTATTCTAGTGAACTTGGCATGTTCAGAAATAAAAATGACAGTATCGTTACGTTCGTCATAGATTTTAGATGAAAAAATAGAATTATTATAGACAGATTTTTATCAGCTCTAATAGAACATATAATTTTGTCTCTGCATGAGTACGATATCAAAAGCTAAATTGAGATTCCATAATAACAGGCCAATCCGAATCGGATCGCAGGAATATATGTCTTAAAGAGTTACAGCCGATTCTGAAGTAATTTATTCCTGCTGTTTCTTCTTTTTCTTGCTCTTAATTATTTTTAACTATTTTTTCTTATTGAGATAAACAGAAAATTCTTCTTTGATTTTGTCTTTCTGAATTCAATATTAACCGAGTTCAGTTTATGTCTAAAATAATGTCGATGCATACTAATATGATCGAGTAAATATCTAGTCCATATTATGTTGCAGGAATTAGCTCTTTGAATAGTAAATATTTACGGGTTTCTGGAAAATTTGTCGCACACAAGAAATATTGTCGGATTCTATGCGAGTTCAGACAAAAAAACGTGTAACACAAAACAATAAATATAATACAAACAACAATGTGTGCATTTTCAAAAGGAATTACATGTGAGAAAATGAAAAAAACATGAAAATAGTTATAAGAATTTGCCTGTGTTTGTGCGTGCGTGCTTATAACAGGAATAGGAAAGAGTACGGAAGCCAAGAGAGAAAAATCATAAAATAGGGGACATTTTATCCGCGTACGCACACCTCTTAAAACCAAAGTTGAAAACCTGCAAAACAGGCTAGGAATAGAAATGCACGCCCTTTTATAGGCTTAAAGAGTGTAACCTAGTAGCATATTTAAGTGGAATAACCAACAAGAATATTAAAACTAATCATTGCCTTTTCCTTGATTTATGCTAGTACTGTTTTTCAAAAGGGTTTGGGTGAGCTATTATTTACTAATACAGAATCGTTAAATTGGGGACAAATTTTGATTTTAATTTACACCCACCTCCAGGTAAGATGAATACTTATCTATTTTTGGCACTCTACCCCATTGCCATATTTCTTGGCAAAATTTATTGGAATTACTACTAAACAGATTTTGTGGGTAGGAAATATTACCTCATCCACCAATAATAACTTATATGTAATTTTTAAAAAATATAAAATGTATGATCCTTGTAAAAGTTATACGAAAATATGCTAAGGGAACTAACTTCATAGTTATGATTAGAATATGCTTTCTCTGACAGCCGACTCTTCATATAATTGTAAAATAATTTGTGATCATATTTTCTAAAATATATACCAATAGCTATTTCCACGCAGACTTTATGTCTGTGTTTATCATAGATTATGCAATATCGTTTGATAAATTACGTCACGAAGAACTATTGGAAACATTAGGCAACCTTGAGATATTTGGAAAGGATATTGAAATAATTCAGATCCAATAATGGCAGCAAACAACCTGTATGCAAAGAGAAAATGAATTCAGCAAATACACATAAATAGAAAAAGTCATTAGACTTATTTATCCTAAACAGCGAGGAAATTCTGAGAGAAGAAGAGGTTCAATGGGTTTATTAGCGGTTACAACCTTAATTGATGGGCACAACATTGCATAATGTAGGGAAATGATTAAGTATTGATGGCAGGTACAGAAAAGAAACTACAAGATCTCCTACAGAAGGTCATGAAGAAAACGAGAATGAAAAACTAAACACTAATTACAAGAAGATAAAATACATAGTTGTTAGAAAGAGCACACCCCGACAAGCAAATTACGAATTGGAGATCAAACAATTTAAATAACTGGAAAGCGTTTTAAAAGAGAACCGTAATTTATATTCGAAGGTTCATTCTGATAGCAGAAGATGCCTTCCAATAGCTAAGATTGGCAACAATAGTCTTAACAGCATATGCAGCTGGCACATTGTTGATAGCAGTCAGGGAAAGGAAACTACAAGGAACTCCTACAGAAAGTAATCAAGTTATTTCAAATAAAGATAAAACATCAATTGTCAGAAGCGGGAATACATGGGTATTAGTACAAAGAAAAGCCTAACATGCAAATTACAAAGTAGAAATGCTACAATCAAACAAGTACCATAATTTAAGCATCTGCGAACTGTTTTACAGAGGACATAAAATGAGACACTGAAATCCGAAGGTGCATTAGGATAGCAAAATATGTCTTCCAAAAGTTAAGGAAAATATTAACAAACAGGAAAATCTCGTTACAAGGAAAAGAGTACGGAATTGTTATATAATATCAGGATTTCGATATGAAAATGAATGCTGAACAATCTCCTTTCAGAAAAACTTATCCTCACCTAGAGAGAAAAAAACTATGATAGAGTGGAAAAAGTTTTCGTGTAACGCGTTTCATTCTTTAGAAATTCACCATTGACGTTCATGTGGCTACACATGCGCACAAAGGAAGTACGCGCAGATATTCTTTTTAGATACATCATTCTCGTATATATTCTCTCTTGTTGTAGTTTGGTTTTCAGAAGCCGGTTGTTTAAACCGCTAGATGAAAATAAAAACCTGGGATTTACTAGCTATCTCAATTTACATGCTCTGTGATGGTGATCTGATGTGTCATAGACCACTCGGCAATAAAGGACTTAATGTAGAACAAAGCCTTAAATAATGCCTTAAAACGTATATTTTTCTGATTTTTTAAAGAATTTATATATGCTCTAATTTCGTATCCTAATATAAACTAAATTAAAAATATGTTGGAGTAATCAATTTCGAGGATGTGCGCTGTGGTTCAGTGGATATCGACACGGAATGACGAATTCGGTAGCCGAGTTCGAGTTCTAGTTGAATTCTTTGCATTCACTTATTAATCCATCACTTTCCTCCAGTTATGGGTTAAATAACAGAACAGATTGGGTTCTATAGCCTTGCTGGCAAACAGTCTACCACAAAAACTAATGACAACCTACTGCTCGATAATATTCTACCCAGTCAGTCATGTCCCTTTCGAGACATGATCACCCAAGCGTGTATCACGTATGGCACTTGACTGATTGAAACAATTTCATGACGAGTTTCGCAAAATTTCGTAAATAAATTCTTTGTATTTGCATTTGTTTACGGTAGATATAAATAAATATACTGTTTAACTGTGAAAAACAGAGTAGCTACTCAAATACGAAAATCCAGGAAAATAATGTTTAAAAAAATAAATTAAAATATGTCAGAGTTAAACCAATTCGTAACAGATTTTGTAAAATTTCGTATATAAAAATATTATTACTGATCTAAAGAAAATTTATGCGTTTATTTAAAATTTATTTTACAATCAGATTTGATGAAAGAATTTTATAACATGTAATTATTCTTTCTCAATCATTCTCAAGCAACATCCAGATATCTTTTCTTCATATAGAATGTGAATTAATTTAATGATGAATTGGTTAAGAAATTCTTGAAGAAAAAATTAAACGTCATTGGCAAAACGATAGAATGTATGGTTGTTTTCAAAGAAACTGTCCAACATGCAAATTACAAATGTATAGGAGAATTGGCCATTCAAGACAAATTTCATTACGCCATTTGACAAGTAAGACTGAATATAACTTTTCAACTTGTAAAGAAGACTAGTATTCCAAAATCTATCAAATCCTTTCGATGTTTCCAAATCAACAGCTAAATGTTCACCATTTTTACGTACGGTCGGACTGTACATCCTGTCCGTCAGCCGGAGCAGGAGAAGCTCTGTTGCCAAATCGTAAAGTAGAACAATGGACAACACTGATGAACCGACCCTGACAGCTTTCCTTTCACCTGTATCATCGCACTGGGAGAGAGACAGCATACTAATCTACTTGCAGAGATTGGTTGGAATATGGCGGCCTGCAGAATAACAAAGATGTACCGATGGTCGACTTTGTCAAATGTCGTGGACTGATCCTAATTATCAGCACGGCTTCTTCGTCATTTTATACGCCATCTACCATCGTGCGGATCGGAGACAGGCTGTTCTGAATTGTTTGGCCTTTCACAAAAATAAGTCTGCTTCTGTCCCAAAAGAATCTCGCGAACCTTTTCACACATACACACACGCACGCGCGTATTTATTCATTCATTTTTTTCAGCGCAGCTCATAATTGTGATTCATGAAAATGTTGAGGTTATCCCGTCAAACTTTGAAGTTAAAGATGCAAGATCTATAAAGCAGTAAGTGTTTTAAATCAGGACCTTTCTTCTTATAGACAGAGAAAAACTCAACACATAATTATGTATTGAAATTCCTCTCAATATATTTGCTCTGGATAATATCGGAGACCTACTAAACCCTATCTAGAAAAGAAAGATTAAAAATAATGGCGGGATTATTGATAAAAAAGAAAAACCAACACTCAATAATATCAACTACGAAAACGATAACAACGGCCTTACATAACACATCTGCACTACTCAACAAACGTGCAAAGCACTACATAATTTCTGTTAGACAGAAAATAATCTCCATCATCGATAATGGATAAAAGTATAGCCAAAAGCGCTCAGATAGTCAAAATATTTGGACAATATTTATATTATTTATGATTTGAATAGAAAAAAATAATAAGATCGCATGAAAAATTACATAAAAATCGGAACCATCATACCTTGTCTGTCATAAAAGTTTTTAGTATAACTCTGATGAATATGTGGTATTGTAATCGATATTGGAAGGAATGGAGAAGGATAGGTTCTTGTGATAATTGAGGAAATTGTTAGAATGAATGGATCGTGAGTCAGGGTAGCTCGTTTTAAGAAAATCAGTTGACAGACTATCCATAAGGGTTTATAAAACAAAGAGAAATGTAAAGCAAAATCCTTTTGCTCTATCAACAATTTATCGTCTGATAAAAATATAAAACCACAAGTCAGTGCATGATATGCCTTCATGTAGAAAACAATATTTAGAACCTGAGGGAAGAACTTATGTTATGGATAGTCGCCAATAATTTGATCACACAATCAATCTTGGTTATACAATAAAATGGGGGAACAATTTGTTTTAGAAATATTTTAATATGCAAAATGGACAAATGTACTTACATGAAAATATCATCATGAAAAAGAATTAAATATAGGAGGCAAAAGTAAATTGTTTATTTTGCCCGTTATGAAAGTAGAATTGCTCAAATCGTGCTCAGTGAAATGGAAGATATATTTTTGTGCAGAAGGACTTTCTCATATAAGAAAAGTAAAATATTTTACTCACACTTATTTTCATCTTGCCGATTTTTATCAGGATGTTTTTCGTGGTGTATTTAACACTGCCAATAAATAATTTTATCTCTACAAAGAAACTAACTTTTAACGTCAAATAAGTTAACGTTATTTGTTGTCGAAGCATAAGAATGTGAGGTGGTAAGTGAGTTTTGTGAATACAGGTTCTTCCTAGGAAAGCAGCCAAGTGGATATAACGTACTTCAATGGATGAAATTAAAAACTGGGTGCATAGTGAATAAGAAGATGAAGATGTTTCACACAAAAATACTTTAAAACTAAATCTCATGGATTTTTCTTTCCTCGTTTTTTAAGCAATTCTCTTCTAAATGATTTAATTACATTTATTGACATCTGGAAAACGGAAACTGAATATCTGTGAGCATTTTTATCAACCGAAATGTCGAGTGTAAAAACAAAACACATTAGTATGGATTCACAAACCATTTCTGTTTCTTTCAGTTTCGAGGTATTTGACTTGAAGGCAGCATTATAGAAATTTTTTCTTGCTTATTCTTGTTTAAGACATGTTTTCCAAAGTACAAAAATTTTGTGTTAATTACGTTTTAATAATCATCTATAAAATTATTAGAAAAAAATTAAAATTATTTCAGAACGGAGTTTTTGCTTTTTATTTCAAAATAATACTTAAAATGTTTTGAATAATCTAAAAAGTTAGAAATAATGACATTGACTACACGATGAAGAAATGAAAAAAATAATGAAGGAATTTCTTTCAAATTTTCTTTTACGTAACATTCAATACGGATTCGAAAATAAATTGAACCCAAGTGAATGGTGGATGGAAAACACTAAGAGACTAATAATTACTCAATATTTTGCTATAATTTCTGTATTTAAAGCTTGTAAATGAAATAAAAGATATAATTTAGGAATAACTAAATGCTATTTACATTTTCATTAATATCAAGCGCATTTCACTGCAAAAATAATAACATGTTAAATTCTAAAAGCACTGACGTAAAAGTTCGCTAACGCAGTAAGTTTTTCAACATCAGTTTGCACAATATAAAACGTTCAAATAATATAAGTGAATTAAAAAAATAAGTATCACCCTATGCAAGGCAGTGAATCCACTAAAACACAAGTGGATACAGGGTAGAGAAGAATTAGAAACAAAAATATTAATAATGAGCTGGAAGAGAAAAGAGAAATGAGGAGGAGTGTAAATAGCGATTGACTTTGCATGTCTATATTTTTTAGATGAGTGATTGTAATTATTTTCATTATTTACATATTTACATTTTCCGGATGTGACATTTTGACTGTTTTTTGTTCCGGCCTTCTTCATTTGACTGGAGTTTTGAACTGAAATCTTTATTTACTTCACAGGGGTAAATATTTCTCGTTTCACCAAGCACGCCACTTATAAATATCTCAGTATCAGTTATTTCCTTTTAATTCAGTTATAGAGAACATACCATGATACCAATAGATAAGCTGGTGGAGAGGATGACTTTCTCTATAAAAACAACACAATTCGAAATGGGATCAGACAAGATGACAGTTGAGCAATGGACTCACCATTATCATCATCATTGGCTAGATAATACTTTAATGAGATGTCATTAGAATATACCTCATTAGAAACAACTTTATGACTCAGATACGTTGATAACACCTTCATACTCTGGTCACACAAGGAAGATATCCAACTATTACTGGACTTGTGAACTCAACGAAATCATCGATACAGTACAAATGAAGAAAGAAAAGAACAACAAACTAGTATTCCTGGATGTAATGATATCTCAAACAGAGCATGGTTTTAAGACATCTGTATATCGCATGCCAGAATTCACCGGACAATACCTCAACTTTAATTTCCTCTTCCCATCCAGTGTAAAGAAATTAATTTTTCATTACTTGCAACATCCAGTAAAAGTGGCGACACAGAGATATATAAACAAAAGAGGGTTAGAATAAGCCGTACCATACAACGTAACAAACGCCCTGGGTACATGACAGCAGCCCCGATAAAATGGGATAAAAGGATGCAAGGGGATAACAACACTCAGAAAACAGAATTGGTCTGCACTAACCTATGTGAAGAAATTATCGGAAAAAATACAAAATATATGTGACCCGTATAACATCAAGACAACCTTCAAAAGTTGTTTAATACTTCACATACATATCACAGTAAGAGATCTCCCATAGAGGAAAACATGATTAAGGACTCAATGTACGCCATCCGGTGCAACTATGGTAAGAAATATATGTTTCAAAGGTCACCCTTAAGATAAGAGTGCAAGAACGTCGTAAAGTCGTAATACAGAAGGAATAGAACAATTAGTCGTAGCTGATCACATATGGATGGAAAAGGGATATCACCGAACCCTGTTGGAAGAATTTGAAATAATAGATTGAGAACAGCAGTAGAAAATACAAAAGTTAAGAAATCACCGCATATTCTAGGCTATAAAGATCTAAGTCGGATAAGCATAGAAATAAATACAACATGGGAATTAAGTAAGTGCTAGAGAAAGTAATAACAAAACAACAAAATTATAATATAAAAAATGTTAATTAAGACATTAGGTTTATAAGTCCTCAGAATTCATGCACTGATGTCTACATGGACATATGACCTAGTGGAAAAAAGCCTTGGTTGGATCCAGTAATTAAAACCAAAGAGTTGCGATTTCAATATCCTGGTTAGAACAGAGTTCAAACAAATTGTGGGAGTTGAGAAAAATTATATTGAAACATCTGGAAGAGGTATGGTTTGTGAAACTAGTACAATCTAACACAGTAAATGAAATAAATGATTCATTTTGAAATTCACATTTCCCGAATAAGGCCGGAGCGGACACCGGCCAAAATGTCATGTTTATAACAAAAAACGAGGACAGCAGTCCGAACAATTTAAATAATATAAATGGTTAAGTTTTGAAGATTAATGTGATCTGGAAGCGTGGATAGAGAAGGGATTTCCGCCAGAAGGAAAAAGTAAAAAAAAGGAAGAGTTAACATAGAACTTAGGGCTACATCTAAGTAGCTTAACTGTAAATTGAAAATATTCTGATGCCAATCAAGTATTGTGCTTGAATTAAAAAAGTCTAAGTATCATAGCAAATAACTCATCCGAAAAATTACTATGAAATTATTTATAGGAAAAGATAAAGAGGCATCTTTATGGCACTGGGAAATCTGAGCTCCCAGATGAAGACCAATCATATTGCCGATTCTTCTCTGGATATTATCTTAAAGCTCAAGATTAATAGCAGGGGCACCGGACCATATATGGCAGTAATATTATAAGCGTGGCTGAATTGGAGGCCTATAGATATGTAAGATAAATTCTGAAGAAACATTGTCTGGAACGACACACACACACACAACATATTAATTCACTATATATTTTCCTTCAATCTTTAACGCAAGGCGCTACTACCACGTGAATATATTTGTAAAGATCGTGAATAACATCCACTCATGTATTAGCCTACGTCTTCTGGATTTTGAAAAGTCTTCAGTCAGATATCATCCAGTGATGCCCTATACATGTTTTCACCTTTTATATATATATATATATATATATATATATATATATATATATATATGCGAAAAAATATATTTCAAAAGGTTTCAGCAAGAAAACCTCGATTTTAAACCGCCGCTGCCCTGAGGTCATATCCAAATCACGGAAAAGGCTATGGAAGTAAACCCGAAGTAGCGATTCCGAAGGTGGTTGGCCGTCCACGCTGACAACGTAACTTCTGCAGCCAAAGCGACCTAAAATATAATGCTCTATATTCAGTTGGATTATGCTGGTACGGAAAAAAGTGGGTATAAAGTGTGGGTAACGCATGGCCTCCATATACCTTCGCCAGTCTAGGAGAAAGAAAATTTAAAACCACTTACTGCTTCATAAATTTAATTTATTGTAACTGCGATAACATCTGCATTCTTTTATGACCTTTTACTTCTACTTTATGTCCCAGTATTTTATGGACATTGGCGATCATGAACCACCACTTATTCCTTTTATCAATTAACACTTTAGTAGGTATGTGTTTTTGTTGGTTTTTAATTTAGGTGTAAATGTTAATGATGACATTCTGTGTTTCAGTTCCTGTACAAAGATTGTTGTAGGTAAAATATTCATTTTTGTCATCACATTATTGACCAGGTAGAGTCGATGACGTGCAGAATATCATTTCAGCAGGTGTACAACCCTGTCTCCCTTTTATAATATTTTTGTTTGATAAAAGTACCAGTGGTAAATTGTGTTACCAATCAGTTTTGTTTTGTTTCATCTTTAGAGCTGCCTTTAACTGTCAATGGAAACGCTCTAACCTTCCGTTTGGAGAAATGTGGTAGGCTGTAGTTTTATGAGTCTAGTTTCAAGTAGGTGATTGATTTTTCTAAGTAATGTGCACTGAAACTACAATTGTTGCGGCTGTTATATCTTTGATTGCTATTGCAGTTGTCCAGTAGGTAAACCTAACGTTTATAGTAAGGTGTATATATATATATATATATATATATATATATATATAACGTTTAGAAGAAAAAAAGGGTCCTATTGCATCAACATGTATGTTGATGAATCTTACATCAGATGTGCTGCATTTTCCTGCAGGTGATTTTTGGTTGCTTAGTTTTATTGTTATTTTGGCAAGTGAAACAAGTTTTTGCCTCATGTTGGTTGACATGATTGTCCAAACAAAGCGTTCACTAATTAACTTCACAATTGCATGTTTTCCTGTGTTAGGCAATTTACGGCGGTGTTACAATACTTGCTCCCTCAGAATTGTAATATACTAGTTCGTGGTTGAGTTTGTGCAATGGTTTATATATATATATATATATATATATATATATATATATATAAACCTTTCCATTCTAAGCAAGGTAATACTGCCATTGGTGCACAGGGAATTACCATGAGAGGAGAGAGAAACACAAAATAGAGAACAGTGCAGTGAATATTGTAGAAAGGGTCAGATGGTAAGAATAAAGAAAATAGAAGATGGCAATTGACGTCGTATTTATAATTTTGGAGATTGTAGCTCCTAGGGAAGCAAGCTTGGGGAAGAGAATTCCGGAGGCAAGAAGTGCAAAAAAAAAAAAAAGGAACTGAGGAGTAGAAGTAGCGTTTACATTTGCCTATTTTGACGGTAAAAGGGTGAGACCTAGTTGCTAATCTAGTTGCACGGGGAGATTCATGAAGGCGGACCACCATGGAATGAAGCTCGTCAGAGCAGAAGCCGTGAAAATACTTGTAGAAAAGACAGGGAAGCCTCATTTCATCACTAAGAAATTGGCCGATGGTGAGCTGTCAAACCGGGACCGATTACATTGTGGATCCTTCTTTATTTTGTCGAGAACCCCGAGCACCTAATCAGATATGGCAATAGTATTCAGTGCACAGACAAATGGTAGATTTATAAATGTGAAAGATGGATTTTTAAGAGAAAAGTTTTCTGGTTTGTCACAGCGACCCATCCTTCTTAGCAGTAGATGTAGCTATTGATTTTTAAGTGTCAGTGTTTTGTTCTTTAGTAATTAATTTTGTTTCAAAGGAGTAGCATCTAAAGAAGCAATTTTGACACGTGATATTGTGTCTGTTACTATATTTTCTGTGACATATATGATGTCTGAAGAGAATTTGGAAATGTAATTCAGGTATCTGATTTCCTGTGGTTTATATTTGTCAGTATGTGTGTGTAATGCATTTAATAATGGCTAGCTTATCATATGTCTTTATGACAAAATCTCTGCTCCCGAGAAGGCATTGAAAATGTCTGATCGAAAAGTATATTGCTAATATATCCCTAGAGAATATCTTGTACTTTGTAAGTTATTTAGTTTACCGAAGAGGGAAAAAGACTATGATTTTTTTTGTCCACGATTTGGTGTTTAGCAACACACAGAGCTTTTGGTAAAGCATCTGTGTTAGTGAGTTTAATTTCTTCGTTATCTTTGATGTAGTTCAGCCTAGTAACCTTAGCTAAAGCTCTTTTCCCGTTGTTGAATGATTCTAGAATAACTTCTTGTCACATAATCTTTTTAGGCTTGTTCTTGTGTAGATTCCCCAATGGGGATAATAACGCTGAACAACTGAGTATTGGAATAGCTGATAAGATTTATCAATCTTCACGAGTGTCGTTCGTTGTGGGAGGTTGGTCATTTTCTCTCTTTTGTCTAGTAAAGGTGAAATAATTTATTGGCCAATTTCATGTCCGATAAAATTTAGTTTTGGTTCTCTAAAAGTAACTTTGTAGGCATTTGTCTTGGTTCGAAAATGTCTTTGAAAAGCTTGTTACAAATTTAGTTTCTATTATTCTCGGTTTCACTTGACGATTAAAATATTATCCGTGAAGGCATATATGAAAGGTAAACTTCTAAATACCTCGTCAATTTGTCTCTGGAATGTCTTAGAGACATAAAGTAACCAAAAAGGACTTTGACGAACTCGTATAATACGAAGTGTCGTTAGAAGAATTTTATGGATGTCCTCTTCGGCAACTAGTAGTTCGTAATACGCCTTCACCAGCTAATGTTGATGATCATGGGCTCTTAGATGGTCGTATTATTCACAACTGTATATTTTGCTAGAACTATTAATTGGATATTTTATATTTATCTGGTTTTAATCGTCTTGGTGGAGAGTGTACCAGTTTTCCTGCTGTTTTTAAGCAGTGTTTGGCATTGTGTTTAATTGTGCCCGTGTTTTTAAAAGATTGATCAATTTTCTTCTACTTTTGTATTAATTCCTTAATACCATTATCTTGTGGTAAAATAGTAATAAGTCTAGGTATTAGAAGCAAATTCTTCTCGCAGAATGTTGTCAGATTGTCAGCAAGGGAATGAGAGGTCATGTTGAGCTACAAATTGAATATAGCTAGAAAGTCTGCACCTCACATTCGTGTGATGATGTTAGTTTGAGGGGAAAACTCCCACAAAAATCCGGCCGCATACCCAGGTCGATGATTACCGCTTTGCCACCAAAAATATCAGTGTTCGTACCGTTATCAGCTTGAAGTTTGCGAAGTCCTGGCTTTGAATTTTGTTTTGGATTCGGTGGTAAAAACACTCACTTCGGATCTGGTGTCTATTAAAAAGAATATATCCGTGATTTTTTAGCCCAGACAACCCTTTTATCCCAGACAACCCTTTTTTAACTGACAACCCTTTTTTAACTGACAACCCACCCTTTTGTGAGAGTCTAGCAACGGTCCTTGTCTCTACTGGCTGGAATTTAAGTTTCTCCACGTGGCATATACAAAGGCACAAGGTTTCAAACAAGGTATTGCCTCTGTACCAAATTTAAAATGTATTAAGAAACAAAAATTTTCCGTTTTCCGCTATCATTGCTGAAGTCCTTGGTCTTACTCCTTTGTCTGTATTTAGGTTTCACAAGGAGTTCGTTGTTGTTGTTGCAGGTTGAAAACGGACTGCATCTGTTTAACTAAACATGCACTCATTCAGTCGCTCACATTACTCGTTTGTTGTTGGTTAATAGGGTGTTGTGTCAATGCGTTCACCTCCTTTTCTCTGAAACCCATTTGGATCCGTTCAGCAGAATCCGTAAGTTTCCCCAGATACGTTTACTCTGCCATGGTTGCCAAAATTGGTATTAATTTGCTGGGTTGTTTGCCCAATAACAATCACCCTAAAATTTTTTCTGTCATTATATTGGTTCCTAACTTACTCTTCATATGTCGCAACAATTGGAAAGGAGACGTTTGCATAACTCCATTCGGGTAAATAAATCATAACATTGTCTCGTTTTAGATTCCGGTTCGTTTAATAATGACCATTTTGAATTTATCGCAGTTTTTTTTTTTGGTATTGTCTCGAGCAAGTTCGTAACCTTTTTTCGTTTTCTTCTAATAGTCTTTTGCAAAATCCTAGTACCGGTTTTGCAAAATTCCAGTAACGGGTTTGTTGCGAAAAAAATTGCGTTACATTGAATATGATCTGCATTTGTATAAACCATGATGTTTTATGGTTTAGGTTATATGAAGGTAAATTCAGATTGACTGTTGTCAACGAAAGTTCCGTATAATTTGTGTTCTGTTCCGTTTTTATAAATATACGTATATGTATGCATTCTGTTTATCAAATGTTTTCAAAAGGTAATCTTGTCGGGATCACCATTTTTTGTAATACTTCTAATTGGATTTTTGTTAAACGTGAAAATTCGGAGTGTCGGGATGCGATAAAATAACAGAAAATATTGTTTCGAGATTGCTCATAATTCGATCGTTTAGAATAATCCCACCACTTTCATTGAAAGAATAAAACCCAATAGGAAAAGACAACATGAATACAAGAAATTGCCTAAATGTATTGAATGAGTAGTATCTTTTTGGTTGTTAATAGTTCTTGGATACAATATCAACTATATTGCGTATGTATGTGATAACGGTGAAATGTGGTTCCATGTGTGTTTGCGTGAAAGTTTCAACATGTGTATTCGTGCGTAGTAGTAACGAGCATAAAGAAGATTGTAGTATTGAATTTCTTTTCTACTGTAGACGGTGGCACCGTAGTCTGACGCAATCTCTTTGTAGTTTGCTCAGTGCTGCTGAGATGAACGTCACTTTTGCATGTAGACGTGAATGAGCTCTTGAATATTAGCAGGTTGAATTACGTGGACCGAGATGCCATTTATGAATCCTTTTTGGTGGCCAAACTTCGTGATCTTGGTACGTTTTATTCTAAGGAATCAACTTCATAATAGTATTATTTTATTTATACCTAATTGGCTATAAAAACCATATGTTTGTGTCTACTACTACGCCAGCGCGATAATTTTGGCGTTGTCTACCTAAAGTTTAATAAAAAACATTTTTGATTTGCATTCTAAGGAAGTTAATCTCTTGATAAAAAAAGAAACAAACGCACGAAAGACTAAATTGTCTGTTTTTATTGGTTTTCAGGTGCATATATTACAGATATTATTTTATAGTAGAGATCCATAAATTTCTTATCTGTTAATGAAAACTTAACATATTACGACTCATCAAGACGTTTTTAAACATTTTTTGGTTTATTATTTGTTCTCTGAAATCCTTTAATATTTTGATAATACCGATATTTCGTCTGCCATATTTGCCGGTAATTTAAGTTTAATTTTGTGTTATATTTGCCTGTCCTTTATGGTTGAATTTAGTGCTAAGAAAGCTGACTATTATAAATGTCATTTAATAATGGTCGACGGTTTGAAAATAGCAGATACCTAAAAATGAAAACTAATAAGAGAACGAATCCAAGTTGCTTTTATTTAGTTGACAGTTGGTCATGTATTTACAATATTCTCACACCCAGTGAAAAGCCTCTTGTCTATAAAGTCTTAACAAATTTTCATGATGCCGTTTATTTTAGAAAACGCGTCCCGGTAGTTTTTATTTCCGACAACAATTTTATAGTTTGAGCTGTCAAACAATTTCCTTTATGCAACTGTTATCTATTGTTTTTATGCAGCATCTCATAGTATATAGACTTCCATTATAGTTTGACATCTCTACGCCTGTGCTTTTAACCTAAGCGTCTGGCTGTCACACTTTGTCAATTTGTTCAATCACTCGGACAATATTTTTGTTGCAGTAGAAAAACATGATAATATTCACAATTGAAAGACATACTGCTGGCATAATACGGCTATGATATTCAGTTTAGGAGTATATATCAGAGTTTATATTTGAAAGCAACTTCAAGTATATTTCCCTAAAGAAGTCTTGCATTGTGTATGGTTTATCTAGCAGAAATTTTTAATTTAGAATATATCAATCATGAAGTTTGGAGTGAGTAAACGAAATTTAAGCGAACATGAAAAGCAACACAAAAACATATTTGCACAAAAACAGATATTTAGATTCCATAGCTTTTTAAAAATATTCATTAGGAATCTTAAATGGGATTTTGACTTTTATAAGTGACATGCCAATAATAAACTCACTGAACTGAAATATCTCTTCTTATGAATGCTGATTATTTTTAGTTCTTTCTAAAAGATTTTCCGGGGGAAAAAAAGCAAAGAAAATATTGTTGCGATGGGTAAATTCTCGTCATTTTATGTTTTTAATTTAGCGCATTCCCATTCTTTGTTTGTGATTTTGTCTACTGCACAGTATCGTAGGTTAAGTTGGAAACCGTCTGTGATAAAACGAATATCATGACGCAATTCACTCTGCCAGAAATTTGGCAACAGCATAAGCATCAGAAACTTCAATACGAACATTTCAGTGTGTTTGAGTGACAATCTGATGAAAGTGCAGGAAAGACTTGGATGAGTCTAGTACTGATTTCAAAGGTGTTTGAAGTGATCACTATTGATGGAGGCGTTATGCCTCCATTCCTCTTCCTACTCGCTCAAAACGGAGGCCTACATAAAGTTCCTTGATTGGGTAGTGCAGCCCTGAGTCAAGAAGGTGGTTGATGAAAGACTCTATTTCTGGTCAGTCGTAGAGAAAGAGACCAACAAAGCATTTATTGAGCCACCATCGTAGTCAAAGTATACAGCATTATCATGAATCACCTGATTCAAGTCTGACGTTGCTTCCATTTTTCTCAACCGAAAAATTATAGTTATTTCTTTTTGAATATATATGGTATTTATATTACAATTTGCCCTCTATTACTTAGCTCCTTGGATATTGTCGGATTAAAAGCTGTCAAATACTTTAAAGTTCTAATCAATTTAGAGAATTTATATTTCTTTTCCATAATAATGTTTCCTTTTTCTCATATTCTTTCACACTCAGTAGCCCTTTCCATTTTAGTCCCTTTGTTGCCTTTCTTGGAGCGGAATGATTAAACAAAATGGATTAATTATAGTAGGAAATATTCTTTTGGCAATTTGCTACATGCAAATATAAGTTTTGAAAATGTATGGAATTATGAGACTATGCATTGGCTACGTTTGGGATATTTTAACATAAACTTGTAAAAACAATCTGCCACTATTAACCACTAGTAACTATTTCAGCTGTTCCAGGAGACACACTTAGGCATAAGCAGATTTTCATCAGTTGTAGCTCAAGCAATTTTGTTTAACAAATAATCCCGTTGAAAACCTGCTTAAATATGCTTTTTTCTGCTTTGAAAGAAATTTTATTTTGATTTCAAATTTAATGAAAATATTTAAATTAGTGAAATATATATCAAAGCTTTAAAAATATCGTGGTAGAAATGAATATAATCTGGTACTAGAAGATATCATCCAAAAGAAGATTAAAATTGAATGTAAATACCAGAATAATCGTAATGTAAGAGATTATTTGAAACGTATTGATTATATGACGTACATTCTGTATTGCTAAATCTTCACGCGGCAGAATAATCATAGAGAACAACGGTGTAAAACTTTTGATTATAACATCTGAAAACTCATCAATATCTTTAGACATTTAGAAGATTATGTGCCTCAACGAGTTTGCGACAAACGAACTTTATGTTAAAAACCATTGAAAACATGGAATTTAATATTTTCAGGAATAAATTTCAACACATATATTTCTATGCATTTTCATGTAACAAATAAAATGATTTATAAAAAAAAACAATTTACTAGCGAATATACATATCGTTGAAAAGAGTAAGAAAAGATGAAGAAAAACGAATATCATGTATAAAACAAGTATTTGAAAATATGAACTGTTAACGATAAATAAAAAAAGCTACAGATATATCCTTATTAGTAAAAGTTAAGGTTTTTTGAGAATAGTCTGAATATATAAGAGAACGTTCAATATGATATCCTCTTTGAAAACACTACATGCTTTTGTGACATTGCTCATTCAAATTATTAAACGGTTAGACCAAAAAACAACTACATATGCTATACCAAACAAATCATCTTTATGCCTTAAAACAACTCGAGCTTTTAGTAGCATCTATATAGTTACGTTAGTTAATAAACAGACATAAGATGATGCAGACATGTATGATATTATTATTCGGGTGTTAATAAACCAGTACTTAATGTAATATAAACAGAGCTATTATATATATTTCTGATCAGAGTACTATTAAACAACATTTCTCTGAAAAACATAAACATGTAGGTAATATCAGACAGATTTTGGTCAACAATACGGTGATCCTTACTCATACACAAAGTAAGAGGAACCTGCAGATATTGGAGGCCATGTACATCAAATCAAAACAACCAACACTCAATAAAATCAACTTTAAAACAGGAAATAACATATTACATTGCATTTGACTACATGGTTTTGTTGTTGTCATTTCGCGCTATCCCGCGGTGTAACGTCATAAACTTAAAAACTGCGTTTATTATTTTTGGTAACTATTGCCGTTGCCAAGCGGAGTTTTATGTCAACACAAAATAAAATCGTCGGTGATGGTGGATTTTATAATATTTCATTTTAAACTACCTCTCTGAAGATGGCTCATGTGAGCCGAATGCTTAGAAGAAAACCAATAAATAATTATCCAAATGTTGGAGAATTTTTGTCTTTATTTTCAACTGAAATTAAAGCAAAAATACGACGTTTAGAACGGCTCATGATTAAACATAATAGACATTCATTGTCTCTTATATTTAATAGCATATGTTTAGAAAATATATATATATATATATATATGAAAAGATTATTTACAGAAGAAAATTTAATAATAGCTAGGAATAATTGGAAATTTGATGGCATACTAAAAACTAAAACAAAAAAAATCAACCTGTTTCGCCCAGAGCTTATGAAGTTTTTTTTCTGGAATCTTTTTAATCATGAACTACAAGATGAAATGAGAATTGAGGGGAAAATATCCAAGAGAAACTAGAGCATAATCACACTCGGACCCAAAACGTATTCTCTCTGCTTACAGAAAAAAGTGAGTGGGACCTTGATAAAATTGTAAAGTTCCCTCCACTCAGTCCAACCACACGATTCCTGCTATTGATATCGATGACATGACATATAACGGAATCCAAAATGTCCAAAGGGCATCCATTTTTAGAAAATGTCATACGTATATATATATATATATATATATATATAGTCATCCGCAGACAAATGACAGTATCACAGTTCATCAGTACAGCTAGACATCCGATTGCTTTTATCCAGGAGTGAAAACTGACCGAATTATCGTCAGTCGGCGATTCTAGCTCTGAGCTATGGGCGCTCGGCAGTAGAATGACAAATTTTAGTGTGGGATATACCGTGCATACATACGCCAGTAGTTAGAGTCTTCTAATTTATTACAGAAAGAACGATGCGTAGATGCTAGAGTAGCTACTGTTCTTTCAAAGTCTACCATTATTCCAGTGCACAATCAGGGTGTGAGAGCATATATATATATATATATATATATATATATATATATATATATATATATATATATATATATATATAACGTAGAATACTTGGAATAGTAATTAGTTAAATTCCGATAGAGAGTAACTAATTAACTCAATGTTAAATTCATTTAGTTAATTTAACAGAGTAATATAATTTTTAAAAAATTCAGATATTCTACAATTTCATGGGTAATATATATTTCGCCGCTGCTGACGATGCGGCTCATCAGACCCAAATTATACAACACTTAATCCTCTAAATATTCCCGAAAATCATTACACACAGACGCTCATGTGTCCATATTGAGTATAGACATTTGTAACGGTAATTTACAAAAAACAATTAAAAAAACAAAAGAAAAAAGAAAACCATAGACAATTGATAAATGGAAAGAAGATCAGAAAAAAATTTTAAAAAAAAGAAAAATAGAAATGGAAAGAGAACGAACAGTATACAGAGAAATGAAAGTTAACGTCATATATCGACGCAGCGTCTATTGCAACGCATCTGCCTTCTTAGAAAAACATGACATGGAAATTTAACATTGAAATGTTGTTGTAAATATAATCAGATATATTTACGGTAAAAAATAAATAGTAAATCGTAATTTTTAATACAAATTAAAATATAACAACTATTATTTTTATTTTATAAATACTGTTAAAATAATTAAACTTATAAAAGAAAACAAAAATTATAATTAAATATAGAAAAAAACAGAAAAATTAGAAATAAAATAAGAACGAACAGTATAGATAGAAATAAAATTTAAAATAAACGTTTTAGATCGACACCAACGTCTATTATAATTATCTGCATTCTTAGAAAAACATGACATGGAAATTTAATATTAAATTAAGTTATACCTACAATGGAACATATATACGGCAAAAAATAAATTATAAATCATATTTCCTAATACAAATTACAATATAACCACTAGTAGTAATATATTATAAATATAGTTAAAATAATTAACACTTAATAAGAGGAAAATAAATAACATCTTAAAATACAATCTTAAGAAATATCTTAAATAATAATTATAAATCATAGTATTAAAATAATAATAATAATAATAGTATATATCTATACATATATAAAAAGTTAAACACTAATAATATTAATAATGATATTAAAAAAAAACGAAATCTTAAATAAGATAAATAAAAATAAATAAATATAATAATATTGATAATAATAATAATATTAATAAATACATATATGAAAATTTTTTAACACTAATAATAAAAATACAATAATATTATTATTAGAAAAATAAATCCTAAATAATAGTAATAAAATAATATTATGAAAATAATAATAACAATAAAAATAAAAAATACGAAATATATATATAACAAAAACTTAACACCAATAATAATAATAATAATAATAATAATAATATACAAGATATCGCCCGTCATCATCAATTTCATCAAACAGTGCATGTCTATATGGAAAACAACCCTTTACCTCAATCATATAACTGGAACCTATAAGTCTGATGAAATAAACATCAAAAGAGGTATATTTCAAGGTGATTCTTTATCTCTCTTACTATTCTGCATATCATTAATAGCACTAACCAGTCAACTTAATAAGACAGAATGTGGTTATAAAATAGGCCAAAAGAAAATAAGCCATCTATTTTACATGGATGACTTAAAGTTATATGCTAAGAATGATAATGAGCTGGAAGGTCTTCTGCAAACTGTAAAATGCGTCAGTGAAGATATTAGAATGGAATTCAATTTGAATAAATGTGCTAAAGCTACAGTTTTACGTGGATCAATACAAGAAACATCCTCAATTAGCTTAGACCCTGCTGTAACAATAAAAGAATTGAAACCAGAAGAAGCTTATAAATACCTAGGTGTAAATGAGAGCGAAAACATTCACCATAAAAAAATGAGAGAAATAGTGCGTAAAGAGTACTATAGAAGGCTACGAATGATATTAAAAACTGAATTAAATTCACAGAACAGAGTTATGGCCATTAATAACCTTGCAATCCCAGTTGTCCAATATAGCTTTAACATCTTAAACTGGACTCTAAACGACATCAGGCGAATGGATGCTAAAACAAGAAAGCTTCTTTCTAAGCATAAGATGCATCATCCAAAGGCTGATGTAGACCGTCTATACATACCCCGGTAAAGAAGGTGGAAAAGGTCTTATTCAGCTGGAATTGTCATACAAGACAAACAACTATTGGCTTACTAACATACATAGAAACAACAAAGGATTGGATGATACAATTAGTAAGGCAACATGAAGAAAGAAAGAAAAAATATTCAATAATAAAAGAAGGCAGTAAATACAAACAAGATTTACAGTTAGTAGATTCTGTAGAAAAGCAAAACAGAAGCCAAGAACCAACTATTGCGGCAAAAAACATGAAAATGAAAGCCAAAGATAAAGCTCTTGAACAGATGAAACAGCGCTGGCAAGACAAACCTCTGCATGGCCAATATCCAGAACGTGCCAATAAATCCAATGTTGACAAAGTTAATACTCATCGATGGTTACGTGCATCTGGATTAAAGTCTGAAACTGAAGGCTTTATTCTTGCAGCACAAGACCAAAGTCTTTTCACTAGAAACTTTCAGGCAAATATTATGCATAAAAATATGGATCCAAAATGCAGGTTTTGTGATAAGCACCAAGAAACAATAGACCACCTAATCTCAGGCTGTTCTGTGCTTGCCCCAAACGAATATAAAAATCGCCACGATAGAGTTGGGCAATATTTACATTGGGCAATGTGCAAACATTATGGAAAAGCTGTAAACAAACACTGGTATGAACATCACCCAGCACCGGTTACAGAAATAGAAGATGTAACCATTCTATGGGATTACACCATCTACACAGACAGAAAAATTGAAGCAAACAGGCCAGACATTATTGTTAAAAACCAGAAGGAGAAAACTTGTCTATTAATTGATATGGCTTGTCCAGCGGATTGTAACATAGCAATCAAGGAATTTGAAAAACTGTTAAAATATAAAGACCTGGAAATTGAAATAGAAAAAATGTGGAAATTGAAAACAAGAGTTGTGCCAGTGATAGTAGGTGCACTTGGGATGATAAAAAATGGTACAAAACAACACATTGAAAGAATCCCTGGAAACCCCAGCTTAAGAGATATACAAAAAATTGTCTTATCAAGTACAGCCCACACACTAAGGAAAACTTTATCTATGTAATGCTGGGGATGATAGGGAAGATAGAAAAACATGAAATGGAGCCATAACAACAGGCCGCTACCTGCCTTAGGTCTCCCTGCTTACATGGTTGGTAGTGAGACCAAAGCAGAAATATAATATGATGAAAAATGACATAATAATAATAATGAAAAAGAAAAAAAGAAAATTATTTTATGCTTTTTTATTTACATCTACCGGCTAGAATATTGGAGTAATCTTTTTAGAAAAATATGCTTTGTCGCGATTTGATATTTTTTATTTTGAGCATGCCTGTTCTTTGTTTTCTCTATTTTCTCAACTCCACAGAAGGCCCAGTTGGGCACCGTACGTGAGAAAAAGTGTACTATATTACAATTCACTAGGCTATAAATTTGTAAACGGCATGCTGCTCCGCTTAACTTTCGCACTGGAAGATCCATTACGAACTTTTAGTGTTTAAGTTTCAATCTAAGGAGAGTGCCAATGATTCGCAAAAAGTTGGTTGAGTCTAATGTTGATTACGAAGCTGTCTGGAGTGGTCACGCGTGGTGGCGACGTTATGACTCCAAGTTAAAAGGAGACTTTTCTAAGACCTCTCCTTAACTGAATCACTATGGAAAAAATCAAACATAATAGCAAAACTAAACCAGCTCATTTGAAAACGCCCAAACCTGTCTGCATCTCTTTCAATAACATACGCGGCATCCACACCAACTTCCTCAGCGTAGATTCATTCCTCCATAATAACTCACCTGATATATTAGCCCTATGTAAAACTGATCTTAACCCTTCTATCCCCTCATCTGAGTTCTACGTTCCTGGCTACCTTCCCCTCTTCAGGAAGGACTCCAATGTTCATATGCATGGGCTTGGTGTCTATGTCAGTGAACACCTTCCCTTGTGAATCACCAGATCATTCTTTCATGTGCTTGGCCTCTCACTTCTCAGCTCGATTAGCTGAGTCAATTTTTCCATAGTGATTCAGTTAAGGAGAGGTATTAGAATAGAATCAGTCGGTCAATCATTTGCAACTTGTGAAGGATGGAGACTGGCGCGGCCTACAACATAATGTAGCCTCGGGGTTGCCCATCGAACGTTCATCCAGGGACGCATTTATTTATTTAAACTACGTTGTCTTTTCTACTGAATTTTATTCTTTTTTATGAAATTCGTGGAATTATTCCAAACGGATGAATTACGCGCAGTTTCACAATATTTAAATTTATTGCATGAAATCCCGACGTTACATTTACGAGTCTGGAAAGAAACCGATAAAATGCAGCCGTAACTTCTACTCCAACAGTTTCCTTCCTCGCACTTCCCGACTGTGGAATTCTCTTCCAAACGATTGCTTCCCCGACGGCTACAATCTCCAGGAGTTTAAATGTAAGGTCAATAGGCACCTCCTAACAAACTAACCTGCTCCCATTCTATCAAGCACTCTTCCCATCTGCCCAACCCTCATCCTCGCTATCCTTACTCATCTGTCACCTTCCTCCTGACATTCCCATGTCTAACCACTCCTTCTCTTTAACTTCCCCTATGTAGCCCCATGCGCAATAGTGGCAGTGGAATGCTTTGCTTGGGGTGAAATGATTAAAAAAAAAGGCTATCTCTTCTTTCTCTACCGCTCTCATTCCTCCCCTGATTGTTCGTTACTTGATATCATTTCTGAAAATATCGACAAAGCCATTTCTTCCCATCCCTCTGCCCATGTATTCGTGTTTGGTAACTTTAACGCCCACCACACCAAGTGGCCGAAGAACGCTGTCACTGACCCTGCTGATGTCCACACCATGAACTTTTTAATCACCCAATCCCTTACGCAAGTAGTGGACTTCCCCACGCGTTTCTCCGACAACCCTAACGGAAGGGACTCACTTCTAGACCTCTGCTTCACTTCCATCCCAGACTCTTGCACTACCAGACAACTCTGCCCACTCGGAAACTCTGACCACACTGTAGTGTCCGTCAATATTTCACTCCACTCCCGCCCGCCCCATGAAACCCAGACAAGTAGAATATCCTACTGCTGTCAAAGAGCAGACTGAGATTCGTTCCGAGACTTCCTCTGTGACATCCCTTGGAATAACGTTTTTAGTCTTCCCATCGAAGAATGTGCATCTGAGGTATCCTCCTGGGTTAAGGCTGGCATCGATGCCTTCATTCCTGCTAGGGAATCCCAGCTTAAATCGCATTCGTCTCCATGGTTCTCAACTGCTTGCTCGGCTGCCATTGCCCACCGGAATCATTTCTTCCGACTCTATCGTAACTACGCGTCGGACCAAAACAGGCGCCTTTTCACTTCAGCTCGTAATAAGTATAAAAGGATACTTAACGAAGCTAAGATGTTGTTTGCTGCCAGAATGAAGCAACGCATAGCATGCTCTAAATTCGGCGCCAAAGACTACTGGCGACTCTGTAAAAGAGTACTTAACAAGAGCAAGTCCACAATACCCCCGCTAATCAACAAATTTGAGGTCCTCACCTTCCCAGCAGATAAGGCTGAATGCTTTGCCCGTAGATTCTCGAACAATTCGAGTCTGGACTCATCTGGAGTTTTTACACCCGACTTCTCACCTAGAAGCGAGAATGTCCACATTACACCTTCGCTTGTCTCGAAGATAATCTTAAAACTTGACCCTCACAAAGCGAGCGGCGGGGATGGAATCCCAACCATAGTCTTAAAGAAATGTACCCCTGAACTCTCCTCTGTCCTTTCTAAGCTCTACAACCTCTGCCTATCTGCTTCCTGCTTTCCTGCCTGTTGGAAATCTTCCTCTGTAGTTCCTATATTTAAAAACACTGGAGAACCTTCGGACCCTGCAAATTACCGCCCTATCAGCCTTCTTCCGATCTTTGGCAAAGAGTTCGAAGCCATTATCAACGCCGAGGTGGTTCAGCATCTCACAGAACACAGGCTCCACTCGGACAAGCAATATGGTTTCCGCTTCACCAGGTCTACTGCTGATATGCTAACGACCATCACCGAGTACATATACCAGGCACTCTACAGGAATGGCGAAGCCCGAACCGTTGCATTGGATATATCTATGGCGTTCGACAGAGTTTGGCATGCTGGTCGTCTATGTAAACTGCGGAGCTATGGTATAACTGGACATTTGTTTGAACTAATCCAGTCATTCCTCTCTAACCGCACAATGAACGTGGTATTAAACGGACATGCCTCCCAGAACTACCATACAAACGCAGGTGTCCCCCAAGGCTCCATCTTAGGTCCTACACTCTTCCTGATATACATTAATGGTCTCCCTGATTCCATAAAAGCCCAAGTAGGTTTGTACGCCGATGACACCACAGTTTACTCTCGCCTCGACCAAAAATCTGGTGTAGGCGTCAAAGCTAACCTCGCAGCCGAGATTGAAAAAGACCTCCAATCCATAGTGGACTGGGGTCAGAAATGGCTAGTAAATTTTAATGCTTCTAAATCGAAGCTACTCTCAATTAACCATCATCGACAATCTCACCTACCTCCCATTAGCATGGACCAGGCTTGCCTCCCAGAGAGTAAAACACTACGCCTCCTTGGTCTCACACTTTCAGCGGACCTCAAATGGAATGACTATATCGAATCCATTGCTAAATCCGCTGCTATGAAAGTCGCTTCTCTGTGTAGAGCCCGGAAGTTTTTTCCATCTAAATCTATCCTGCACATATATAAATCTACCATCCGCCAGTGCATTGAATATTGCTGCCATATCTGGTCGGGTGCCCCTGCTATTCTTCTCGGGCTTCTCGATAAGGCTCAGCGGAGGGTCTGTAATGTGATAGATATCGACTTGGCAGACCGCATGCAGTCTGTCTCCCACAGGCGCGACGTGGCTTCTCTGTGTCTCTTCTATAAATACTTTCACGGCTTCTGCTCCGATGAACTTAGATCACTGGTTCCCCCTAAATACGAATTTAAACGAGATACTAGATTAGCAACTAGATCCCACCCTTTTACAGTGAAACCGATAAAATGTAGCCTTAACTTCTACTCCAACAGTTTCTTTCCTCGCACTTCCCGACTGTGGAATTCTCTTCCAAACGATTGCTTCCCCGAAGGCTACAATCTCCAGGAGTTTAAATGTATGGTCAATAGACACCTCCTAACAAACTAACCTGCTCCCATTCTATCAAACACTCTTCCCATCTGCCCAACCCTCATCCTCGCTATCCTTACTCATCTGTCACCTTCCTCCTGACATTCCCATGTCTAACCACTCCTTCTCTTTAACTTCCCCTATGTAGCCCCATGCGCAATAGTGGCAGTGGAATGCCTTGCTTGGGGTGAAATGATTAAAAAAAACATTAATTTCATATAACAACAAGAATACAAGAAGTTTGTTAAATGTATTGGATGAGCAATGTCATCTTTTGGTTGTTAGTAGAGTTCTTGGAAAGAATATAAATTGTGTTGTTGCATATATGTGCAAACAGAAAAATATGATTACGTGTGTGTTTATGTAAAAGAGTCAGCATGTGCATACGTTCACAGTAGTAATGTGGATAAGGGAGATAGGTAGAGTTTAGTTATTACATTGGACGGCGGCCTCGTAGTCTGAGGCGGTCCCCAGCTGAGCATTGCTTTTGGGTGTCGACATAAATGAGGTCTTGAATGTCAGAGTGACGCGGAACTTTGTGGCATTCGTGTGTCTTCTTCTTGGGGACGGATTCGTGATATGTATCCCTTTTTTCCTAAACTTTTGGCCCTACCCTGAAATACCACATGATATTTCAATTACTACGTCCATGTTATCTTTTGGCGGTATGTACCTAAACTATGATGGCTATTAAAACAGCCTCTCTGATTTGCATTCAATAGTTTTGCAGTGTAAGATATAATTGGTATGTTTTAAGATGTACGCACTTATTATGCGTTATTAGTTTATAATTGTTTGTAGGCGTGGTTCAATGTTTATACGGCTGTTGTATTAGATAATTTTGTGGAGACGACATGGTGAATACTTTTTTGAGGACGCTGTATATATATATATATATATATATATATAATCGAGGACCAAAAAAAAAAAGTCCTATAAAAGAGAACATTCGATGTTCTTAATCCGTCAACGAAAAATGAACTACACAAAATATATGCCATATTCCCAATATGCTAAGAGTCATTTGCCTGAAAAATAATCTGAAAAAGTAAACCGATGCGTCTCAGCCCCAAAAGTTCAAGTTGTTCAGAGAACTTTGCTAACCCTCATCAACCCTACTCACAAGATGCAAGCAATCACGAAATCTAGATATATAAGCCTACAGATATCATTGATATGAACGCAGTCTTGACATATCAGCTGGGAGTTACAATGAGGTGAAACAAGTATTTGGACATTAAAAAATGGATTTAGAATCGTATATTGAAAGAAAGGTATTGTTCAAAGCTCAAAATATATTCGTAAAACAATTATAAATGCAAATAAACAGCAAAAATAAATAAAATATGACACGTATGTATACATTGTAGATGCAAATTATTAAATCAGGTAATGAAAAAGGTAATTGGACAGAATATAAATTATGCTTTAAATGTGTTTAATATTTAGTTAGCCCTTTTTCATTTGCAACCACAGCTTTCAGTCTTTTCCTGTAGCACTCTACAAGCTCCTGACATTATTTGGTGGAAATTCTAGCCCAGTCTTCTTCGGCAAAAACTTTCAATTCACTGAGGTTCTTTGGTCGCCCTTCACCAATCTGATTCTACATTTTTCTCCAAAGATTCTCTATTAGATTCATGCCCGACGATTGGCAGAGCCGTGTAAACACGATGATGTTATTGTTTTGAAGCCATACACGTGTTGCTTTGGCTGTATGTTTCACATCATTGTCCTGTTGAAAAACCCAATCTGGTCCAAGTTCTAATTTTTCAACTGATGACTGCAAGCAATCTTCTAAATCCTTAATATATTTGGCTGCATTCATTGTGTCCTCAATAATTTTCAGTTTTCTCGGACCATTATATGCAAAGCATCCCCAAACAATAATGCTACCGCCTCCCTGCTTCACAGTGGGGATGGTGTTCTTTTGATTGAAGGCTGTTCCATTTTTTCTTCAAGCATGGGTAGCATCGTTGTGGCCATAAAGTTCAGTCTTACTTTCATCAGACCATACAGTTTGCTTACAATAGTCAACATGCTTTTGTAAATTAGTTTTGGCAAATTCAAGTTTTGATTTTAAATGACATTTTTTTAGCAATGGGGTTTTGCGAGGAGAGCGATATTTTAATTGTAGTCGGTGAAGTTCAGAACTTATGATCCTTTTGCATATGTGAGTTCCTGCATTGCTGAGATCTTTTTGAAGTTCTCTCCGAGTCACAAAAGGTTCATTTTTTACTCGCTGTACTATTTTCCGTGAACATTTTTGTGATATTTTGTGCGGTGCACCTGTTCTTGGCATATTTTAATGAGTACTGAAGGATTTCCATTTTTTAATTATGTACGCAACAGTGCTCACAGGTATACATAGGTTTTTAGAAATCTTACGATAGCTTTTTTTCTTTATGTGCATAAATAATTCGATCTTTAAGATCTTTCAACAGCTATCTTTGCTTTGGCATCCTGCAGTACTGTTCGTGCGACGTCCTGTGATGGACTGACCATAACGATAGCTAACACCTTTAGGTAATGCACTTTCTGGACTATTCCATAAAATTCTAACACATTCAAGCATGAAATATACTCAAAACATTAGTTTTAACCATAATTTCGGAACTGTCCAAATAAGTTTTCACTACCTGTTTTAATAATTTGTTTATAAAATATATATACGTGTCAAAAATATATTTTTGCCGTTTATTTGCATTTATAATTGTTTACGAATATATTGTGAGCTTTAGACAATGCTTTTCCTTCAATATATGCTTCTAATTCCATTTTGTACTGTCCAAATACTTGTTTCACCTCACTGTAGATGTGAACACGCCTGATGGTAGCCAATACGAGTTCTTACTGATGTGTATAGCTATAACATTGTGCTAAACTGTTGAAAATCTTATTAATAACCATACATATTTAATAATACGTTCCAGATTTTAGGACAGAATAGAAAATGAGGCCGTAGACTTAACATTTAACTTGATAGTATGGTAAGCTATTAAATTCTCAATGATATTTTACAAAAACTATCTATCTAATACTAGGGCGTGTTTTACCACTTGTAGCGTTTTAGAACGAGAACAATAACCTCATTTAGCAGCACCCAATCTTGGGTGGCGCTCGGTCATTTTATTAGGTGAACAATAGGAAACAAAATTTATCTTATTTAATTGTGGTAGAGATAGTATGAAATGTTTTTCTTAGTCAGAAACTATGTATGTAAATTTTATTTTAAGTCGTCTGTTCTCGATTTTCTACTTATTTTAGTCAAAAATATTTTTGATTTATTGTGCGAGATGAAAAAAAATTCAACCCACTCTTTCTAGAATATTTTTTACGCGAATGCACTTTATCAATGAGGCGATTTTGATTTTTCTAAAAATATATTTAAAAAACTTTTGGAAACAAATATGAAGAGAATTTTCATGATTTATATGTTCGCAAAACCTTTCGCTTGATATGATCTTTTTGTAATCTTTATCGGTTAAACATTTGAAGGTGATTCACGTGCAAAAATATCAATTAATTTCTTATAAACATAATGCGTCCCAATATAATCATTAGTATATCCCCTAATATTTAACTATAAAATCAAAGAATAATTGAAAGGTGTTACGAGTCCTTGACTGAAAAGATATAACCTTGAAGCACAAACAATTCTTTATTTGCTTATTCGTTTATAGATAGAATATTTTGGTTCTGGTCACAACAGATTGCAAAGAATACGATCAAACGATTCCTTAACGCACTGTGTAGATAACATCCAACTTTTGTAACAGCCAGACGATTCAGAGTTATAACGGGGTTACGTGTTCAAATATTTTTTATAGACAGATAAATGCATCGCATTGTTTATTGATGATAATATTCCAGGAAGAATGTTTTTAATTTTTCTAAACTTTCACTTTAAACTGTGTCTCCGATCAAATATACAGCAATACTTTGCCATTGTTTCTGTGAGATTGTTATTCTTCGATTACCTGCATGAAATTGAAGTGGGAAAAGAAGGAAATACACAGAAATATACAGAATGTTTAAACGAGGAAATATTACCGTTGCTTTTAACTTTTTTCCTTCAATTTTTTCTTATTCCTTTTAAATTCTTAGAAATTCTTCTACTTCAATTCCCAATTCTCTTGAAGCCATTAAATGTAATTAACCGATATTTTTACTTTTTACTTATATTCGTTCTATCATATGAAAATAGCATCAGGAGAATTAAATATAATTTAATATGGAATTTTATAGATATTCGGTCTTTTGTTAAAGAGTAGCTTTAAATACCGCCAAATATTCTATTTAAAACGCGACAACAAGAATATAAAGAACGGAACGCTTGCAACATTGTAAGTAATATATTTTTGAATTGGATCATTCATACTTAAAAGATTTATAAAAAAAGGAAATATTTAAAAAATGCAAATGGAAAAGTGGCCCGATATTGGTTGGCAGCTTCTATTCAAAAGAAATATTTAAAGAATAGGGCGATTAAGAGATCTAGTGAAAATTTACTGATATAATTCAGGGACTTTTACAGGATTCATTTAAGCTCGAGATATTTAAACATTTTGTACTGGCTGAGAATAAAATGTATTAAATAAATATTTTCAAAATGCCAGAGAAAACCGTTTTATTACAAATAAAATACAGACCAACAAATACTCTAATATTACGTAGAAGTGTCGATCTATATGTTACAAAATCTTCATTTTTCGGGTAATATACTATTAATAATATTAAAAATGCAATGTAATGTGCATTAAATTGCACATGGAAAAAACAGCAACAATATACGACATAGAGTAAGAATTATCAAGGTTGAAATGGTGATATATAATGTACAATAAAGGCATTAAAGTACAAAATAAATTCTGATAGAGAAAGAAACGTATGTCGTAGGATTCATTTCAATATTTTTCTAATCATTCTAATCCAAGTAAAGCAATGAAGCTACTAGGACGCCAGACGTGAGATAATATAAAAGAAATTAAACGTTATGAAGAAAAGAGAGCTATAAAAGGACAGGAATTATGAAGATTAGATAACGATTTTATTTAAATTTCTGAATATCGAAGTTGACTGGAAAGCAAGAAGGCTAAAGAGTGTTCCGCAAGTGAGGAGTATAAGAGATGAAACTGTTAGCATAGAAGTTACGGTTAGATGTAGCCATTTCAAATGAAAAAATTATGATACCTTGCTACCAATCGAGTACTGCGCTCAGAATAATATTTATAGAAAAGGCAGAGGGAAGCTTAATTAAAATACTACAGAAGCCGAGATGCCAGGTCAGTTCCAATAACAATACAGATTCTTCTTTGTATTTTATCTAAAGCCTTCAAATACGTAGCAAATTACACCAGGCTAGAAGTGATAGCAATATTCAATGTAATGGCGAATGGTAGACTTAAAAACTTCTAAGATAGATTTTAGTGAATTTTTAAGACTTCATCGTTTGATTCAGTAATTTTTATATAGTTTTTTTTTAATGATAGTTTACCTAGTACCTAAGGGTCACTCAAGGTAGAGGGTTAGGGTGTGATATTGTAAGGGAAGGGTGAAGGTAGAACTGAGAGAGTATTATGAGGACAAGTAGGATAAACATCACTTGGCGCTGGAAAAAAAGAAACCAAGGTTTTAGTTGTCAGGGAAGCATTTTACCGGGAGTTTTTGTTACAAAGAAGTTCTGTAAATTAATTTTCTTTTATTATTTTTAATGATAGTTCACCCAAAGCCAGGATCAAAGGCTGCGCAATGTTGAGAGTTAATGAGATTGTAAGAAGTGCAAGTAAGAGTGTATGCTGAGGACGAGCTGGATAGATAGCCATGGACGCTGAACATAATGACACCAATATTTAGTTGTCAGTTCTGTCGGGAGTCTGTTCCACAAAGTAACAGTCCTGGGGAAGAATCTGTCGGAGTGGAACTTGCTTTTTATCAAAAGAAACACGATGGAAATGTAGATTATTTGCCACCATGGACAAGTTATGGTGGTTTACGAGCTAGGAAGGTTAGATCTAGTAATACTAAGCAATGTAACTCATCCGAACATCTACCATAGCACTAGCAATACATTAGTGAGGGTCTGGTAAAATTTGGTCTGTGAGATAAGGGTTGCAGTATAAATGACATTACTGCATTAAAACCCAAGAAGCAACAAAATAAAATGCCATCAATATTTACGTAACCGTGTCAATAATACTTCTGTATAAAATATAATTTTATCGAATTCCTTAATACTTAAAAATTTCTATTTCTGGCTATGACGATAAATTTCATCCGGCAACAAGACCGCTGAGTGAAAGTTTGTGATGAGCATCGAACCATTTCTTAATTGCATTTGCTTCCAGGTCCAACATGACCTTGAGTGTAAGCACCTATTATAGTCTCATCTATGGGCAAATGGTTAACCCACAAACTGGGGTCAAAACATTATGAAAAGATAAAAATAGACATTTATAGTAAAATTCCAGGAATACATTTTTGAAGAAAAAATTATTACCAGCAATACATTTTTGAAGAAAAAAGAAATTAACAATAATGATTTTTGAAGGAAAAAAATTACTAGCAATACATTTTTGAGAGGAAAATAATATTACCACTAATTTTTGTACAAGGAAATACATACCAGTAATACATCTGACTCTGAACAAAACATTATTTACAAAAATACTTCGCTGAAAACTAATCTACAAATTTATTTCTCACAAAGAATATATATTCTATTCATAAAAGTATATTATAAAAATCTTGATGGCATAAAATAACCCATCGAGGTGTGATATGTCGCAAAGCAATTTAAACCAAACCAAATCTACAAATGGTAAACGATTTAAAGCATTTATACAAACGACACTAATATTCTAGTCTTCATAATCAAGTTTAAATTTATTTCGCGTCCATATTTTGAAAATATTACAACATACTTCATCAATAATATAAATTATTGTATAATTACCATCTATTAAGTAATTTCCGATTTCAATCTGTAATATTTGAAACCATACTTCTAGGTTAGAGCTCATAACATATTACAATCTACTGTAACTTAATATTCTTTTCTATATATATATATATATATATATATATATATAATTTTTAATATTTTTTTCCTTTCTTTAATTTAATTAATGTATCTATTTGGACTTCCAACTTCTATTCAGTCAGCTCATCTGACCCGCATTTTCCTTCCTCTTTATACTTTTCCTCGTACCCCATTTTTCTTCTTTCGTTCTTCCTTTCTCTCCTTGTTTCCTTGTTTCTTTTCCTTTTAATTTCGCTACCCTTGCGTCCGTTTTCTTTACACATACACACGCACAAACAAACAATTGTATTTTACCATAATGGTTTTGATCGCCGATGAGACGAGTGTTACAATCACTCGCTGAAATGCCCATAAGATGTTGGAAAATTAAAATTTGTTTGTATGCAATAAATAATGGGTCTATAAATAAACATTTCAGTTACATGGAGTCCTAAGTTTTAATATTTACTATTTAATAATTTATATTAATAATGTCCTTTTGGCTTCAAGCTATTTCCTTTTGGATATATATATATATATATATAATGTATCACAGCTCATCAGTGAGTCTAGACCTCTGTTTACTCCTTGAAACTCATTTCAGACGGCATATCGATATGAATATTTTATCGCCTACTCATATATATATATATATATATATATATATATATATATTAGAGAAAATTTTCAAAATTCAAAGGTGTCGGATGTACATTTCAACAGAGGATCTCTAATGGAGACTCTACATCACGTTAGCGGCATTATTTTTCCAAATGGCGAAGGCCCTGAGTTAGAGTGTGGAGGGTTTTTTGGTTAACAACGGTCACAAAGTGGAAAAGGACACATCTGGTAGTCGCGGGGTTGCAGAGTGTTGAAATGGTATATTTAGGAAAGGGAGGAATAGGAGTTCATATTTTATAAAGATAGACAACTAAATGAGTTAAATTACTTTTTAAAGTTAAGATTTTGGGCTGTTTGAAGAGGTGTATTTAGGCGAGAAGGAATGGGTTTCAATAAGATTTAAAAGATTTTTTTAAGTTTATTTGATTAAACCTTTTAGGTAGAAGCGAGTTAAATGCCAATTACAGGAAGTTATCAGTTTAAAAAATATTAGAGAAAAAATATATATTTACACATATGTGTTAACCAAGGAAAAAGGGGTTTAGTAAAAAAATCCATATTTTCTAAAGATAGGTAATTAAAGGAGCTTGGGATAGGAAGGTAGGGGGTTAAAATACTTTTTAAGGTTAACGTTAGCGTAAAATTAAGATTAAAACTTAAATTGAATCCTTTTAATTTATATTCTAACATCTAGTCAATGGGGATTTAAATTCTAAATTTAAGTATTCGAATAATTTGCTTTGTGGAGGCACTTACTGATGAATTCCCTCCTAAGATTCAGTAGCCGGTGTTGGTGGGGGTATTTTAATATTGAAATTTTTTCCAGTAAACATAGACATCACCTATCACGAAAATTCCTCGGAATACGGGCTGAACCTATCAGTTTCCAGCTAATTTCAGTATCCAGCCCTTCTTTCATTTTCCAGAATGTCCGCGAAAGGGCTATCTGGTATCTCTGACCGGGGTTTGAAAGGACCGGCGGACACACCGATATAGGTCCGGAAGTCGTTTTGTTTGTTAGATGGAGAAATGCGGGCTTCATAAATCACCTGGGTGGATTTGCATTTTCCCTCCACCGGGCAGGCGTCCACAGAATTGCAGTTGCATTCGTTTAGAATTCCGGACATAGATTCGGCATTGCGCAATTCACCAGAATACTTCTATTATGGGAACTAATAAGGCTGTTCATGTTCGGGGTGCAAGAATAACTAATTTTAAGGGTGTACCTATTAAAAATCTTCCGTATAGGGTAACTGTTATTAAAATGTTTGTCTATTAACTTGAGAAAATATTTACTAATATTGATGTTAGTTACTTAACAATAAGGGGGTTAAACCAAATTATCTTTCTTTTTCTACAGATACCTTTAGTTTTATTTTTGGATGATTCGGAGTCTATTTTAGGTTTATTATATGTTAACTTGTTCTTATATCCGCTTTTTTGAAGGGCCTTATTGTAAATATTTTTACTTACGTTGAAAGTTTTAATGTTGGATGATAATTGGTTGATTCTATTATTCACTATATTGGGTATCTGTTTTATAATATTTTTGGGGTGGTTGGATGAAATATTAATATAAGTGGGGGAACTATTATCTTTGAGAAATGGTTGGTAGGATCCATCATTTAGCAGTATAGCCCGGCGTTGCTCGGGGGTAATGAAAACTTTAAAACTAATCCATGGTCCAGGAGCTCAGACTCTTTGGACGTTGGCACAAAATACTAAAAAGCAATATTCCAATTAAAGCGAAAACGTAGACTGAAAGAAAAAATAATGGATGTAAGTCAAATTTTGATTTCCTGGTATTGATATCAAATTTTCTGCACTATTGTAAGAACTACAACCTTGAAACTTCTGAATATCGTTTCTTATGTCTTTGTCTATGAGTGTTTCAAATTTGATTAAAATTGAACCACTCCTTTTATAACCCGATTTTTTGGATTATCGATTTTCGATATTTATTGGGAGTATCTCGACACAAAACCTAGCTAAGAACACTTGCAGACGCTTATAGTACAACTGTGTAAATTTTCAAGAAAATCGGTTCAGCCGTTTCGGAGTCTATAGGTAACGGACACACACAGACAAAGTTCTATTTATAAATAAGTTTAGATATATATACTCGTAGAAAACTAAAGAGAAAGCTGATAACAACCTCGCCTAAATGTGTAGGGAAAAACTGCTCAATAGAACAATCAAAATTTTGAATCGAATACGTAGAGCAAGGATATTTACAAAAATAAGGCTAAAATAACAACCAACCTCACAACCCGAATTTCAATCGTAAGGTCTCCTCTGTCAAGTAGAAGGAATATTTATTAATGTATAAAAATGGGTGCTACGACCAATTCGCTGAAAGAATAGCAAAGTATGAAGAAAAAAGGCCCTAAACAATAAAAATATTTTTTTCATTTAAAATGCTTATGTTATTTTAAGAGGGAAATATCAATGTGATTTTTCATGATTTTTTTTATCTTTTCTAACACATTCGAGATTTTGGTAAAAAATCTTGTTTTGTTTTTGTTCGCTGGTAACCAAATTGTTATCAGCTTTGTTAGACATCTTGTTTAACCTATGACTACCTAACTGAACCTGAAAGCGCTTGCTAAACTCACACTCCAGCACCTGCCTATCTAACGCAATTTTTAGGGAATCACCTGTGCCTCCACCAGATAAAGGCTATCATTAAATGATTTTACCTTGTTTTCCTTATGTAGGGCAAATCATTGGTTATATATTCCGTGGTGAAAGACTTAATTCTATCCTTAATCCTTTCCAACCATCTATTCTTAATAACCACTAGTTCAGTCTGCGCTAGATAATTAGGCTGTTACCAAAAGTCCCGCCTGTCCAGTAAGATTGAACTTCCAGTGTCCAGGCATTCCTGGCCTTTTACCTAACGCCATCTGGGCTTAATCGAGTCTATGGTCAGAATAGCCTAACCAGTAGAAATAGGACAATCAAGCAAATTTAGACCAACCCTTTCCACTAACATTCTATTCACGTAGCGAGACACCTGGTTAAAAGCCACTTCAGTGACCACGTCCAAATCTTCATCGCCGGGCGATCGATCTGCTATATATCGATGATCAGATAAACCAGTCTGTTTTGAAGTAGATGATTGCTTTCCAGTTACCCACTAAGACGAAGCATGAAGCGTCTACCAGGAACAGCTTCAGCTGAAAGAAAAAACAGACACGTTCTGTTTGGTTGTTTGGCGTGTAAACTGCAATGATATAAAACGAACTACTGCTCACAGCAATATCGGCCATTATCAACCAACCACCTGCATCGACATGAACAAGGTCTACCTTCACACACAGGGTGCGTTTAACCAATTATAATTATGTATACTTTTATTCAGAAATGCAGTTTTTCAATGCAAAACCTATCCAGGCGCCGATTGTAGAAGAAACCACGTCCCAGTCTTCTGCGAACTAAGCATGAAACTCCGGAGAATATAGAAGCCGAGTGCAGCACCAAGACTGCAATACATCACGCTCTTGAATGAACTCAACCTGCAGAAAGAATAAACTAACAGCATGAAAAACAAATACGAAGAACATATTGAAAAAAAAGAAACTCGAAATGGGATTCTGTTGGGGAGTCAACACTTTTCACACGCTCTAGGGACTCTTCCCACACAGAAAGTGTTGTTGTTGTTAGAGTTGATGTTTGTCAGTGCAGTTGAGCCACCGCCCGTTGATCAGCAAGAATATAGACTATTACCCGGACTTCTTGTATATATTTGATTCCTACTAACAAGTATTCCTGAATCTAATAACCGTGTACAGATTGTATATCTTTTATGCAATATACTTACGTTTTTCCTCTCATATTTGTTTTTGTTATTATTATATTGTGGTTTTTCTAAACAAGAATCCACGACAATTTGGCGACGAAGATTCAATAAGTTCACGCGGAGGAAAAATACGTTCTCAAGTACGTCGCCAAAACAGCAATTTGTCGACGAAGGATTCGTATAAATTCACGCAGAGGAAAATACGTGTTTCACGTCACTCGCCAAACAACAATTTGGCAACGAGGATTCTAACTAATGCACACGGAGGAAAAAAAGACGTTGTCACATCATTCTTAAAGAGCAAATTGGCGACAAAAACGAATGAACTTACGCATAACACCAACGAAAAACAACGTAGCGTCGAGGACCTAGAAAATCACATAAGAGGAGTCAACATCAAATTGGCGAAACAGATTGCGCACAAGTCGCACAACAAAATTGTGACGAATTTTGTTCTCCCCCTTGAATCACTTTAACAAAGTGTGCTACAAATTTACTCAAACAAGTCGACCACAAACAAGTTGTCGACACAAATATCGAAAAGAAAAATGGAAGATTTTCAAAAGAGAATACTCGAAATTATAAAGAGAACTGAATAAAGACAATATCAATTAGAAATAAAACAGATGGAAATGCAAAAAGTTTACCGCAATAAGACAAATTGAAATGCAAAAGTCTAACGAAATAAGACAAATAGAAATACAAAAGGCTAACGAAGAAAGACAAAGAGAAATACAAAAGAGACAAATAGAGATGTAAAAGCAAATTGATGAAAGACAAATTGAAATGGAAAAAGCAAACGTGGAAAGACAAACAAAACTGCAAGAACTGTTATTAAAATTAACAAGCACAGCCCTGGATAGGAATACGGAGAAGGAGGGGACATTTTCACAAGATGCGGTGTGGAACGCGATTGAAATTTTTAAATACTCAGTTGAGTAAGATAAAAATTTCGGAGAGTAATACAGGCGATACGAACATATTTTTAATATCGACTGTCGATACTGGATTTAGAAGAAAAAGTTAAGACTTCTACTCAGGAAATTAGGCACAGAACGAACACACCAAGTTCCTAGACTATATTCTCCCTAAAAAAAGAATGATCGAACGTTCAATGAAGCTGTGACAGGCCTCACAGAAGCTATATAGCTCAAAGATCTTGTTGTTCCATAAAAGGTGGAAATGCCTTACTCTCATAAAAGACGAAAACGAGGTCTATTCTACTTTTGCAGTTATAGTCAATAAACATTGTGACGATTTTAAATTGTCGGAACTTACCCCAGACAATTTCAAATGTGTAATATTTGTCCAAGGACTATTTGCTGCTAAAGACATCTAAAAATGAGGAAACGCATGCTGACCAAACTGCAAAACGAGCCCGATCTAACATTACAAAAATTGTCAGAAGATTTCCAGAAATGCCTCAGCATAAAGAAAGATATCAAGGACATTGAAGAGTCAGGAGTTGCGTATATTCGAAAGGTCAAAAGAAATTTACGCTTTGTACCATCCCGATAGACAAAACAAAATTATAATGCCAAAGAGAAAAAATACAGCACTATGGTTGACATGACTCAAGTAAAAAACAAGCTTCTTTCTGCATGTTACAGATGTGGTGGATGGCATTGGTTTAAGTATTGTCTTAAGTGTTACAAAAATTGCCGAGCATGTGGTAAGATGGGCCACAAAGTTACGGTATGCAGAAATGAAAATCAACCTAATAGGGTAAGGTCTACTAGAGTTGGAGGATGAAAATAAGGAAAATATCAGAAAATACGTTGAAATGAAAATTCTGAATAAAAGATTAAATTGCAACTGGATTCGGGATCCGATTTGACGATTATAAACTTACAAACATGGCTGAAGTTAACTAGGCCGACCATTATACACACTAAAAGAAATTGCTAAATCCGTAACGGGGAAAAAGATAAATTTCGAAGGTGAAATTATAGTGAACGTAAAAGGGAAAAATAAAAAAATTAAAAATCTATGTGATGAAAAATACAAACAACCTTGTAGGAACGTACTGGATGCAGAAATTCAATGTATGGGATTAACCTATGAGTTTGTTTTGTAAAAGAATAGACTGTGAGTTTACGGAAGCCACAAAACTGAAGGAGGAATTGCACAAAGAATTCCCAGAAGTATTTTCAAGTGGGTTGCAACAAATTTGAAGCGAAAATCGAGCTTAAAGAGAATCAACCTGTATTTAGGAAAAACAGAAAACGTACCTTTCGCCACAATTGACAAAACAGAAAAAGAATTGGAGAGGCTAGAGCAAACTGGGATTATTTCGAAATGTGACTTCAGTGAATGGGCGGCACCGTTATTTATGTTAAGAAAAATCGGGAGAAATCAGCGTGTATGCAGATTTTTCCACGGGACTGAATAACGCAATTAAAGACCATCACTATCCGTTGCCTAGCCCAGAAGAAGAAATATTCACTAAAATTAATAGTGGAAACATTTTCTGAATGATTGACCATAGCGAAGCATACTTGCAGATTCCAGTCACAGAAGAAAGTTCCAAATTAATGTGCTTAAATACGCACAAAAGTCTATACAAATACAACAGGCTACTATTCAAAATAAAATAGCGTCTGCGATCTTTCATCAGACGAAGGATAATATGTTGACGGGGCAAAATTTTGCCACAGCTTATCTGGACGATATTTTAGTTTAAATCGATAATTTTAAAGACCATGGGACACACATCAAGTAAATTTAAAAAAAAACACTCAAGATGTTGGGTTAAAATTTCCGGGATGTCCAACATGAAAGTCTGTTAAGATTCTCCTTTGAAGTGACTTTGGTATCACAACCCTTTCATTATACAGTGGTACATTGTCACAAATTGAGAAACTAATTTTGCGTTTCTGTTTTCAATTTGTGCCCTACAAGTTTTGTAGTACCATCCTACATTTTATGTAAAATGCATGCTCCCACACCCTGGGAGCTTGCATCACTTGCTATAATAATCTCCAGCCTAGAGTTGAAATGTGTCAAGGTTAAATCTGATGTCAATTTATTTATAATTTCGTTAAACGCCTTTTTGCACTCCTCCGACTAGTTCCACTGGACATCTTTCTTCAGTACTTCGTTGAGGGATGCCCTCAATGTATGCATACTATCGATAAACTCAACTATAGTAATTAGCAAGTCCGAGGAAGCTTTGCAATTCTGCGACAATTTTAGGCTCAGGCATGTTTTTGATTGTTTTAGCTTTCTCTGGGTCAGGTTTCCTGTCATTCTCATTTATGATGTGTATTTTATTTCTTTCAAGAAGAAATCATATTTTTCCTCTTTAACTTTCAAATTCAACTTGCACAGCGAAACTATTCTGAAGACCCTAGATGTTATGCCAGGATTTGTCATCATAGGCCACAATTTACATTAGGTACGTGGATGCTACAGTGTTGATAGCAGACACGGACAGGAAACTACAAGACCTCCTACAGAAAGTAGCTGAAGAGAGTGACAAGAAAGCATTACAAATAAACTGCAAGAAAACCGAATGCATGGTCATCAGCAAAAAAGCAGCCCAGAATAACAATTACAGGTGGGGGATACTAAAATCAAGTCGGTACAAAAATTTAAATGCTTGGGAAGTGTTCTAACAGAAGACGGAAACTACGAAACTGAAATCTGAAGGTGAATTGGCAGAGCAAAGGACGAATTCTCGAAGTCGATCTTATTAAGAAACAGTATTAAGAAACAGGAAAATTTCGCTAGAAACAAAAAGTACTGGATTACTATGTGATGTCAGTTCTACAATATGGCATTGAATACTGGACAATATCACCTATGAAGGAGAAATTTGAAGCAGTTGAAATGTGGTTCTACGAAGGGATGCTGCGGATATCATGGATCGACCATGTCAGCAGTGATGAGGATTTGGAAAAGGATGGAAACGAAAACACAATTAATATTGAGCATCAGGAAGAGGCAGCTAAAGTTCCGGGGACATGCACCGAGGAAGGGGCTCTTGAAAAACCCGATAGTATCATGCCAGATAGAGAGAAAAAGATACAGAGAAAAGCAGCGGATAACATGTTTGGGATTAAAAAAAGGAAGCGATAGTGGGACATCAGCAAACAAAATTGCCCCCAAAAGAAATCAAACGTAAAAGAAAAGACGATGACTGAAGAGATTCTCGACATGATGCAAAAGAGACCGGGATCGCCACCATATGTTTCTTGCGTAATTCAGGTGGGTGACAGGTGTTGTGTGGAGTAACAAAAGAAAGCGTGCTAAGAGACACCAGAGATAGATATAAAGCCATGATCACCTACGTCCTGAAAAGACAAGACACATAAAGGAAGTAGAATACTCTTTTCGTACATAGTTTACTAACTTTATCACTTATTTTGAGTTTGTCAGTAATTGTTTTGCTTGCATTTATTTTATCAACTAAATTGTGTGTTATTCGCTTTTTCATAATTTCTAGCTTTAATTCTATCGACATGTGCTGTATTTTCAGACTTTACAAACACATTGTCTGATGTTTTAATGCGTAAAACGTCATACTGAAGCTGTCTCTGAAAATTATCTTATCGTTTGTTAAAAGAGATGTTAATGGTTTTTTCGAATTTTTTTCCATAATTAAATCCATACGGTTCGGGTTCTTTAGAAAACTTACAATTAAGAAGGTTAATAAGGTTTCTATCTCATCCTTTCAATTACAGTCTACGTTATATAGACACATTTTTCCAAAATATTCACGATTGCAAATGTTTTTGAGAGAGATTCTGAAATGATAATCTTGCGTAAAAAATAAATGTAGATAGTGCTCAACCGAGATCAGAGGTAATTATTATAAGAAAGTGAAGTAACAGATAGATTAAAAAAACTACAGTTCTTTGCATTTACTTTTATAAAAAGTAAATGCCAGAATAAAAAGCTGAATATTATAAAGTTTCATAAAAATAAAGTTCTACTGAACCATAGAAATGAATTAACAGTATTATGCAAGCACTGTAAATATTTCCCTTTAAGTTAATTATACTATTCATATATAACTTATGTTCTAATATTACATGACCGTTATTTTATTAATAATTGATGACGCACACAACACTTATTTGCTTTTATTAACTTCGATGTAGCTTAGCATACCATAGCTACTTTATTATATTTTAACATAACCAATAGCCCACTTTTTAAAGATTCAATAGTATTAAAGATAAAATTTCCAAAATCCTAAAATCTAGGGTGTTCTTCAAAATTACTTTATATACTTTTGAATAAGGTGTGTTCCAAATATGTACCTTCCTCAGACTGACGAGTGTCATCTTATAATGAAGAAATTTAACAACCCACCTCCCTAGGACCTAATGTTCATTTGTTTAGTTCAACCTAATTCTTATTTTTGATTGAGTAAACCAGACACACCCATAATCATATTGTTTAACTTTTCCCTCTCCCCACCTTAACTTTCTTAATAACCATGAATTCGTTTTCTATTTCCCAAACTAAATCATTTTCGCCATATGTTTTAAAATATCAGCCGAAGAAGTACTAAGTTCTGAAACATAAAATATTTCAGTGTAGTTATAAAAAATTATTTTATAAACCATTGTAATAAAATTATTACAATATTAAGCTCTACTTAGTAATGAACACTTTTTTTATAAAAGTAAATGCAAAGATCAGTAGAAATTTAACCTATTCAAGTGACCAAATTGACATTACATTAGACTCTGCGTTTCTTACGATCTTGTAGGTTCAGTAGCATTATATAAACTCAACGCCCACTATCTCAACAACACATAAGACGTTGAGTTATACAGAGATGGCAACCTTTTGGTTGTAAAAAGTTCCACACGTTTTAAAACTGATAAGATTAGAAAACTATTCCATAGAGAATTTAAAAGCCCAAACCTGAAATTAATAATCAACACCAAATTTAAAAATATTAAACTTCCTCAATGTAGTACTAGACTTAGTAAATAATACTTACCAACCATACGAGAAACCTAACGCATATCCATTATACACCATCAAAAGATTACTCAGCCTTCGTCTATAATTAAACCCTCCACCTTAGAACACAGAAGTAGTAATAACTCGTCCAGTGAAGATGTGTTTTATTAACATAATTATTTTTTATAATAATGTCCAAAAGAATAACGGCTATAAACGCCATGACATCAAATACACAAAACAATATAAACATAACAAAAAACAATAGAAACAGAAAAATCATTTGTATACACTCATATTTAACCGAAGGGTTAGCAATAAGTTAGGGCACCATTTCCTCAATTTAATTAAAAATATTTTAATTATAGCAGTTACCATTTACTTGGCTCACAAAAAGAGAGCTACAAATTGAAAGGACAGTGAATTGTTTGTAGCAGTTACTCTGTTGTACACAAAAAGAGATATGTGGATTGAATGTCAGTGACTGGTTTGTAGCAGTCAACCCATAACGAATAACAAGTGAGCTACCGATTGAAAGGTACCGTAATCTGATTCTAGCATTCACCCCTTGGCGCCAAAAATGGAAGCTACAGTTTAAATGGACAGTGACATATTTTTAGCAGTCACACCTTGGCGCAAAATAGATAGCTACAGATTGAAAGGACAGTGACTTGTTTGTCGCATTCAACATTTGGCACCTAAAAAGATAGCTACAGTTTAAAAGGATAGTGACTTGTTTGTAGCATTCAAAATCTGATTTGTTTGTAAGCACACAACACTTGGCTCCTATGACGAGAGATACAGAGTGAAAGCCTAGTGACTTGTTTATAGCAGGCATCACTTGGCGCATAAAAAAGAGCAACAGAATGAAAGTACAGTGAGTTGTTTATAGAAATCACAATATGCACATGATAAGAGAGCTACAGATTGGATGGTCCGTGACTTGCTTATAGAAACCACCCATTAGCTCAGAAACAGAGAGGTACTAATTGATACGACAGTGACTTGTTTATAGCAGTCTTCCCTTTTGCATAAAAATTGAGCGACATAATGATAGAATAGTGAATTGTTTGTTGCGTTCTCCACTTGGCGCCTAAAAAGGAAGCTACAGTTTAAAAGGACAGTGACATGTTTTAGCAGTCCCTCTTTAGCAGATAAAAGAGAGCCTCTTTTTCGCAGTCAACATTTGGCGCCTAAAAAAGAGCTACAAATTAAAAGGCCAATAACTTGTTTATTATAGTTCCCCTTGGCGCATAAAAAGAGAACTACAGACTGAAAGTACAGTGACTTGTTCACAATTTGTCGCAATGAATAGATCTACAGATTAAAAGAACAGAGATTCATTTACAACAGTCAACATTTGCACATGAAAAGATATATATATATATATATATATATATATATTGAAAGTACAGTGACTTGTTTATAACCGTTTTCTTTTGGAGTATAAAAAGAGAGCTACGGATTTAAAGGATAGTGACTTGTTTTTGGCAGTTGACCCCTGATGCATAAAACGAGAACTAGTGGTTAAAAGGCACCCATTTGTTTGAATCAGTCACGCATTGGCTTGTAAAAAGAGATCGACCAACTGAAAAGACCATGACTTGTTCATAGCAATCACGCCTGTGCGCATAAAAAGAAAGATACAGATTGAAAGAACATTGATTTGTTTATCGCAGTCACCACTTGGCTCATAAAAGTGAAATACATATTGAAAGGATTGTGACCTGTTATAATAGTTACCACTTGGCGCAAAAAATAGTGCTACACGTTAACAGAACAGTGACTAGTTTATATCCGTCACCCTGCTCCCCACAATAAAGAGAGCTACAAATGAAAGCACAGTCACTAGTTTTTAGCAGAAACCTTTTAGAGCATAGAAATAAATATGCAGATTGAAAGAACGCTGACTTGATTTTAGCAGTCACCCTTTGGTGCATAGAAATAGAGCTACAAATTTGTAGTACATTTATTAGTTTTTAGCAGTCACCCTTTGGTGCATAGAAATAGAGTTAAAAATTTACAGTACAGTGACTTGGTTTTAGCCGTCACCACTTGGTGACAGTTACTGATTGAAAAAACAATGTCTTGTTTTTAGCAGTTACCTTTTGCCCCTTAAAAAGCGTGACTTGTTTATAGCAGTCAATCCTTGGCGCGCAGAAAGAGAGATACAGATTAAAAATACAGTAACAAAACTATTTCAAATCAAAATGCACATTATAGTTTTTTTAATCAGGTATGACTGATCAAATATATATCAACCGTATTCATATTAGTGTTTGGTATATGAGCAACTTTACTATTTTAGATATTTACCCAGTTTACCCCATTGAGACACAAGGTTGGGTTCACTGTGTGGAAAGCGAGGGTTTATGCCCGTGCCTAGAACAAAAATTGCCCAGTCTCCGCATCCGTCGTTTGCGTTGACATCGGTAAGAGTACCAATTCCCCACCGTTGTACAATGCAAAGGATAGACTAGGGGGAATTTGTTCCCCGGAGCCGAGCATTTTTCAGCATTTTTGTTTTCTCAGATGTGTCTCTGCCCGCGAACAGAAAAAAAACTTTAATCGCACTCTGTTCGAAGATAAAGACGCAGCTGAGAGATGACAGATTCTACCGGCACATGCCAGCTATATATTCAACATTTTATGCAACAGTCTGTTAAATCTTTTAGATTTACAAGCTCTTCTATAATTTTTAATATACAAAAATACTGAACATTCTCGTTATTACTTTCTTAGTATGCATGGCACATGTTCTTATTCGGCAATGCAAGAATACTGCAAATAACTATAAAACCGATTAGGTCATCCGATTAGGATTAAATAATATGATTTGACAATTTTAAATGATCTTAATGTCTTTTTAAAAAATACGAAAAACTAATTAAAACATGGAATAAAAAATAGGAAAATGTCATAATGACTGATAAAATAATAATTAATGATTAATTGAAATATGGAAATCAATCAGTGAAATAAAAATATATATTTAAAAAAATAATTTGATTTTTCCTGCTCATTAGGAGATATCTGAGATCCACTTCAATATTTTAATTTGAAAATCTAAGAAATCTATTCTGTTGAGAAATAGAAATGGAACTGGACATAAATGCCAATAATTTCTAATGTGTTTTGATGACATAAATATTATTATTATTTTTATATTTATATAAATGAAGAATTTAGTAAGCAAGGGAAATTTATTTTCATTTGTATTTTGCTATTATTATGTTAAGAGGCATTCAAATGTTGGTTCATGAGAGTTTTCATTGTTAATATTCATAAATGTATCTCAAATTTATTATTTTATGTTTCTTTAATAAGGTTAAATTATTAGGAAAATTTATCGCAGTCTTCATGGAGTTAAATCTAGAGAAATTATTTTAACATAATTTTTAGTTTTTGTTTCACTAATGCATACTTATATAGCCAATTATAGCATTTACAAACAAACATTGACATTACAATAGAATCAATTTGTATATAACACAAAAAAGACATTATTTATCATTATTTATCATAATATTCTGTACGTGTCGATGATTTCATTTGGAAACTACATCATTTGTAACCTAACAAAAAGCGACAAAAATGCCGAGGCATACAGAAAGTCCACAGAAATATTCCGCAATATGGAATAGAAACTATTAGATAAAAAGTCTCAAATCAGAAGAATGAGTAAAGAGTAAATTATCATAATATTCTTTATGAGTCGATCGTTTCAGTTGCGAACAACATAATTTCTAATTTTTCAAAAATAGACAAAAATTACAAAAGTTCACAGAAAGGTTCTGCAATTTCTTAGAGTCGGTATGAAATAGATACTATCAGATCAAAAAAGTCTCAAATCAGAAGAATGACCAGAGAGAACTTTGATATCTCCGAAATGATCCATGTATCTAAGCTTACACCAGACATGCATAAAGCTGATTGATATATCTCTGCATCTAAGCATGCGCCTTGAAACTAGTTGCAGGTGAAAAGATATTTCACACTGATGTGTCAAAATGATGAATTGCCTTGAGTCAATATTAATCTAGTTATTATTTTGCATATCTTAAAAGAAAATCGGTGTGAACACGGAAACCATGATAAGAAGCAAGAAATGAGAAAATCTTGCAATTTATACGACGTGGGTGTGATAGGATCTCGACCGGGCCATCTCCTAAAACTCTGACGAAACGTCATAATTATTTCGGAATACTTTCTTTGGTAGACTGAGATTTTTCAGCAGCTACCCGTAATCAAATGTATAATTTTATAATAAAAGTATATTATGTTCTGGTCGGTATATTTGTTCACTTGTTTATTATTTAAGTCTTTAGAATTAGACGTTTAACTCATACATAGGAAAAGTCGTTAGCAGTAGAAGAAGAAATGCATTTTCAAGAATTAATGAAGGCCGGATATGCGTTGCAGTGCAATGGATATCGGCTTAGAACGAGAAATCAGTGAGCCGAGTTCGAATTTCAGTTGAATTCGTTGCATTCACTTTCATTTAGGAAAGGTATGAATTCATCCAGCTATGGGTTGAATAGCAGGGTAGATTGAGTTCTATAGCCTTAGTAACTGATCTACTGAAGAAAGAAAACACAAATTACTGTGGGAAAACTTTTGCCTACTCAGTCATGGATCGAAAATGTCATACATGTTACACGCCCAAGCACTTAACTGAATAAATTATTTGCGCGTAAGTGAATGCAGAGAATTCAACTGGAATTTGAACTCGGTCCCCCGATTTCTCGTTCTGAGCCGATATCCATGCTCAATAACGCACATACCCACTGCCCCAGAACGCACATACACGCACATTATAAGTACACATTTGTAAATATTTAAATTATATGATTTAAGAAAGAATCAAGTTCAGAATTCTATTATAGTTAATTAATAAATAAATCAGTATATAAAATCGGCATTGTTTTGCATAAGCATTTCATGAAATGTATTGGGGTTTGTCCTCATTATATTTCAATATTATCCAAAGGAATACTTTCTTTTTAGAATTGTGCATGTCGATCTTGTGAAACATGTTTAAAACCAAAATTCTGTACTCAGAAAAAGTTCATTCGCATAACGCCTTATATATCATTCATCAATATCTCGATAATGTATTTTATGTTTTCATAAGACCAATGAATATGTACGGAAGAGGGTTGAAAGTTTGTTGGTTACCAGGAACCTTTTTCCGCCACGGATTAAAATAGCGTGGTTTGGATACATTATAAGAAATGGCAGCCTGTCCAAGACCATAATGAAAGGTACCGTTAAAGATAAACGTAAGAGAGGACGTCAACGCCAGAACTGGTTGGCCAATGTCGATAAGTAGGCGAGCTTGATTATACTAGAACTGGTGATGAATGCCGTTGATAAACCCTTTTGGTAGAGAATCATGTTGCTTCTGCGTTCAGATTCCCCTAAAATTATAAAAGTCAAGAGAATGAGTGAGTGAATGAATGAATTTTAGTTGAACGTTTTACTCTTAAGTTTTGGACGTTATATGTTATTTCTTTATTTATTTGTGATGCCAATTTTTTTTATACGTAAAAGAGATTGTAATGGACTGTTATCGACGTGGGCTGCGGTCAATTTATTGCTGTCAACGTATTTTTATCCAATCAATACTCTAACAAAGGACTTCTGCTTACTTGATTTGTGATGTATGTCTTTTACACAGTACCGCAACATGACTTTTCAAATGAAGAACAACTGACATGATTTAAGTTCTAGCAAATTTATGCACCGTGGCTCTTACTTTAACATATTCAAGTATCCAGTATATGTGTAATATTAGATTTTCAATGTATAAATGCTTTATGAGAAAAACAAAAACAAAAAATGGATAACTTTTACCAATTAATGGAAATAACTTATAAAATTGATTTTAATGAATTCACAAATTTCTATTCTACTTGTCATAGTAAGGATTAACGTGTGAGTAGATTAATAATTGGGAAAATTAAAAAATACTTCAATTAATTAGGTAGAATATGGAACGGTTTTTAATTCTGTTCTTATTCCAATAGTTATTGAATTTCAAATAATTCGATTATGACAGAACTGAAGTAGGAAAACGAAAAATAATAACTTGGGGAGAAAATAAAGCTAATAAAAGTTATCGAATGAAAAAAAAAATAATAGCTGAAATTTTCCGCAACATAAATATCGTGATAATTTTAAAACCGTATGAAAAGAATTTGCATGAGTTTGCCGAGATTTTATCAGATGTTCCATTCAAAATCTCACCAATCATAAACGTTATAAATCAAGTACAAAAGCTATGAAGTATTCATTCATCCTGGATGTTCACATCTCACACGAAAGCCGTACCGAACGTGAATTAAATGCATCAATAATTATTTGTCTAAGAATTATAGCCAGCAACTATCCGATGTTATGGTCTTCGGTTTTTTTATTAAACTGTATTTGTTACTGAGCGAAAGATGTTGGGTAACGCTGTTTAATCAATACATCTTTAAAAGTCTATAAATGTTACAAAAGGAAATCAGATCTACTAATTTTATATTTCCTCATTGATGTACAGTTGATGTATCAGATTTTCCCCCATACAATCGTAAGGAATAGTTAGCTATAATTGTTAATATAATAAAGGGAGGCTGTTAAATGAATACTAAAATAGATAATGTAGAAAAATGACTGATTTCTAAAACCATTAATTTTCATGTCTCAATCTAAACGAATTTCTCTTTCAGCACACAACAGTACAATGATTATATAAAAGGCAGAGTGAACATAACAGTGGAGAAAAACTGATCGAAGACGATGTGCTAGATCAGGATCGGTAAAATAGACAATTCTTTCGGGGTGTTGTTAAGAATATTTAAATGCATAACAGAATCATGTGCAATAGACTTTTTGTGAAGACCTAGCGAAAGTTAGTTTAAACAGCCTTTGTATCTGAACCAATGAGGATGCACAGGCACAGATATTATATCATCATTTCATCCCAGGAAAGTTAATAAATCTTTTAAGAGGAAAGGTTTAGTGTGAGTGAATAAAACTGAGAAAACTTTGAGAACAGACAGTGCATTAATAGATCAGAATTTAAGATGACTGGAGATAATGATTGGCATTGCATTTATACTTTTGAATATTGTAATTAACAGATAGGCGAGAAGTCGGAAAAGTGTTCCATAAGCGAGAAGTGAGAGATAAGAAACAATTGCCATAGAACTTAAAACTGCATCGATGTATTTCAATAGTCAAATGATGAGACCTGTCTACCAACTTAGTACTATGCTTAAAATCATTAATTTTGGATAGCATAGACGAAAGCTCAGTACAATTACTATGACAATGATTATAGAAAAGACAGAGTGAAGCTAGATTACAGTAGAGGAAAAGTGATCGAAGCCGAGGTGCCAGATCAGGATCGGTAAAATAGATAATTCTTTAAGTGTTGTTAAGTATAGTTAAATGCATAACAGAATCCACTAAACCGAATGTTTTTTTTTAATCGTATCACCCCGAGCAAGACGGTAACGCCACTGATGTGCAGGGGGCTACGTAATAGTGAAAAGATCGGAAAAGAGAAAGCCGGAAACCATATCCTAAACAGGGAACAAGGGATGAGCCTCTTAACCTGTTCAATAGAGAGAAATATTCAATAGATAAACGAATGGTAGAATTAAAAGTTGTAAGATAGATTCTGACAGGAAAAATTATCAGGTACGGCACATTGAACCAACATTCCCGGCTGCAGATCTAGAGGTTTAATTGATATAGCTGTTCCACTTCATTTCAATGGAAAAGAGTGCAGTGAAAAGGCACAATGAGATTCTATCCTCTAGATTAGCATCAGCCATACTGATGGAAAGCAAATATTTTATTCTTATACAAATAATAGACATCAGTTTAGAAGGGATTAACATTTATTCAAAGGTCGATTAATGTCATGTGTTATAATAAAAGCAGAACTACTCATTACATATAGTAAGCTCAAGTTGATTAACTTGCACACACACACACACACACACACACATGCACACACATATATATATAAATAAATATATATATAAACAATGATCTTTGAGTATCTTATTATCAATATACGATCGGACTGTTTCCAGTTAATTCCTATTCTTATAAAATCATTGCCAAATAAAATAAAATCTGGTTTGGACTGAATAAAAATATAATTCGTATAACGATAGAATTAAAATCAAAATCAAGTACCTAGACGTGACTCTAATTTGTGTCGTTAATGAAGTTTTTATTCTTCTGAAGTAGAATGTTGTCACTGATGACGGTGAATAATAGGCGAAACTGACCATTTTAGACATTTTTCAAATTGCCTATCTTATTATTATACCATCAGATATTCAGCCAACTAAACTCATATCTATCTATCTATCTATCTATCTATCTATCTATATATATATATATATATATATATATATCCCATTGAATAATATAGACATATATCTATTTTTACAATAATTCTATCTATTTATATAATTAGCTTCTTGATGTTAAGTTGTAATTCATAAGTAAGCAGCGGTATATTTTACTGACACAAGTCCTTTCGATCTTCCCGCACATCATTATCAGGTACGAACTGCGAAGAGAAACTTAATGTAACTCTGATCTTTGTGATTTTGAAGTTGTTAATGCGATTTGTTATAATTTATTTTAGAATTAACTGTTGTAGCTAAGATGCTTTTTGAACTGTCAATACTGTACGTCAAGTATCGTTTGGATTATTTCAACTAACGCGTTTATACACAATACCTGGTCACAACTGCTGTGGGATCTTGAGATACCTACATATTGCATGGCACGCAGAGCTAGAACAATCTACCCCCATGGACTAAATATAAAGGGCTCGGTTCAAAATTCCAACGTATATCACCTAAAAAAGGCCAGAGCGTACAACAGCTGAAACGTTGTGAATATAACAATAATGTTGAGAACAACAGTCGGAAAAACGTAAATAATGGAAATTTATTTATGAACATAATCCTAAGAAAAACAAGGAAATGTTTTAAATCAATGCCTTCCTTACACTCTCTGTATCGACGAGAATCCTTGTCTGTATTGTTATTGTCTTAGCTTTAAAATTATACAAGAAACATAAAACAAGCAAACCAGTATTTGGTTAGCCTTACATTAACTACGAACATTTAATCAGTCATTTAAGTGCCATACGTAATGCACGCATGCACGATCATGTCTTTTTGATCCATGAATGACTAGACAGAAGATTTTCCCATAATAGGTTGTCATTTCTTTCTGTAACACACTTGTCGCTAACCAAGGCTATGGAACCCAAACTGTCCTGCTATTCAACCAATAGCTGTATGGACAAGAGATGGATTCATACCTTTCGCGCAAGTGAATACAACCTGAAGACTCGCCTTGTCCGTTGATTCTGTCTGGAGAATCTCTCACTCTGGGCGTTGATTTTGTCTTAGGAAGCTCTCCGCAATGCCATGATGTTACCGCACAAGTTGCGTACATAGCTATATGGCTAAGTCTGCCAAACTGTGCCACATAGCTTTTTGGCATGTCTTGCGTTTACTGTTGATGAGTGTCTCTCCAACATTCTCCCCAGAAGATCTTGTCAGGAGAACAGGTAATCGGTGAATAAGTCGATGTCCCATTAAGCTTAATATTTTACAATAAAAACGTTACGACCTTTTGTTCCAACCAAATATATTGGGTTCACTCGTGTATAAGCAGATGAATGCCGCCAATCTTTGAATTATTCATTCTATATACATACTGAAATTGAATTATTATTTCTATAAACATAGCCACACAGGTGCTGAGTAAAGTAAATTCAATTCAATTCCCTAACGATCCTGTACGATTATATTGATTATATATTCTTTACCGATAGTGAATCAAGTGGAGCATGACGAGACATGATCAAGATGTCAGAAAGAAACAAAAACCTGAACAGTAACATTGATGATGATGATGATGATGATGAAGACAATAATCATATTGTTACTAACAAATATGCATATATAAAATATTGTGACTTCCGTTAGTTCGCCCACCCGTCCGTCCGTCTTATTTTCTAAAATAGCTATATATTGGAACAAAATTTGGGAAAGCCGTGAACAGTCATATGTGGGTGCACAGCATAGCTAGATTTTTTCGGGTGAATAGCTTAGTATAATACATTTTCATTAATTTTTCGGAAAAATTAAAGTTTTTTTCATTTTACATAAAAAATACTTTCACTGTTGTAAAAAAACAATTTTTCAATTGATTGAAATAAATACTTATTTAATACTTATTTAATAAAATACTTATTTAATAAAAGCGCAATATTAGTCTTTGAATATCTTTTTTATTTCATCGATTGTTTTGCAAACCAACAGTCTTTGCGCAGAGTTTGTTAATATTTTTCTTGTTACTTAAGACCAAAACATATAAACCAAAGGATCAACGAGATATAAACTCGAAGTAATCATCATAATGTCCTTAATAACGGTGATATTCAGGAGAACTAAAATATTATCATTATTAATTTGAGATGAAACATTACTAAGCATTAATAAATTTTTAAAAAATCTGATAATTTGCTTTTATTTTAAAATTTAGTTGCTTTTGAATAAATTGTCGTCGAAACAACGCAAAGATGAAAATAGCACTGACATCTCGTTTTAACAGATATATTTGCCAAAATTACAAAAGATATCTTAAAATACGAAATAATAAAATTATTCAGTAAAATCGCTGTTGGTATCAACCACAGCCTCCAACAAAATTCGGAATATTTTGCAATTCTTCTGCACGGCTTCTTTGTGAGAAGTGGATAACTGCTGCCATAATATTTGCCTTCAGTTCATTTTAGATGTTCAAGGAATTTTGTTCGTCTCTCGCTCAACTGGGCTTCACACATAATAAAGAATGGGATTTCAGTCTGGGGAGTTTGGTAGACAGATTTAAGGGGTGATGTAGTTGCATAAATTGTCTGATAGCCATAACTGGATTTGTCTGCTTGTGAGACATGGTGCAGAATTCTATTGCCAGATATCGGGTCTTTCAGCAAGCACTCTCTTGACTCAGGGCAGCACTACATTCTCAATTAACTACATGTAGACTTCCTTGTTGAGGATCAGAGTGCATTTTGCGAGCTGCTGTATCTTTGTAATTAACAGCGAACTCATTTAACTAATTCAAAATTCTCTGCGCTCATATTGACACTCGAAGACACTTTGAAATGTTTGTACTAAAGTTTCCCTTGTGTATTCCAAGCAGTAGAGCATGTTGTTTTCCATAATTTTGGCTGAGTGAATTGTGTCATGGTGCTCTTTTTCTTTTAGACGCTGTCAAACTGATCCTATTATAAAGAGCTGTCAACAAAATCAAACACAAGCAACGCATATGTACGACATTAAAATAAAAATTTACCCATCGCACGCCGTATACGCTTTCATCTTTTTATTAATTATGGTCTAACAAATGATGTAAGAGATCTTATTTATTGAATAGCCTCTGTTGTCATCTTTACAATTATTTTACTCAGTTTTTAATTATCAAATACAGTAAAATAAATTGCATGTTTTACTTCTGATGATTCACAATTATAATTCTCGTTTGAATATATTTTCAATCAATGTATCTAATGCAAAATATATCAACTTTATTTGAACTTATTCTTGAAATAGTAACATTTTAAATTTTAAGATTCGAAGTTCAAGGTTAAACTCCCAGAGAGCTGATGTCAGGAGATCGTTCATAGAGGAACGATTCCACACTGCAAATGTTGGTACGGATACCATAGACGTTTGAGAAAGAGATTTTGAGAGGTTTAGGTGTTTTTGTTTGGCTGGTTTAATTTTATATCTTTGATTATGTATTGTCATGACTTATAGTTATTTCGGTAAAGAGAGATCTAGAATAGCAGCAGCAGTCAGTCGTCAAATACAACATACACTAGGAAGGAAAAGTGGAGAAGATTGCAGCAAAATGCGGCCTTAAGTTTGCACATCGGAGGCACTTGCAGGGTCATGGAAGTTACTTCTCCTGAGCTGTTATATTGTGCAGCAAATTATCGAGAGTATGGTCCTCTAACCCCTTCCTCAAGCCAAGAATCAATTGTTATTTAGCTTTCATATCCTCATATTATGAACTTCGTGCTTTCTTCTATGAGCTCACTTACAACAATTCTTCTATTGTGAAGGACTCTCGGCGAACTAATCTAAAACAACAACAAAAAACAAAACAATAAGAATCTATATATGATGGATTTGATATTTTATATAAATGATAAAACTTGAAGATTAAACAACACAAGAAATATGGTTTTAATTTGATGGTCATTTGCTCTCTACTAAAAAATTCAAACACTCTTGTAGGATTGAAAATTGTAAAATAAAACCTACAAGAGAAGACGAACCTGGAGAAATCAAATTTATATAGCTTTTCTCATATGACTTCTATTGTCTTTCGATAAGGCAGTTGCAATAATGTTTCAATAAATGTTTCTTATCAGGACTTACGTATCTATCTATCTATCTATCTATCTATCTATCTATCTATCTATCTATCTATCTATCTATCTATCTTATAGCCTAATTGCTTTTGTCATATGTTTTTCGTCGCATAGAAATGGGTATACTCCACAATTTAACGTTGAGGTCGCAAAATCCCAGTTACCTTAGGTGGCCATATGTGCATATGTACAGTTGTACACCTATACAGATTTTTGTTCTCTGTTTGCTATTTGAGTATTAGTGCCTTGAGATGATTCATTTTTCCCTTCTTTCATACAGTCGGATACATACTGTGCAAAGCTGTTCCTCATTTTAAAAATGCTCAAGGATTCTTATCGCTTGATTTCTGAATTTTTTTACGTCCTGCATAATGGGGCTGAACGTATCCACAGAACATAAATACGATTTGCAAGTAGATCTCATCGTTTTACTGTTGAACTGGCTAGATGTAGGCGTAAGCTCTATTTTGATAGTTTATTTTGCAGTTCTCCCCCCATATGGAACGCTATTCCGGTTTCTCGCTTTTCTAAAACATGCAATCCTTAAATGATAAATGCAGCGCTAATAGCAATCTTCTACCTTTATGAATCTTGTTCTTTTGTTTTTCTTTCTCCTCACTAAAATCTCATTCTTCCTACATCTCGCGTTTTAGTGGAATTTTTGCCTAATTTGGATTGAAATGATGAAAAACATTTACGATATACATGAAAACAGTACAGTAACACTTTTTGGTAATATTTTACTTTACAATTTTATGTTTATTGTTTAGTCCAAATTAAATTATTACTGAAAAAATACTGTACACTTTAATAGTAAAAAAATGCTGCATATTTTATTACTGGTTGAATTGTGTCATGCACGGACATGACTCTTATCGTATAGATATGAAATTGCGACAGAAGGGTGCGGATCTTATCGTAGTATAGATGTGAAATTGTGACGAATGGACTGAGGGACACGGCTCTTATTATAGCATAGATTAGAATGTGAAATTGTGACGAACGGAAGAACAAAGAAAGAACGGACACAGCACATTAATTTGATGGAAACTATTATTAGTAGTATTCTTGCGCTACAGGTTAAATAAAATCTCTCGTTTCGTGAGGAAGACCCATTCGACAGATATCAAAATTTGATTCTTCTAGTAAATATCCGCAATCATACAGATAAATAGTTTCTAGTGAGTCAAAGTAAAACAACATTCATTTGAAATATCTATGGCTTCGCAACTTGACAGTAAATTATTTAAGCTTCAGGTTGACAGCACAAGAACCTCGAAAGAAGACAAATTCGTTTGATGATGAACCCAGTCATTAATTGCCTTTATAAGACACAATTGCATTAATAATTAATTACTTTTCATTCGCTGTCACGCTGGGTCGTGTAACGTGACTGCTTATAGGTGAAAGGCTAATCAATCCTCTGCTACACGCGACATCTTCCTATGTATAAAATCAAATTATTCTCCATAAAATTTAGTCAGCGGAAAAGGCGTATTTGATGATAAGCAAAATTACAGTGAGTTTGCTTCCATTAAAGATTCGGTGCCTTTTTCAGGAAATAAAGCTTTGTAGTTTGTGTTTCGAGACAGAAACATTAATCCTTGAAGATTTGAAGATAGGAAAGAAAAGAGCCAAATGTCATGATAAGAAACTTTAGGTGTTAATCGGATTTTATATCGTTGTATGCGAGATAAATCCTCCTTTTTCAAGCAAAACGATGGCTCTGAATCCTGATTACTTTCTTTTCATTTCCACGTCAGCGGCAGTTGCGGCGTTAATTTGACTCAGATTTACTTTATCTATACAGAATTCACATTTCAGATATTTTGATTAAACTACCCCGCCCCACGAAGAAAATAAAAGGTGTTATTACAACAAATCAAGGTCTCTTCATGCGTTAAAGCTGGCATCGATGCTTTCATCCCAGCCAGGAAGTTACGATTTAAACCCTATTCGTTTCCCTGGTTCTCTTCTGCTTGTTTGGCTGCTATTGCCCACAGGTATCACATTGCTCACAGGAATCACAGACACTAGTCTGACCATAATAGGCGCTTTTTTCCTCTGCTTCTAATCCATATAAAATGGACCTAAATGATGCTAAGCTGTTTTCTGCTGAAAGAATGAAACAGCGTATCATTCTCGCAACTTTTGCTTCAAAACTACTGGCGGCTTTGTAAAAATGTTTTAAATAGCAGCAAGCTCTCAATACCCACTTTAATCAATGAATCTAAGATCACTATCATTGTTCTGAAGAAATGTGCCCCAGTATAGTTTCCGCTTCACCAGGTCTACTGTTGATATGTTAACGACCGTCACAGAATATATACAGGAGGTTCTCGATAAGAACGGCGAAGTTCGAATTATTGCATTAGATTTCTCCAAATGCTTTGACAGTGTTGGCATGCGGGCCTTCTCCGCAAGCTACATGGCTATGGTATAACTGGATGATTGTTTGACCCAATCCAGTCTTTCTTTTCAAATCACGTAAAGAAGGTAGTACTGAATTGGCTTGATTCCAGGTACTATCTAACGAACGCGAGTGTCCCTTAAAATTCTGTTCTAGGACCTACGCATTTTCTGATCTTCATATACGATCTTCTTGATGTAATCAATTCCCAAGTATGCATTTATGAAGACGACACAACAATTAACTCCCGCCTTGATAAGTAATCTGCCAAGGCTGAAAAAGCAAACTTCGCTGCTGACCTTGAAAAAGACCTCTAATCTGTGGTGGATTGGAGTAGAAAATGTCTCGTAATTTTAATGCTTCCAAAACCACCACAGACAACCGCTTCTACCCCACATCAGAATGTATCAGGCTAGTCTCCCAGAAACCAAAACACTGCGCCTCTTAGGTCTAAATATATGAACCGACATCAAGTGGAATTATTACATTGAATCCATGGATTATCTGCTGCTCGAAAGATTGGTTACTTTTGTAGGTTCAGAAAGTTTTTCTCGTCTAAATCTATCTTGCACATATATAAATGTACCATCCACCCGTGCATTGATTACTGCTGTCGCATCTGGTTGGGTGCTCTTGCTATTCATCTCGGGCATCTTGACAAAATCCATAGACGAATGTGTAGTGTAAATGATCCCAACCTGGTAGCTCACATCAAGACACTTTCTCACCGAAGTAATGTGGCTTCGTTGTGTTTAACACCCTGGCGCCCACTCTGCATAAATTCAGTCGAGCTACTTGACTAGCGGCTAGAACCCACTCCTTTACAGTGAAACCAATAAAATTTAACCGCAACTTCTACTCTCTCAGCTTCTTATCACCCACTTCCAGCCTGTGGAATTACCTTCCGTATACTTGCTTTCCTGAAAGCTACAATCTCCAAGAATTTAAATGCCAAGTCAATTGTGGTCTTGACTCACATTCGTTCCCTGACAACCCTTGAATTATTTTGTTCTTTCTTTTCTATTCCACTCTCATGCAGCTCTCTTCACATCTGTATTCTCATCATTTTCTTACTTATTTTCTGACTCCCCGGTAACATGTACCACTTTCTCATTACTCACCTCTTATGTAACCCCTGTGCATCAGTGACAGTTCTGTTGTACTTGGGGTGAACTGATTAGAATATATATATATATATATATATATATATATATATATATATATATATATATATATATATTATCCTATATTTATGGCACCCCTCGGAGTTTCATGCGTTACGCAATCATCAGGTCCATATTTCATAAAACTACATCAGTAGAATTAGCAAAATTATCCTCGAAAGTGTTTGCAAATTAACTAAGAATGACTTAGGTATGAGGAAATGGAAGAATACAACTGAAGAATTTGATTCACAAAAATATAAATTGAAAAGGATTGAACTTTCATCCAGTTCGATATTTGTATCTTCTACCCATTTATATAAGAAAAAACGCAGCTTTAAATTTGGCTAAAATTAGTGCCCCATCAGCGGTCAAGACATCAGCATCATCAAACAGGCCCAAAAATGGATTTTATTTTATGATGAATGCCTGTGAACTAGAAAAAACAACCCTGATTTCTGCATCTCCATGATTCTGCAGAGGCCTACAACCTCGTACTCTTTTTTGCTCTAGAAACTTAGGAACCTCTTCGAATTATGTAACACCAAACTTCACCGAGACGACGGATTGATAATCCTCCAAAAAAACTAATCCACAAAATTGGATAAACTAATAAAATTTTCAAAGACCAAGATCTTAACATTACCTTCTTAACTCACACCAAAGTCGTAAAATTCGTAGATGTTAGTTGAGCAATGGCCTGTAAAAACGATACAGTAAGGATTCACACAACTACACATACATTAACAGAGAATAAAATCACCACCAAAGAACCACCAACAACCTACACAAATCTATCTAATTTTGTTTAAGTATCAACTCTAGAAATAAGGAAATTTTTGATAATTCTAAAATTAATTACATTAATCCATAAGAAAAAGTAAACTCAACACTAGTTTAGAATACCCCGTTAAAAACAAGGTGTGTAGAAATAAGCAGAAATCACGTAAACGTAACGATTTTTTGGTTTAACCAACCCTTCAGTAGCAACGTCCAAATTAAAATTGATAATCTCTTTCCTAACTTAATTCACAAACATATCAACCATTCATTCACATTAAAATCCTAAGAAACGATGTCAAACGTAGTTATAGTTGCGTTAAAAATATAGATAAAAATATTTCACAAGATAATGCTATGATACCAAATAAATATTTGGCCCACATAAACAACATCTGTCACCCAAATTATAGTAAAAATTACCCTTACAAAAATAATTGCAACTGCTTAAAAAGTAAAACCTGCCCATTGAATGGCCAATGTATGTCCGAAAGTATCGTTTATATAGCTGATAATGATGTTAAATTTTATTTAGAAGCACTTCTAACAGGTAGAAGAGAGGATTTAACAACCACATGTTGTCTTTGTTTAAAGACAGTAAATACACACACACACACAAACACACACACACATATATATATATTATGAATATACTTATATATTTACATATTATAAATTATACTTTAGAGCATGTACAAAACTACAATCTATTACAACATTTTACATTTTGTTTTGACATTGAAAGAACAGTGTATTATCAGGTAGTTAATAATGATGGTAATAAAGGTTATTGGTGAAAAGAAAATTTATGAAAATTTACTTCCTTTTATAATTGGAAAACTTTTCTTACGAGATGAAGAGGTTTTGAAATATGAGAAAACAAAAAGATCAATTAAAAGGGGGGAAATAGGAAAGAAAGAGGAGGACACAAAAAATAAAAATCGAAAAGGAAAACACCTAGGAAAAACAAAAGAAAGAAAATAGCCAATAAAAATGGCTCAGAGAGAAATAGACCCAAAATTTAAGTAGGAAGTAAAATATAGACATATACAGATATCGGTCATCCGGCGTCTAGGCTTATCAAAGAAGAAAAAGTCAGAAAATGCACAGAAAACAAAGAAAGCATTGTGGAGACAACAGAAGGAGCGAAGAAATAGAAATTTCAAACATTATCCGGAAGTAAACTGCAGATAGACGCACGAAGTTATATATTCATCAGTTCTAATAAAATAATTTTGGTAAGTAAAAAAAAATTATCAGAATTAACATTAAAAATCTTCATGCCCAATAAGATCATTTGTTCAATATTTTCTTCGTTCCTTACTCACCTGGATATATATAGTGACGTAAATTAATAAATATACATATGAGGAGGGTGTACATATACATAATATCATTATTCAGATTTTAGTAAAACATCACTCGTAACGTCCAAACTAACATTGGTAAATTATTCCTTAACTTAATTCATAAACATTTCTAATCTTTACCCACACTAAAAAAATATTCAATAAAAAAAATGTCAAAGTTATTGTTGCGTTAAAAACATAAATATATTTCGCAGTATAATGCTATGATATCAAATCATTATTTTTAAACAACATCAGTCACTCAACTAATAGCAAAAACGACCTTTCTAAAAATAGTTGCAACTGCTAAAAAAATAGAAGCTGCCCATTGAATAGCCAGTGTATGTCTGAAAGTATTGTTTATAGAGCTCAAATTTATTCGAATGATAATGATGTTAAATTTTAATTTGGAGGCACTTCTAACAGGTGGACGATAAGATTTAATAACCACGTGTCTTTAAACAACATTAAATACACCAAAAGTACTGCTTTATCCAAATATTATTGAAAATTACAAAACAACAGTAAGAAACCAATTATTCCATGGAATATCGTAGCTACAGCCAAACATTACAATGGAAAAGGAGATAAATGTAATGTATGCTTTTCGAAAAAACTTGTCATCTTAGACCATATCCATAATCCAAATTTACTTAATAAGAATGTGATTTAATAAACACATGCTGTCATAGAAAAATACTAAATTCCTCTTTACGTTTGCCTATTCCTTTCATTTTTCTTTCTTTCTTCCCCTCACCTTGGAATATCATTTTTAATAATTATGTTACATTTTTGCTCCTTACATTGTTTTATTTTTAATTTTTAATTCTAAATTTTACTTCTTAATTTTTCTTTTATTTTTATCTTCTTTTATTTTTATTTAAAATTTTGCTTTTCGATACATTTTTTACGTACCTGTAATATTTGAATATTTAAAATTTTAACACTCACGATTTACGCCCCTTTGATTTCTTCTTGCATTTTATTTTTTTAATTTTAATTTTTAATTTTATACTAAAATTTTACATTTTTTAAAATGTAACCGTAGAATATTTAAGTTTTTAGTCTTGTAATTAAAAAGCAGTATAATAACTTTACAAGATTTATAAGTTCCCATGAATATAGAGTGAACTTAAATTTAAATCTATGAAACATTCAAATTTTAACTTAAACATGACGCATCAAACTCCGAGTTGTGCCATAGACATAGGATAATATGTGTATTTATATATATATATAAAATATATATAAAAATTAATATATATATATATATATATATATATATAAAGCGAAAGAGTATCGAAGATTCACATTTGTTAGTTTATGGTTTATGGTTATATATATGCAATGGTTTATTTAATGATGAGAAGATTTTTAGGTTTTTTATTTATTTTTAGTGGGGATTATTTTATGTTTCACTGACATATTTTTGTAGCGAGTATTTTTGTCGAGATTCAAATGCATTACTGGTATGTTTAATTCTTTTTTCAAAAAAATATTTTGGGTATTTTTAATATAAAAATCTGTTTTTATACTTTAATAATGTTTTGACCCAAGTTTGTTTAATATAAACATGATTTTATATGCCCTTGTAGTGTTCTAACCTGTTGTGGGGTTCTTCCTTTTCATAATGATAGACTCGTCCAGAGTATACTTATACTACTGATATAGAAGGGAGACAGGAGAATAGTGCATTTTTTCGCGGTAATTCCATTGACACTGTCAGCTCTCTGCCTTCAGTTGAAGAGCATTATCCCAGTCGTGGCTTTGCCGAAGGGTAGAGTCACGACTGGGCAAAATTAGACAGAAAGTTTTGGCTGGGCTATATGGCCCTGAGGTTCCACGTAAAAAAGGCCTTGTGCCACATATTGCCCTAGTGGGAGGGCAGATGAATACAGAATACCGCGTTTTCTCGCGGTAATTCCATTGACACTGTTAGCTCTCTGCCTTCGGGTGGAGAGCATTAACCCAGTCGTGGCTCCGCCGAAGGGTAGAGTTACGACTGAGCAAAATTAGACAGCTACTTTTGGCTGGGCTATATGGCCCGGATGTCCCACGTAAAAAAGTCCTTGTGCCACATTTTGCTCTAGTGAGAGGGCAGATGAATACAGAGAGTTAACCGGAGAGTACGAGAGTCCAGAGAGAGATTAGCAATCAGTACACAGTATTTTATAATTGCTCTGTGCTCCACTCACCGAGAAGATTATTACGCCGTACCCGTCAGCTTCCGACGCGGACATCCTCAATATACTACGACCTCACTTCCAGAGACTTGTACATATACTTTTTACTAACCCGCATTCCTGGACTACTAATCTTCCTTCAAGTCTGTATCCTTATGTGAATACACTTATTTTCTATCTCAATTACTGGTCGCTTTTCATTACTGGTGGTTGTGCGGGCCCCATTTCCGGGATCCACAAAATAACCCCAGTCTGTTTACTAAAAGAAATATATTTTCATGCTCTCATATTACGTTGAAACCAGTTTGTTTACTATGAAAATTAAATTTTATAATTTCATGACATTTTGAAACGAGCTTGTTTACTATAAAAAATATTTTTTAAATTTATAATATTTTGATCCCAGATATTTTATTACGAAAATATATTTTAGATTCCACTTTGGTCGGGAGTAACTATTTGCTCATACCTGGGATCTTAATAGGTGCTAACACATTGGGTCTGAGTGTACCTAGGAACAGAAGAAGTAGTTCCACGCTTCTCAAAACCTCACGGTCAGAGACTTTGCAGACGGCTGTAGTTAATCTTCATCTAAACTTATTTATAAATGGAACTTTGTGTGTGTATGTGTGTGTGTCTGTGTGTGTCCGTTACCTATAAACTCGGAAACGGCTAAACCGATTTTTCTTGAAAATTTACACAGTTGTGCTATAAGCGTTTGCAAGTGTTTTTAGCTAAGTTTTGTGTCGAGGTACCCCTGATAAATATCGAAAATCGATAATCGAAAAGATCGGGTTATAGAAGGAGTGGTCCGATTTCAATCAAATTTGATACACTCATAGACAAAGACATAAGAAACGATATTCAGAAGTTTCAAGGTTGCAGTTCTTACAATAGTGCAGAAAATCAATAATATATATATATATATATACTCAGAGGACTTATTTTGCATTCAAAATGCAGTTTCCGACGAAAAAATCTTATTTCATATCGAGACCAAGAAATCAAAATTTGACTTACATCCATTCATTTTTATTTCAGATTACGGTTTCGCTTTAACTGGAAACAACTATTGCTTTTTAGTCTTTCGTGCCAACGACCAAAGAGTCTGAGCTCCAGGACCATAGATTAGTTTTAAAGCTTTCATTACACCCGAGCAACGCCGTGCTATACTGCTAGTACCCAATAAAATAATCTGTTAGTGCTTGTTGAACTGTATAACCGCGTTTTCTGTTTCCATTTTAATTCAATATACACGTTTTAATGCAATCGATCTATTTCTTTTATTATAAAGAACAACTTAGTTGTCTCTGTTTGATTATAGTAATTTATTTTATAAATATATGGTATGTACGTGTGATACCAAAATCTAGTTTATCAATCGCGGTTGATTGCCTTATACTAAAATAGAAAGCATTATATAAATACATATCCAGCTCATAAAGATTTTGAAATCGTTTTCTGTACATTATTTTGCTGATTTATAAATAGAAAAAATTGACTCGTTCTTGTACTAAACTTTTACTTCAATGAAGATAAACAAAACAATATGCACATCTGATGTTTCTAAATAATGTGCAATAGACTTTTAATATTTTATATTTTCAAATATATTTATTTAGCTTTCTGAATTTATCGAAAAGAATATAAATCAAGGCGATTAAAGAAGTAGTTCCTGAATTTGTTGGCATAATAATTGTAAGTTCAATTCCTGTTCCGTGTAGTACTTGGAATCAGTGATAACCGGACGAGGAAAACTGGCCAGTACTAAATAAAATAAGACGAGATATATGGAGGGCAGGACGAGAAAAATCTACCTCTGTAGATAAAAAAATGCTTTCAGTTAAAAGATATCCCTGAAGGTTACTTGGATCTGCATAAAGAAGGCCCAAGGAGATAGTGGCCAAAGTTGAGGGTAATAACACGAATGTAAATACTCCATTTGATTTTCATTTATGTTTTACTTAAAAAAAATGAATACTTACTTAAAACAGAATATTTAGTCACATAAACAACCCCGTATAAACATGTTACATTTTTCAATATGCAACAGTGTTTTTAATCATTTTACCCCAAGCAAGGAGGAAATGTCAGTAATATGTAGAGGTACACAAAGAGTGGATACGCGAAAAAGACCGAGTATAAAGATGATTGAGGAAAGAAAAAAATGAACGAGATTCAAGAAGATGGAAAATGGCGATTGACGTTGAATTTTATTTCTTGAAGATTAAACAAAGAAACGGAAGGGAGATCCATAGGCCGGAATTACGAGAAAAGAAGCAATTGGGCCAGAAGTGGCGCTTGAATTTCGCTATTTCAACAGTAAACGGGTGAGACCTATATGCAAATTTTACTAGCACGCTTAAATTCATTTAATTGGGGGAAGCTGGGGAAAAAGCTCATCAGAACAATCGCAAATATAAATATTTGTATAAAAGACAGAGGGAAACACGACTCAGTTGCATAATCGTGACTGAACTATTATTGTAGTTTTTCTTAAAATCTCTTTACTTCATTATATCCTCAAAATCGCATATGGCTTGATGATTGCGTTTAAAACTAAAAGTTTTGATACCTACGTTCAAACATCTTATGTTTACATATTCTTTAGCTTGATATCCGTTTATGAATAAATTTATTTTTACAAACCGCGAGAATTAGATAACATAATTTTCGATTAAATGCCGTACCTTAAAATGATAATCTATCTATCTATCTATCTATCTATCTATCTATCTATCTATCTATCTATCTGTGTGTATGTGTGTGTGTGTGTGTTTGTGTGTGTGTGTGTGTGTGTGTGTGTGTGTGTGTGTGTGTGGTTGACGAAATTAATCCGTTCCTGAAGGCCATTCGCGAGTCGATGTGTTCTTAAACTGAAACTACTTTCTCCATAGGACTGAATATAAAATAGATTAATTTGTTTCTGGACCCACAAATTTTGCCTGGAAAGTTTCAATATAATATTAAGCTCAAAAGTCCCAAAAAGGAAAGTACAGAGAAGGCTCGAGAAATGCTTCCCTGCTATTGCTTAAACCCACCATAAAGTATCACTTTATGTTTTCTTTGGAGTCAGTACTATGGGCTAATGAAGAAAAAATAAGCACAGTACAACATTAATGTATACTAGACGGCAGTCGAGACAGAAAAGGTTTTGTTCGGGTGAACTCGGTTCGGCACTGTTGTTCGGCAGTTTTTATCTCGAATTTTCTGTTCGAAAGCCTATAGGGAAACGTTTGAGAACAGTGGTTGCTCTGTCTCTCTCTCTCGGTGTGTTTCTTTGCCTGTCTTTCTCTCTCTCTCTCTTTATATATATATAGAGAGAGATAAGCAGATATATATATATGTATGTATGTATATCTCTCTCTCTTTATATATATATATATATATATGTGTGTGTGTGTGTGTGTGTGTGTGTGTGTGTGTGTGTGACAATGAAAAATATATTCACCACTTACTTGCTACCCAGGTATAAGCAGGTATAAGACATACCGGTTTCATAAGGCAGTAAGAGTAGGCCACATTTCTTGACGCTTCTATACACGCACGATCACCGGAACTACTACCTAAGAGAAAGGGAACCTTTTTACGTTCACAACCAAGTTTGGTTTTGGTATGTTACAACATCACCGTCTGTTCGCCCTATCTATCTATCTATCTATCTTTGACTTATTGTGAACCAATTCTCTTTATTAAATATTTAATTTGAAAAGTGGTAATGATTTATATTACTGAAGACTTTTTATAATATTACATAGATTTTATAGTAAAACCCCAAGCAGAAAAGAAGTAAAGAAAGAAAAAGAAATGAATAAATCCAATAAAATGAACGAATAAGAGGAAAATAAATAATCCGCGAAGAACATCGCCTCAAGCAAGTCAATGCTATGCTTAAGTAACGTTTATGGCTCTTTCAAACATACTTACTACGAAAAACTATGCTAACATATGGACTGTTAATCAATGGCTATTGTTAAATAACTGTAATAAAATGATTTCTTTTATTGAATAAAATAATATTGGCTCGATTAGTGCAAATAAATGATACATCAACAGTGCATGTCCTTTTTCAAAGAACATTATTTTTATATACTTTTTTAAATGAATTCATTGATATTTTACCAAGAAAATCCAACAAAAAAATTTGTATCAGCTCGTACAATGACACACACTTGTATCGAGATTATTCTGTCTAAAGAGAGGCAGCTATCTATGTGAGTGTGTGTGTAGCTTTATGTATATTATATTTATATAATATAAATATAATGCAATTGCAAACAAGAAATTTAAAACATTTTTCTGAAATAAGTAGAAGGAAACAGACAATGGACGATTCACTTAAATGACAATGGAAAAGTTAAGTATGTGCGTTATTTTTATTTGAATGTATTTTTTGCTTACATGTAAAAAATAGACACATCGATGCTTTATTCAAGAAATGTTGTGTAGATGATGAAGAATAAATCGTATTAACACAATAACGCTGTCATGGATGCGCTTAGCAGAAAAATTCATTCTCCCATTTGCGTTTCCCCCGTTAATGGTATTGTTATATCCTTGATATAACAACACTGATAGTTCACGGACGTAAGGAAATAGTTGCGGAAAAAAAGTACGACAAACATGTTTAGTTCTCAGTGAATTTTTATAATGCTAGAAAGATACATTTGTACCCCGTTAGTAGATTGCTATACGTAATACACACTTCGTTTCTCTATCGATCTATAACTGATTAGGAAGAAGGTTGTTATTTGTTTCTGTGGTAGACTGGTTGCCAACCCAGGCTATAAAGCCTAATCTGTCCTGCTATTCAACCCATAGATAGAAGGAGAAAAGATGTATTCGTACCTTTATCTAAGGGTATTTACACGTAAATGAACGTAATGAATTTGTCTGGAATTCGAACTCGGCTCTTCGGTTTCTCTTTCTGTGCGGATATTCATTGCACAACAACGCACATCCAGCATTTTTTGCCATACAAAGAGAAATTATAACATATTTGTAACAACAAACGCTGTGTAAGAAAGGGTAACCCTGTAATATTTTTCAAAGAGAAGACTCGAGTGACAGCGGTTTGTTTACGAGCCTGGTTAGAACACGTAGTTTTCTTGTAAGATCTACCACTACAGGCTTAGGGTGATCCTTCTTCTCTGGGCTCTACATCTAAACTCCCCTTAGACCATTCATCTCCTGATATCGTTAACTGAAAGTCATGTGGCCCATGTGACTATTTCAATGAAAGGGGAGAACCGTCGTTTGTAACTCAACAGGTAACTCCCCCTAAACAAGTTCTGGAACCTGCCACATAAAGTTACATTTATTCTGTTTGTTCTCGACGTAATAGAAATGTAGGAACATACTTTATACAAACTACAGTATACAAAAGTCTATGCATAGTATGTATATAAAAAGTTCTACAATGTTTTCACCTTGTTCCGTCATGTTTTTAGTTGAAAAACATCCCCGTGTTAGCATCATGCAAGAGTTTATATGTAAAAATAAATGAATAAATAAGAAGAAAAGTAGCTAATATTCAAAACGCTTAGGCTATTTAATACCGCGCCTATACCTGGTCACTGTTTGCTTTGGTTAATCTGGTGATACTGAAGATATAGAAGTAATTGGAGTATCCCTCTCCAGCCATGTATTAGCCAGAAAAGCTAACTTCAACCTCTCAAAACAAATAATTTGATTTGCATTATTAATGTGCACATTAAAATATTTAGTATGTGTCTTCAGTGTTTTGAATAGTCCTCTGTATGGTGGCTGCAAAACATTTGTTTTGGCTGAGTCGTGCATAAAGAAAGCGTGTGCGTGATTGCAGAAGGTTAGGTATGTATATTCGTTTTGTGCTCTGTGTTGTTTTGTAACCATTATTGTCCACTCTGTGTCTCAGCCGATCACCCAAAGAGGCGATGTTCAGAACTTTTTGTGGCAGCTGAAGACAGCCTTTCCAGGGAATCTTAATTTGGTGCCATACACCATTTCGGCATGTAAACACTGCATTTCTTCATTTACAGCTGCACATAGTGTAAAAAATAACGGTAGATGTTCCAGCCATTTTTGCTAGTCTGTCAATGTTCTCGGGTAAGATTTTAATGTTCGGTGAAACGTTTCTACAAAACCTTTGGCCTCTATATGATATGAAGTGGTCCTAATTCTCTTGTACCCTAAAATTTTCTTCAACTATTTGAATAAATCAGACTCAAATTGTCGACCTCTGTTTATGGTGATAATATTCAGAACATCGAAACATGCTAGGGACGTCCTTTTTGTCTGGGCTCTACACCACAACTATCCTTCGTCAATCTATCCTTTGACGTACTTTACCCATGTGACTGTCTCATCTAAAGGGAGAGAATCCTAACAAGATATTCTTTAATTTCAAAATTTTAGCCTCATCTTTGAGAAAATCTTGAATAACAGATGAATGCAGATCGAATGTTCTCAAGAAGCTATCGCGAAAGAAGAGAAAACCACTTAATTTGAATCGGCATCATCGTTGTAACAACATGTCTCATTAATATTACATATATACAGAAACTTCTAAAAAAACGAAAATTTCTAGAAAAAAATTGTCGTTTAAAAAATTACCTCCTTGAACAAATGTGATAATATACAAAGCGCTATCAGTAAATTCTCGCCATTTTATTTTTTAATTTCGCGCTTGCGTTTGATTTTGCATGGTTTTGATTTTGTCAACTGCACAGTCAGTTGGTCACTATCTGGAGAAAGAGCACCATGACACAATTCAATCCGCTACAACTTTAGAAAAGGCATAGAGTACTGAATGGTATTCGCGCCTGAAGCACCAATATGAAAATTTCTAGTGTCTCGGTGTCAATCCGATGAGAGTGCAGATGATTCAGAAAGAGTTGGATGAGTCTAATTGTGAGTACGTGGGTATCTAGAGTGATCACTAGTAATAGCGGAGGCCTACATAAAGTACCTAGAGAGTTAGTGCTACTCTAGGTCACGAGGGTGGCTTCTGGAAGACACCATCTCTGGCAACAGGACGCTGCACCATGTCACATAATCAAGAGAAACTAGTAATGGCTGTCAGACAATTTCTGCGACTACATCACTCCGTACAACTTGCCACCTAACTCCCCAAACTGCAATCCGCTTGATTATTATAAGGCGCATTTCAGCGAGAGATCAACAAGACTCCTTGTTATATAAAGACTTAACTTAAGACAAGGGCTATAGCAGTATGCATCAATTAAACAAGGAGACCATCCAGAGCAGGTTCATGAGATTCTGAAGTCGTCTGAAGGCTGCGGTTGTTGAATAATTTTATTGAATAATTTTGCTCTTTAGAATTTAAAGATTTTTATGTAAATCTGGTAAATATGTTTGTCAAAATAAGTTATCAGTGTTATTTTCAGTTTTGATAAATTTCGACAACAATTTATCTATCGCACGCTAGTATCTTTTGTTATTTACCAGAGCAACAGTAATTGATTAACTTAAGAAGTAAAGGGAGATATCATATGCAATTATTTCAATTTCTCTCTCTCTCTATCACTCATTCTCTCTCTCTCTCTCTCTATATATATATATATATATATATATATATATATATATATATATAAGCCAAATAACAAAATAGAAAAATTAATTGCTTTGTTTTTTAGAATTATTGCTTATCTGTCTGTACATGTACAGACAGATAAACACATCTATCGAACTTTGCAACACTGTCCTGTAGGTATTTCGGATCACACTTTAGTATTATTTATATTTCGTTCCAGTCTATATTTGTCTATATTTCTGAGATGATGTTTTGTCATTATGTATACAATTTACACTGTTCAGATTATTGTCTTCGTCTTTGTTGCCATATTCATGTCGTTTCTGCTGTCGTACGCTCCGAGATCTTTCAGATGATTGGAATTTAGAAGTGAATCTCATTCCATTCATATGGGGAGTTCTAGTTACACGAAATATTCTCTACTAGATGTTTCAGTATCAGTTATCTCCCTTTAACTCAACTCTCGAAATTTTGTACATTTCTTTTGTAGCCAGGTATTAATAACCAACGCTTCTATCGACATGGCCCGGTGGATAAATGCGTTTGCTGAATTTCTAAATAAATATAAGTTTTCTATTCCTCCTCTCTTCAAGCAATTTGAGGTGTTAATATCTTTTGCTGATAAAACTAAATGTTTCATCAGTAACTTCTCTTCAAACTCTAATCTTAACTCATCTGGAGAATACTTATCTTACTTTCCACTGATAACTGAACCTCTGTTGAGTGATATGTATAGAACTCTTTTTATAAATTCTGTTATCTAATCTGAAACACATATGATTCTGATCATATCGTTGTGATAGTTCTTATGAAATGTACTCCTAAACTAGGTCCTGTTTTCTGTAAACTCTACAATAAATGCCTCGCTACCGTTTGCTATATGTCGTATTGGAAATCGTCTTCTGTTGTTGTAACCTGAGAACTCAAGTGACCCTTCTTGTCCTTCGAATTATGTGTCTATTAGCCTTCTACCACTATTTTATAAACTACTAGAGCTTCTAATCAACTGTGAATTACTGGACCTCCTTTCAAACAAGCAATATGGCTTTCAGCTATTGCTGAAAAGTTCTACAAAGAAAGACCATATTCTGGCTCTTACGACTGGTCTTCTTCGCATGTTGAAAGGTTATGATATTTCCGGACAAATTTCTTCACTGATTCAATCTTTCTTATCAAATATCGAAATGAACGTTATCCCGAACGGTCAGTTATCTAGATCTTTTTATACTAATGCAGGTGTTCCCGATGGCTCTATACTCGAAACTAAATGCGAGAAAAGACAATGTTAGCCCAGAAATTACAGTTACATCTAGCCAATTTAACTTTAAATTGATGAGATCTTCACGTACCTAAATTCAAATACTCTAAGTACGATAATGAAGAGCTCATCCGAACAATAAACATAAAATTATTTATAGAAAGGACACACAAAAGCGACTTTATGGTGGTAGGAAAGTGACTGAAATGAATAACCTGGGTATCGGACCATATCTGACAGCAATATACTAAGCATGGACGAATGTTAGCCTTATATATATATATATATATATATATATATATATATATATATATATATATATAAGATAGATTCTGAAGAGAAAAATTACTCAGATATTTCATTGGGGTTTTCAGCCATTTGAAATCTAGCATGAAGACGAAATACTTAAACAGACAGATAATTCCAATCTGACCATTGTATATATACCTTCCCTTTGTTACCAGTCCTACTCTTTCTTTTCGTTTTGTTTGATTGATCACCCTCTCTCTCTCTCTCTCTCTCTCTCTATATATATATATATATATATATATATATACGTAAAAGCTCACTTTAAAAGCAACTCAAAATAAATTACCTAACAGTCAAAACATGAGGATAAAATAACAACAGCAGAAACATAATAGTCATGAGAACGGACAGAGAAATGACTCAAAAACTAATTACATGATATTTTTTTATATTTTGTATGTCCAGCAAAAAAAAAAAAAACATGTTAGAATACTGAAAAAAATTAAATGAAAAATATCTTCTTGATGTTTTTTAATCGAAACAAGCTTAAAGGCAAGGTTGCTGCCTAAATATACACACACACACACACACACACACACACACACACACACACACACACACACACACACAATCACACACTTTTTCAATAGGAATTCAGTCAAAGTAAGTTATAGTTGCACTAGTAATTTAGACATTTTCATAAAAAACAACTCCAGAAACATAAATAGTAATGTACAAAATAACATCACTAATAAAGAATGTAACTGTAAACTAAAAAAAATGCTCACTTTGTAAAACAGAAGGGATTATTTACAAAGTACGGGTACATAACATAGATGGACAAAGAAAAAGATGTTTGAGGTTTACTAAAGAGTTTTAAAAACAGAATAATCATAAATCTATATTTAAAATGGAAATCTTCAAAAATTGTACCAAACTGGCTAACCAAGTGGGGAAATTAAAATTGAAAAATGAAAAAGAACCTTATATACCTTGGAATATAGTGAAAATAGCCAAACCATACAAACATGGTGATGTATGCAAATTATACCAGCAGGAAAAGTTAGCTATGTATGATCCCATAACGAAAAACTTTACAAAGAGAAAGATCAGAAATTATGTTCAGATGTAACCATACCTATAAATACATACTCGGATCATAAAAACATGAAAGAAAGTGTTGCAAGATTCTTGAAGATTTCATCCACAATTTTGAAAGGTTTTGATTCTTTAAAAATTCAAATCATGCGTTCTTAAAAACAAATTTCTGTTCGTGTATTTGAAAAACAGAAAAATCAATTATTGTACATCACGTGAAGGTAACGAAAGGTCGAAACCTGGGTTGAGAAATTAACACATTTCAAAATGAAATATATATATATATATATATATATATATATATATATGTGTGTGTGTGTGTGTGTGTGTGTGTGTGTGTGTGTGTGTGTGTGTGTGTGTGTGTGAAATATCTATATATATAAACATATATATATATATATATATATATATATATATATATTGATTGTTTAATACTTTTGATCATAATAGAGTTAGACCAGTACACATTTGTATTAAAAAGTGTTCTATACAATTATATTGTAGAATGTTTGAATATTTTCCATTTTTAAACGAGTTATTTCGTTACCTAGTGTCTTTAGACACTACTCATGGTAGAAACCTGGGTAGCGAAATAACTCGTTTAAAAATGGAATATATATATATATATGCAATTTGTTATATATACTATATATCCAAATTAATATACATATATATATATATATATCTTTGGATGGATGGATATATATGATCATTATTAAACAGTTCTGTGTTCGAACCTCCCAATAGTTGATAGTTCAAAGAAAATCTCTGCTAATATTTTAAATCATTTTTTACTAAGTGGGTAGCACTGGTTTGTTTTTACTGTATCAATTTAATCCTAGTGAATACCAGTAAATAATGTGCCACGTCTTTATTTTCTTACAGAATGCTACTCAAAAATTGCCTAGTATCTCACTCAGAGAAGTTTAGCAAATATGTGAAAGTGAAAATCTGCTATTCGGAATCTGTGTTGGAACCGATCTAATCAAATTTGACATTTTCAGTGGAGACGTAATTACTTGCTTGAAACTAATTAAAGGTGATATATTTTTCTGGTCGATTTTATCTGATTTTAGAAGCAGTTCTATATCTGTAAACCCTTCGGAGTTTTATGAACGACAAAGGAAGAAAAAGATAGGTGAGAGAATATAAATTGCTTCCGTGCTTTTGGTTTATTTTGCTAATTTCTTGTTACTTTTGATGATGTTAAAATCGTCCTTGTCTCAAAGACAATGAGCAAAGAGGACTATTTTTAAACATCTCTAGCCAAGTGTATTGGTGGTTAGTAACATTTATCTGATATGCACTACTACAACGTTAAATTCATTTATCAAATTAAGTCAGTTGATTCGTTTTTCTATTCTAACATTTACTCAGCATGCTATCAGGTTACAAAACTCACCAATTTCAACGTAACTGGATTGTTCTGTCTTTTCTCGCAAAACAATGAATTAGAAACAAAATGTTTAGTCAACAGATTTTTGTACAGAAAGTTTCAAATAAAATAGTAGTTATTATACAATGTGAAAAAACGCTTTTTGTACTATTGCTCACAGCACAGAGGTCGACTTGTTGATATGTGTTCAGATTAAAATACCCTTAAAAAACCTTAGCAAAAAGAAGAAAACCATCCTATTGATTGTTCAGGAAATTAAATTCCGCAATATAAACTAACGTTTGTAACTGGGATAGAAAGTTTTGCATAAGAAGATCATACGTGATGAGTGTATACGTTACACAACTATTTATATATAACACATCACTCAAAAAGTCCCGTCTGACATTTAGATGGCGCAGTAATAAAATATCCATATAATTTTTTGGAAGTACTAATCATCAAATAGCACGTGATAACATTTGAGCCTAATCGGATTATTAGTTTACAAATTCAGTTGTGCCATACGTGATACACGCTTGGGCGATCATGTCTTGAAAGAGATACGACTGACTGGGCAGAAGATTATCCCGCAGTAGGTTGCCATTGCTTTCTGTGGTAGACTGGTTGCCGACCAAGGCTATAGAACCCAAACTGTCCTGTTATTTAACCCATAACTGGAAGTAATAGACGGATTATTACTTTTCCCAAGCGTATTTGCACGCAAGTGAAAACAATGAATTCGGCTGGAATTCGAACTCAGCTCCCCGATTTCTCGTTCCGAGCCGATATCCAATGCATCACAACGCACATCCAATTTACAAATTACAGTTATTTAAATGAAGCTACTGTTGCAGATTTTCAAAACAATGGAAAAATCTGAATTTCGTGTGTTTATAAAGCATTGCTTTCCGATGGGAAACGATACTGTTCAAGCAAAGCAATGGCTTGATAAATGTTAATCGGATTCTGCTCCGTCGGAAACAATGGTTAAGCGATGGTATGATGACGTTAAACGTGGTCGTACAGATACAAACGATGCTGAACGCTCAGGTCACTCAAAATCGGCAGTTGTCCCAGAAAACAAAAAACAAAAACAAAAAACAGAACAAAAAAACTCCAGAAAATCTTTTTGGCCGATCGTAAATTGGAGTAGCGTGAGATAGCAGAGGGGTTGAACATAGGAGAAGGCAGTGTTTTCACCATTTTGCATGAACATTTGTCAATGAGAAAGCTGTGTTCAAAGTGGGTACCGAGTTTGATCACAGTTGATCAAAAACAACAACACGTTAACAATTTAGAGCGTTGTGTGCAACTGTTTCAATGCAACAGGAGGTGGTTTTGATTTAAATAAGTGAAAATGAATGAAGCATGAATCCACCTCTTTTCTTTGGAGTAAAACCGGCAGCCAGCCGAGTAGACAGCAGCAGGTGAAAGCCGTTCAAACATCAGCAGGCAAGTTTTTGGCTTCCGTATTTTGAGATGCGCAAGGTATTTTGCTCCATCGATTATCTTGAAAAAGGAAGAACTATCAGTTACGAATAGTATATAGCATTACTAGTGCGTTTGAATAAAGTAATCGCCAAATAAAGGCCACAAATGAAGAATAAAAAGTGATCATTCTTCAGGTCAACGCATCTACATGCCTTTCACTTCGAATTGCTCCCGCATCCACCTTATTCTCCAGATCTGACCCCTAGCAGCTGCTTTCAGATCTAAAAAAAATGCTCCAGAGAAAGAGATTTGGCTTCAATATCGAAGAGATATATGAAATGAAGCATATTTGTTTTTAGACCGAAGACACATCGTTCTACAAGAAAAAGAAAAAAAAAAGAAAAAAAAACAAAAACAATTAATTGTCAGAGAAACGTTGAAATAAGTGCATCATCCTAGAAGGATACTATGGTGATGGATAAATTTGAATTTCGCCTAAAAGTGATTGTTTTAATAGTGATTGTTTGTTAGGCCCGGGATTTATTTATATAAACACACGCACATATACATGCATTCACAGACACATATAAATAAATATGCATATTAACCTATGCTTATAGCATAACTAGTAATTTCAATGCAATCTGCCGGTACTTATTTGAACCTGATAATCGTAGCTCAGTTATATTATACATATACACTGCTATACATCTAGCACTGTTTTATGAAAAATGAATACCAGAAAAATATTTTTATATGTGAGTGTACTACACTACACACACACACACACACACACACACACACACACACACACACACACACACACACACACACACACACACAACACACACACACACACACACCACACACATATATATATATATAATATAAATATGAGTCGTGAATGTATAGATTTATTGTAATTATTATTACTAAAATTATTTATCTTTTTATAATACATTAAGTGTCATAATTATATTTTTGTAGCTAAACGTGTTTAGAATCCAAAGTTGACTCTTTTCAGGCGAATAACATTCTGACTTTACATTTCCAGATCCGTTTGTCTGTCTAACATCCGAAAACACCGTGTATATATAGATAAGTGGTCAGTGAATATTTCAGAATATTTCAGTGAATATTTCAGATATACGTGCGTGATGCTTTGCTGGGTATTGTCACACTGGCTTGTTAATTTTCTCAATTTGAGAATCACTCACTTTTCATTGGCCAGAAAATGTTCGCACTGACTTGCGAAATTTACTTTCGTCTTTTTTCTTCAAAATTGTTTTCAGTGATTTTGATCCAGTTTTTCGTGTGTGTAATTTTACTTTTAAGTATATTACTTTTAAGTATATTACATATTGACGCGAGTTATAAAGTTCCGTTTGTTGATTTCTGTCAAATCGGAATCCAGACTTACAATATTTTTTTTGCAATGGCTCGCGAAATTTCTTTTGAACTTTTTTTCTTCAAAATATTTTCAGCTATTTGTTTCGTAATCTTTTTTGTGATCTAACTAAGATCACTACCCTCAAAGTTGTCTAAATGTTTTGGAAATTTCGGGCTTGGCATTTCCTTTTAATTATTTTAGTTGTCTTTAGGATTTATTTTATTTTATCATTTTTGTTGAGCAATTCTAGGTATCTTTTTATCTTAGTAATAAAATGATGATGTAATTGTTTCTGTTATTTGTATAAGTAAGTCTAGGAATAAAAATTCATTATAATTATATTCTATATATATTATATAATTTTGGGGAGTAATTTTTGGAGTAGATTGTGCAGTTTCTTTTTTGTTTGCCCATGTTGATCTCCGAAAGATAAAACAATCACCCGGTTTTTCTTTAGATATTCTAGTGTGAGTGTTGCATATGTAGCTACCATTTTTATCCCCATCGCAGTACCTTTTGTTTGAGTATAGTTTTTGTTATTAACTTGAATTTCTTTACTCTGTATAATAAATTCCTTTATGAAGCGGGTGGGAGAAATTTCTCGATGTTTTTTAATGTAAAATGTGATGGCTTTTTTCCCTATGTCATGGTGTAGGTTGCTGTACAGACTGTTCACATCAAATGTTAATATCAGTGTACTTGGGTCTGCTTTTAGTTGTATGAACTTAAGAAAAAATATGCTGTCTCTGGTTTAGCTTTTTTGTGGTGTACGGTCGTAATATTTTGTCTATTACGTTGTTCAGTCTGCTTGTGGGGCAAGCTGCCCTTACTATAATGAGTCTGAATTTAAGATCACTAGGGTTAGAAGTGTGAATATATTCAGAGTTTTTGTTCCTGGATAGCTGCATTAATATTTTCATCTATATTATGGTTGATTAATCTGTATTTTCGTCTCCTAGCATATCTTGAATATTTGTTTTATAATAAGATTTATCCATAATAACTACTGCACTGCCCTTGTCTACTTTCTTTATTATTATGTCATTGTTTTCACGAATGTTTTAAAGTGATAGTTTTTGTATTTGGTTCTGTGTGAGATTGTTAGGGGTTTATGGTCGTTTTGAAAGTTTGTGTGCCAGAGATTTTCAAAGAATATGTTCATTTCATTTGCATTAATATTTTTTAAATATTTAGATTTGTTTATTTTTCTATTGAGTTGTCGGCAGTATTGTTTAATGCTTCTATGAGTCTAAATTTTTGTTCGTCTGTAACGATACTTTTTGGTGTGGGACAAAATTTACGTTCTAATTTTATAAGATTTATTTCTTCCTCTTTTAAGTATAAGAGGTAAAGATTAACAATAATAGATTTTTTCTTCGAATCGGATGTTCTTAAAAATGCTTTCTTGTTGGTTGGGTTACTCTAGTGATATGTTTTGGAATTTTTTGGTAGAGGGTTGGGTTGGAAAATGAGCTGTTGGTATATCTGGGTGATATTTTTTTTTTTATAATCATGTCACCCCAAGCAAGGCATTCCACTGCCACTATAGCGTAGGGGGGTTCACAGGGCGATAGACGTGTTAGAATGTACATAGGGGGAGAATTGGGGAGAATGGGAGGGTTAGTGTGTTAGGAGGTGTCTATTGACCTTACATTTAAACTCCTGGAGGTTATAGCCGTCGGGGAAGCAAGCATGCGGAAGGGAATTCCACAGGCGAGAAGTGCGAGAAAAGAAGCTGTTGGAGTAGAAATTGCGGTTACATTTCATCGGTTTCACTGTAAAAGGGTGGGACCTAGTTGCCAATCTAGTATCTCGCGCGAACTCACACCTAGGGGGCACCAGTGATTTAAGTTCATCAGAGCAGAAGCCATGAAAGTATTTGTAGAAGAGGCACAGGAAAGCCACGTCACGCCGGTGAGAGAGTGACTGCAGGCGGTCAGCTAAGTCGGTATCAATCACATTACAGATTCTTCGCTGTATTTTGTTAAGAAGCCCGAGGTGAATAGCAGGGGCACCCGACCAGATGTGGCAACAGTATTCAAAACACGGGCGGATGGTAGATTTGCATAAGTGCAGGATAGTTTCAGGCGGAAAGAATTTCCGGGCCCTGCACAGAGAGCCAACTTTCATGGCAGCGGATTTACCAATGGATTCGACATAGTCGTTCCACTTGAGGTCCGCTGAGAGTGTCAGGCCAAGCAGGCGTAGTGTTTTACTCTCTGGGAGGCATGCCTGTTCCATGCTAATCGGAGGGAGGTGCGGTCGTCTGTGGTGGTTAATTGACAGCAGCTTCGTTTTGGAAGAATTGAATTTTACGAGCCATTTCCTACCCCAATTCACCACGGATTGGAGGTCCTTTTCAAGCTCAGCCGCGAGGTTCGCCTTATCGTCAACATCAGCTTTTTGATCGAGGCGAGCGTATACTGTGGTATCGTCGGCGTACGTGCCTACTTGTGATCTTATGGCATCTGGGAGATCATTGATGTAGATTAGAAAGAGCGTAGGACCTAGGATAGAGCCTTGGGGGACACCCGCGTTTGTAGGGTAGTTTTGGGAGACATGTCCGTTTAAGTCCACCTTCAGTGTGCGGTTGGAGAGGAATGACTGGATTAAGTCTAACAAAAGTCCAGTAATGCCGTAACTTCGCAGTTTCCGTAGAAGGCCGTCATGCCATACTCTGTCGAATGCTTTGGAGATATCCAGGGCAACATTACGGGCTTCACCATTCTTGTCGAAAGCCTCGTATATATACTCGGTGATGGTCGTTAGCATATCAGCAGTAGACCTGGTGAAGCTGAAGTCATACTGTTTGTCCAATAGGAGCCCGTGGGCCGTGAAATACTGAACGATCTCGGCATTGATAATGGCTTCGAACACTTTGCCGATGATGGGAAGAAGGCTGATAGGATGGTAATTTTCGGGGTTCGATGGTTCCCCAGTGTTCTTGAATACTGGAACCACAGAAGAAGACATCCAACAGGCAGGAAAGCAGGAGGAAGATAGGCAGAGGTTGTAGAGCATAGAAAGGACGGAAGAGAGTTCAGGGGTACATTTCTCCAAGACTATGATTGGTATTCCGTCCCCACCACTTTGTGAGGGTCAAGTTTTGATATTATGCTAGAAATCAGCGAGGGCGTGATGTGGACGTCATTAAATTGAGTCTCAGTTCTAGATAGGAAATCGGGTGTCTGAATTCCAGACGAATCCAGACACGAATTGGTCGAGAATCTACGAGCAAAGCCTTCAGCCTTGTCCAGTGAGGAGGTGAGAACCTCAAACTCGTTGATTAGTGGGGGTATTGAGGACTTACTCTTGTTGAGCACGCTTTTACAGAGGCGCCAGTAGTCTTTGGCTCTGAACTCAGAGGATGTTATGCACTGCTTCATTCTGGCAGCAAACAGCATCTTAGCTTTGTTAAGTATCTTTTTACACTTTTTACGATCTGAGGTGAAAAGGCGCCTGTTTTGGTACGACGCGTGGCTACGGTAAAGCCGGAAGAAGTGATTCCGCTGGGCAATGGCGGCCGAGCAAGCGGGCAAGAACCAGGGAGACGAATGGGATTTAAGCTCAAATTTCCTGGCATGTATGAAAGCATCGATGCCAGCCTTAACCCAGGAGGAGACCTCTGATGGACAGTCTTCGACGGGAAAACTAAAAAAATTGTTCCAAGGGACATCGCAGAGGAAGTCACGAACGAATCCCAGTCTGCTCGTTGATAGCAGTAGGATATTCTGCTGGTCTGGGTTTCTTGCGTAGGGGTAGAGTGGAACGAGATGTTGACAGAAACTACGGCGTGGTCAGAATTCCCGAGAGGGCAGAGCTGTCTAGTGGTGCAAGAATTTGGGGTGGAAGTGAAGCAGAGGTCTAGTAGCGAGTCCCTTCCGTTAGGGCTATTGGAAAAACGCGTGGGGAAATCCACCACTTGCGTGAGGGATTGGGAGATTGAAAAATTAAAGGTGTGGACACCAGCAGTGTAGGTTACAGAGTTTTTGAGCCACTTAGTGTGGTGGGCGTTAAAGTCACCAAAAACGAAAATATGGGCAGATGGGTGAGAAGAAATGACCTTGTCGATATTGTCTGAGATACTGTCAAGTACTGGACAGTCAGAGGAGGAGGGGGAGCGGTAGAGGAAGAAGAGATAGCTAACGGAGCTTAGAAGTGAGAGACGGAAGCACATGAAAGACTGGTCCAGGGATTCAAGAGATGTTACTCTAGCTAGGGAGAGGTGTTCGCTGACATATACACCAAGCCCATGCATATGGACGTTGGAGTCCTTCCTGAAGAGGGGAAGGTAACCAGGAACATAGAACTCAGAGGAAGGGATAGACGGGTCAAGGTTAGTCTCACACAGAGCTAAGATATCAGGTGAGTTAGTTTGGAGGAATGATTCTACGATAGAAAGGTTAGTGCGGATACCGCGAATGTTAGTGAATGTGACACAGAGAGGTTTGGGCGTTTTCCGAGTAGCTGGTTTGAGTTTGGTATGTTGTTTGTTTTTTTGTTTTCATGGTGTTTTGGTTGAGGAGAGAGGTCTAGGGTAGAATCAGCCCGTCACTATTCGCAGCATGTGAGGAATGGAGACTGGCGCAGCCTGCAACATAATGTGGCCTCGGGGTTGCCCACCGCAGGTTCGTGAATGGACGCCCGTCTATGCGCGATATGGCACTACAGGAACCCCGATATTATTCAACTGTTGATCAGAGAAGCCTCTCAAGTCGCTACGCAAGAGTTCGGGCTCCTAATTACTAGTCGGAAGCAGCAACCAGGAAACTGCCAACCCGGTACCCTCAGAATGGAGAGACATTGCCACCATAGTCAATAACTGCAAAGAGTTTCCAACTGAACTAACACTGAGACCAAAGGAAGAGGTAGAAAACCGGGAACACCTTCCTAAACAAGAAACTAGGTGATCACCTCTACTCCTGTTCAGAAGAAGGGGGTGGAGTGTGAAACCAGGCGATAGTAGGTACTATCTACTCCAATTTTAAAAAAAGTGGTGAGATATCTAAGTTTTAACTTAGTTAAAGTCCAAAGAAATTTCTTTGCAAAAAAGTACAAATACATTCGTTCAAATGACCAGAGAATTAAGCCAAAAAATTAAAAAAAACAAAAAACAAATAAATATGTACATTATAATTTAGCGAGTTTCAACGACAAAAAATAAGTAAATTCTTCCAACCCATGATTTCAAAGCCATTTGAAAAAATAAAGTTTATTTTTCATTCTTGGCGTGGGTAAATCAGTGAGTGGGGGGGGGGGAGTAACGGAAGTGGAAAGAAAAGAATTCCACGTGTGGCTTTAAAATCCAAAGAAATTTCTTTGCAAAAAAATTACAAATACATTCGTTCAAATGCCCAGAGAATTAAGCCAAAAAATTAAAAAAAAAGACAAGTATTTTTCGATTGTGAGATTTATAGTATTAGTGTCGTTCCTTTTGTGTTTTGAGGAATATTTTGTAGTTGTGTTTGTATCATAAAGTAGTGGCCCGTTGCGTGGGCTCGTTAGTGGATAGTCTGGTACGAATTGGTGAGTGTATTTGATGTGTGGATATGTTGGTGCGTGAACATGAAAATTATTATTATGAAATAGATTTCTTGTGCAGGTTTGTTAGTGGGTAGTTCGGCATGATTTGGTTAGTGTACCTGATGTGTCGATGTGTTTGTGTGTGGTACTATGCTCTGAAATGCGACCTCTATTTTGTTGTTCATATTAGTTTCCTGAGAATATGCTTATTCTAGTGATTTTTCTTTTCTTACTAAGAATTTGTTCCGTTTTTCTTGCTTATTTAGTGTGCAATTTCTCTAGATCTGGTAGTATTGTGACACATTTCTCACGTTGATGCTTTCCCTTCTCCCGCGGGGATACTTTTCTTTGTTTGGTTTAAAACAACGGAGAGAGAAATTGATATTGGTGATAATATTAGTGTTTTATTGCGTCACGCGATGTGAGCTTAGGAAAAAAATAATAATTTAGTACCATCAAGTGCTTCTAAAAGCACGGAAACATAAAGTTATTTTGGATAGATGTAAATTTCTCGTCTTTCATTATTTTCGCCTCTATTATGTCCAATATGGATTTCTCTTAGATCTGGAGTGTATTCCGCTAATCTGAAGACGCGTTGACAAAACAAGTGTCAGAGTGATTTGATAAGGTCAGCCGAAGGTCAGGGCCGCTGGTGAGTACACAGGATCCGTGCGAATCTAAAATAGAATTAATCTCCGATGTGAGTTGACAAAATCTCATTCGTTGAGCTAAAAGACATCCGGAAATCGAGTGGGCGAAGACCGATCTTCATTGGCCGAAGATTGTGGGCCGGCCGGATCCCCGGAGAGGATCGAAATTGGTTATAAAAATAGATACTCAACGCGAAAAGTTTAGTTGAAGACCTAACTGTTCAGATTTTGGGCAGAGCGCCACCGCCGTGAGTACCCATACACACTCCGCCAGCGGCCACTCCGATTCGGCACATTCCATCAGATTCCGTCAAGAACCCGAAAGAACTTTGCTGTTTTAGAAGTACATTTCAACGCTAACGAAACTTAGATTAAACATTTCAGTTAACTATTGGAAGCTATGATGCTTTTGGCGAACTTTCTCTCTCCGTTACAACCAGCATTTTATATCTGTATATCATTACCGACGATTGTATATCATTTTCGACAACTGTATTCTTGGGAAAAGACAGACATTGTTTTTTTTTCTTTATATAAAGACATTCTACGTAGCTCTCCAGGCCTGTTCGACTTCGTTCATTTATTTTATTAATTTTTTTTTTTTTTTTGGTGCCGTGTTTATTTTTTTTTTCAACTCATAAGTGTACACCAGTGTCCAGACTGGCTAAGAGGGACGACTATTGAAATTGCACGACGAGACTTCTGGGATCTAATCACAACGTGGGACAGTGGTCCGTTGTTGCAAAAGACGTCCTGTAGTCCAGCTTTTGTGGCGACATCATCGGATGGGATCGTCGCGGCCGGGTGGCAGTGTCACAACTGGGAACGTCACGACCGTCATCGAGAACGAGCGTCACACATGAGAGCTACCGTGCCCTGTGCTGTATCAAAACTAGTTGCCGTGACCGAGGATCAACCCTGAGTTACCGCCGAGCAAATTGAGGGCCAGCCGCACTGCAGTATCACAGTATTTTCATCCTTGATATTTTTTTTCTAAAAGGTTCAGGTATTTCTGTTCTTTCTCCTTGCATTTGGATTCCCATAATTCTGATGAGAATTTTTTTGTTTCTTTAAGTGTTATCAGTAGTGTGTTGTTTATTTCCGTGTAATTTTTTGTATAGTTTATTGCTCTGTCCTTTTGTATGCTGATGTTAAATTGTTTTGCTGAGGGTTCTTTTAATTTGTTTTTGCTCTTCTGTATTGTGAGCTGGTATTACTTCTCGAAATTGTTTTGGATGAAGGCGTTTTCTTCTTTAAATAATCTGTAAATGGCGGCAGTTTTTTTTTTAATATCATTGTAAAATGCTAATTTTCTTTGGTCCAATAAGTTACCCTACATTTTGAAGTTTCGTCTTCTTATTTTAAATGCTATCCCCTGTATGTGTGAGTGGGATATCTCGTGAAATTGTTCACATTGTGTTTTAAGATATTCCATTAGTTTTACTGTTTTTCGTATTTCTTCTTTGTTTTCTTAGGGTGTCAGGTGTTTTAGTATGGTGTCCACTTTTTCATTTAACGGAATGCAACAGTAGTTTCTAAAATACATCTATATTGAAGCTGATACTAAAAAAATGTACTCAATACGAAATCAAGACTGTAAAATATATGCAGAATAAAGTATGGAAAATAAAACTAAATCAAATCTACTTTTACCTTTAAGTTGCAGGACCGTCAAGACAGGTTCAGTCATTTTTGTGAGTTTTTCAGCCTGACCTGAAGATCTTTCATCTTACGGATAAAACTCGAATAGCTTTGGTTTCATTTCTTTTTCTTTATTTTTCTTATAACACACACACACACACACACACACACACACACACACACACACACACACACACACACACACACACACACAAAACAGTTTTATGAAATTTGTTTAATTTTCGTTGGATGTATCTGTTTTTTGGCCTTTTCGTTTTATGTTGTTGTTATTGAAATGATGTATGTAGTGGATAATTTTGAATGTTTCCTTAAAATATATCTCTTCTTCAGATAGATATTTAGAGCTATATATTCTAAGAGCTCTAGATTATGTTATGTTATCTTATGATTATTTCAGATTTTATTTCAGATTGTTATGGGAATAGAAATTGATTAGTATGTTTGTGAAATTCTGGTAAACATAAAAATCTAATTTATCATTGTTACGTATAAGTTGTCGTGGAAATGTAGAGAGTTGTTTGTTTAAAATTTGTGTATAAATTCAATGATGGGTTCAACTTGGTTGAGTTTCATTTATACTGCCTTTTGACAAACTTTAAACAAAACTTTCAAAGTTAGCTATCCAAACAGTAGGAACGTAGTCAACGCCTTTAAAACTATTAGTGATACAATCAGAAAGAAGAAAATACAAAACTTCATTTCAAATGACAGTATTTATCAAATAAAGTGTCTATAATGCAAAACGTATGTGCGAGGGTAGACATCACGCGATCTAAAAAGTCGGATCTATAAATTCAAAAGAGACGTTTGAACAAACATTCCCTCTTGTTTTACACCAAAACGACGTAGGACATAATTTTCATTTCACAAATGCCACTTTATTTAAAAAAGAACATAATCTCTTAAGGAGAAATTATTTTGAAAACATGATAATAGCAATTTTAATAACTATAACCGTTCGCTTAAAATATTATATTATTTCACCATCTTTCTACAAGTCAATTTTTCAAAAATCAAACTTACGTCTACCAATACATAAATATTATTCTGAATAATTCGTATTCTGATAATATTCTTCATATACATAATAATCTATACATTGCGTAGATATAGTATTTCAATAAATGATAATAAATAATATTCTAAATAATACATAAAGATATAGTAGATTAATATATACAAATAAATTCTATAAAAGGTTCCAACCGCAAAATATATTACATTCAAATCTATCTATCTATCTATCTATCTATCTATCTATCTATCTATCTATCTATCTATCTATCTATCTATCTATCTTTCAGTCTGTTCATATCTATCTATCTATCTATCTATCTATCTATCTGTCTATCTATCTATCTACACACACACACACACACACACACACACACACACACACACACACACACACATATATATATATATATATATATATATATATAAGTATTACAAACAAATGGGATAACATTCTATTGTTTGTAGTAATTTACTTTTGGAAGAGTGCTAGATACTTAGTAGGAAAATATTTATAGAAATATTTTTATAATTGTTTATAATAAAAGCAGTTGGCTGCAACGTATGAGCTGTTGTGTTTCGGTAGTAGTTAATTAGTACCTGGTCAGGCAGTGAAATACTTTTCTGTTAGGAATTATGATATATAAAAATTTAAAAACAACACCATTGTTATCATATCCGAAAAATTTATTATATCCCCTCTTCTGAATTTTACGTTCCTGGTTACCTTCCCCTCTTCAGGAAGGACTCCAATGTCCATATGCAGGGCCTTGGTGTTTATGTCAGTGAACACCTTCCTCTAGCTAGGGTTATCTTTCTTGAATCCCTAGACCATTTTTTCATGTGCTTTCGACTCTCACTTCTAAGCTCGGTTAGCTATCTCCTTTTTTTCTACAGCTCCCCCTCATCTTCTGACTGTTCAGTACTTGATAACATCTCTACTCATATCGATAAGGCCATTTCTTCTCATCCATCTCCCCATATATTTGTGTTTGGTGATTTTAACGCCCACCAATGCATCGATGTATTCATCCCAGCCAGGAAGTTTCAGCATAAATCCCATTCGTCCCCCTGGTTCTCTCCTGCTTGCTCGGCCGCCATTGCCCACCAGAATCACTTCTTCCGGCAAAAGCCACGCGTCCGGCCATAATAGGCGCCTGTTCGCCTCAGCACGCAATAAGTGCAAAAAGATACTCAATGAAGCTAAGATATTGTTTGCTGCCAGAATGAAGCAACGCATAGCATCCCGTAATTTAGGCACCAAAGACTACTGGTGATTCTGTAAAAGTGTGTATAACAATAGCAAAATCTCAATACCCGCTTTTATCAATGAATTTGAAACCCTCACCTCCTCAGCGGACAAGGCTGAATGCTTTGCTCGCAGATTTTCGACCAATTCGAGACTGGGTTCGTCTGAATAACGCCCACATTACCCCCTCGCTGGTCTCTAGCATAATCTCTAAGCTTGACCCTCATAAAGCGAGCGTAGAGGACGGAATCCCAATCATAGTCTTGAAGAAATGTGCCCCTGAACTCTCCTCTGTCCTCTCTAAGTTCTACTATTAATGCCTATCTGCTTCCTGCTTTCCTGTCTGTTGGGAGTCTTCCACCATAGTTACTATATTTAAGAATACTGGAGAACTCATTGGGCCCCTCTAATTACCGCTCTCTCCGCCTCCTACTGATCTTTGGCAAAGTGTTCGAAGCCATTATCTACGCCGAGGTGGTTCAGCATCTCACAACCCACAGACTCCTCTCGGACCAACAGAATGGTTTCCGCTTCACCAGGTCTACTTCTGATATGCTAACGACCATCACTAAGTATATATATACCAGACTCTCGACAAGAATGGCGAAACTCGAACCATTTCCCTGAATATTTTCAAAACGTTTGACAGGGTCTGGCATGATGGCCTTCTACGCAAGCTGCGGAGTTATGGTATAACTGGACAATTGTCTGACCTAATCCAGTCATTCCTCTCTAATCGCACAATGTAGATAGTATTAAACGGATACGCCTCCCAAACTACCATACGAACGCGGGTGTCCCTCAAGGCTCTATTCTAGGTCCTACGCTTTTTCTGATCTACATTAACGATCTCTCCGAGGTTATAAGATCCCAGTTAGGCATTTACGTCGACGACACCACTGTTTACTCCCGCCTCGATCAAAAATTTGCTGAAGTTGACAAAACGAACATCGCTGCCAAGCTTGAGAAGGATTTCCAATCCGTGGTGGACTGGAGAAAGAAATGCCTCGTCAATTTTAATGCTTCCAAAACGAAGCTGCTATCTATTAACCATCATAGATAATCGCTCCTACCCCCAACACACCCCATTACCATGGAGCAGGCTAGTCTCCCTAAGAGTAAAACACTACGCCTCCTTGGCCTCACACTCTCAGCGGACCTCAAGTGGAATGACTATATCGAATCCATTGCTAACTTCGCTGCCAAGAAGGTGGTTCACTGTGCTGGGCCAGGAAGTTTTTTCCGTCTGCGTCCATCCTGCACATATATAAATCTACCATCCACCCGTGTATTGAATACTACTGTCACATTTGGTCAGATGACCCTGCTATTCACCTCGGAGTTCTTGAAAAAAATCTAACGGAGAATCTGCAATGTGATCTAGACCGACTTAGCAGCTCGGCTGCAGTCGCTCTCTCACCGGCTTGAGGTTTGCTTTCCTGTGCCTCTTCTATAAATATTTTCACGGCTTCTGCTCCGATGAACTTAAATCACTGGTGCTACCTAGGTATGAATTTACACGAGCTACTAGATTAGCAACTAGTTCCCACCGTTTTACAATGAAATCGATAAAGTTTAACCGCAATTTCTACTCTAACAGCTTCTTTTTCCGCACTTCCCACCTGTGGAATTTCCTTCCATATACTTGCTTCCCCGACAGCTACAATCTTCAGGAATTTAAATGTAAGGTCAATAGACATCTCCTATCACACTAACTCGCATCTATTCTCACAAGCTCTTTTTCCATCTAATCCGCCCACATCCTTGGTATCCTCATCCGTCTATTACCTTCTTCCTGACATTTCCTCTAACTAACCCCTCTTTCTCATCACCTCCCCTATGTAACCCCCTGCGTAGCAGTGCCTTGCTTGGGGTGAGATGATTAAAAAAATCATACAAGCCTGTTTTGCTGTATCACAGCTCATCAGTGTGGCTAGACACATCCACTTGCTTCGTGCCGGCATCGAAACTCGACTGATTTGGTGTCAGTCGGAGTGGCTACTCCCTAAGCCAAAGTGCATGGAATCAGTGAAGGGAAATTTTAACGTGTTGTATATAAGCAGTGTATACACGCACCAGTCACCGAAAGAACTTAGTTCATTTCTGAAGAGTCACGCATATATAGCAGAATTGGAACCTGTTTTTAAAATTTTCTTCTCTAGAGAGATCAATCGTAATGAGAGCATAATATATTAACCGTCCACATACAAGCCTGTTTCGCTGTGTCACATCTCATCAGTGTGGCTAGACACATCCACTTGCTTTTTGCCGGCATCGAAACTCGACTGATTTGGTGCCAGTCGCTACTTCCTAAGCCATACGGACATGGAATCAGAGTAGGAAAATTTTAACGTGTTGTAGATAAGCAGTGTATACACATACCAATCACCGAAAGAACTCAATTCATTTCTGTAGAGTCATGCTTATATAGCAGAAGTGGAAACTGTTTTTAAAATTTTCTTCTCTAGAGAATATATATGTGTAATTTGCAGCAATTCATTTTTAATAGAAGAAACAATGACGACGATCGACACGGGACTGTGATTACACTTTATTTTATATTTTTTGCGCATTTATAAGTGTTTTCTTTATTAGAAATGTGAGTAAAACCTATGAATTTTCTATGTATCCAACCGCTTTCGTCTATTATGTTAGCCATTACCAATGACTTTTTAAACTTTTTTTATTTTTATATATATGGTTCTATCGTGATGTGAATGCCTTTTTTAAACATTTTTCAGACATGGTTAATACCCAGTGGCCGTGTTCATAGTTTATATTACTGAGTGTGATATTTTTAATTTTATTATTAATGTTTTAATAATTTTCAGCATTTTTGTCATGTGGATAAATCTATTATGTTGTATCTTCTATGATTATGTTGCGGAGGGAGTTTAGTAGGTTTCTGTACATGATTAAGTGTTTTCTAATTGAACTATGGTTAGGGAAAAGTAACGTGAGGCTGATTGATAGGCATGTAGTGGTACGTGTAAGATAATTATTTATAAACTTGGTTTAATTGTAATTCTGTTTCTTAAGGACACTTAATTTCATAAACTATATTGGTCCTATGTTATTGGAATATTTCAGGCGAGTTGTTGATGAAAATGAGGTTAGCTGTCTGTGTGTATGTATGTATCCAGGTTTGGTTGAAGAATTTACATATTTTTTTATCTTGTCAAATTTCATGTTATCCGATACTGAGAGATTTCACTTTAAGATTCAGAAACAACAATTTTATTTGTCTCTTCATTAAACGTAAAATATTTTTAGTTCATTATTAAAAATAAAATAAAATTATTATTGAATGGTTGGTTCATGTATCCGAGAAAATATTTTAAGAAAGCATGCGCTAAGAATCTATATTTTATTCCTGAAGAATGTCAAGTATAAATACTTCAGGCTATTTTGCTTGTTAACATTCAAGGACATTGGCAATCATTTCAATTCCCAATATTTTAAGGTAGGGCGGTTATAATGACATTGTTTAAATTAGGTTAGTAATCAGTAACAATCAGGACATATTTTTAGCAGTTGAACAGTTGAACTGCGATATTATTTTAATCATACGCAGCAGGAAATGCACGCATTGGTGGAAAATAATTATTTTCACTGGTGGGCGTAACTTCATTTCTATGCACCTATTATGAAATTAAAAACGTGTTTCAATGACAAAAATCATTATCACCTGATCAATAGAGAGTATGGTGTGTTGTGTCATTAATAACTTGGCAGGAACTAAAATGTCAAATAATAATTTATATTTTTACAAATGCAGTATTATTCACCCATTTCAACACAGATTTTTTGAAACCAGGATTTAATTTGGAAATATCACTTACTGTCATTTTATATTTTTTTATTTGACTTTTTTTCTACATTCGGATAAAAAGTTGTTTTCGTTGTGAATTCTATTTGTTACAACATGCAGATCTGTCATCAAGATTTTCTTCAACACTGTCACGTGACTTGCCTTTGTCTTTTCTACAAATTCTTTCATTCTATCAACTTGCTTCCTTCGTACCGCGACCGTATGAATTTAAGCGGACAACTAGATTGACAAATAGTTCTAATCGTTTTAGATTTAACTGTAGGTTATATTCTAGTAATATCTTTTCTCAAGTATCTGGCTTAAGAAAATCCCTTTCTGTTTCTTGCTTACCGTCGACAACAATGTTCAAAAATGTAAATGCAACATCACTTGCAATTCTCTGTCTTCTTAAATCACTGTTTTTTTTATTGTTTATTCGCTTTACTAAAGTTTTCTCAAATTGTTTTACGCTTAGTAACACATTGTCTTTTAGTAGCATTTTCAGCTTCCTCGAGTAGAAATGATTTTAAAATTTTATATTAATGTTAATAATAATAATAAAAATAATATATATATATATATATATATATATATATATATATAGGTACCTTCACTAATTCGCGGGAAAAACAGCATAGCGTAAAGAAAAAGGCTACAAACTTAACGAAAAAGTTTTATCGTGCAAATGTTGATGTTATTATTAAGAGGAAGATCAAAGAACTTTTAAAATTATTTTTTGAATTTTTTAAATTCTTTCTAACACGTTCGAAATTTTGGTTAGAATGCTTGTTTTGTTGACGACATCGTCTTCTACAAAGTTTAACATTGAGTTTTTGGCGCTTTTTTCCGTTGAAAACACATTTGTTTGAAAATTATTGTAACAATCAAATAAATGTCCGATTTTAATGAAATTTTCAAAACTTATTCACAAATAAATGAACCTTTTTTAAATGTAGTTTTAAAAAATATTGGTAAATGTTTTTAAATGTGTTACCTCTCCACTTATTTAATTACATTAAATTTCGCATAAAATGTCGCATAAAATTTTGCATATTTATTAAAATCATTGAATATTGTAAATTACCTCCTTTTTTTCAAATTTGTACCACTGAACTGAAAATTTGCTCTGAATTGAAAAATAAAGAATCCAATAAAAGTATGACATTACTTAATTAGAAAAGCTTTTGATTGTTTTTGTAAATAAGTAATAATAAGGACATTATCGTCTGATGAAATAAATTTTTTCTGATGAAAAATTAATTTTTACAAGAATTTTTTTATTTCTTTTTTACATTTTAATTATAATAGTTTATAACAATTTAAAATCGTGTAAAATTCAGTATTAGAGCATTTATTGGATGTGATATAGTAATTAAGTGGAAACGAAATTTGCGAGTCCAAAATTGCAAATATTAATAAACGTAGTTACGCTTCTCTATTTTGAAAATAATCTTTAATTTATTTTATTTTTACCTTACTTTCATGAATGGTAGACTGAAATTACCATTATTATGAAAAGGTTACGCAATTTAAGAGTTTTGTCCCTTCAATTAGATTTATGAAAATTGTTGGTTTTTGTTCATGCGTTGAGGCAGTCATCGCCTAATTCGATCAGATGAAGAACGCAACTAATCGTTTATAATTTGTTGTATATTAATTTTAGGCTATAAGTAAGTAATTCTTTTTAAATCAGCTTAATTTAACTTTCAATTTTCTAATTTTACTAAAATAAAGTGTCAGAAATTTTTTGAAATACTTTTAAAATCGATGAATTTTTGTTTGTTGACAAACTTCTTAAAATTAAGAAAATTAACTCTTTTAAAAAATTTAAGAAGTCGAAATTAAATGTGACTTCCAATCTATGTAATTTTTATCTGAAATACACCACAATTGTTTACTTAATGGAAATAAACTTCATCATTAGATTTTAATTAAATTTAAAAAGACATTTTCAAGAATGTTTTTTCATTTTAAAATTAGGTATCGAAAATTCATGCCAAAATATTGGATGTACCTATATATACATAAGAAAAAGTGCGAGAAGTCGTGAACGTTGTGTTTAAAGTGTAAATTTTATTGTTGTTATTATTATTAATATTACTTTCTCTTTGTATGATATATTAAGTGCTCATAATGATGTTCATGTTGCTACACGTGTTTCGAGTCTAAAGTTGATTATCTTCAGGCGAATAAACTTAAAACTTCACATACCGAGATCCGTTTGTTTTTCTGATGTCCAAGTTATAGTGTATAAATAGATAAGTCAAGTTGTTGGCAGATCAGTGATGTCATATCCGTGTGGACGTGTTGAGTTTTTTTTACACGAATAGCCAATAATAGAAAATTGTAAGTCTCCCAACATTTACATGAATTCAGTGGAGGTAAATTCAGAGTAATGCCCATCTACCAAAATACAGATTTTGATACACTCATGATACAGACACACGAAATTTAGAGAGTCAACTATAGGCTTGAAACAAGTGTAGCAACACAAATACCATTATGGACACTTAATATAAAAAGCAATAAATATAATAATATATAATATAAAAAGCAATAAATATTAATAATAATAGTAACAATATATGTACACTTTAAACAAAACGTTCACGGCTTCTCGCACTTTTTCCTCTATACCAATTTCTCTCTTTGAAACAACCACTGTTTCTGTTTTTAATATATATTCGATAGAAAACGAGGCGAAAAATTTATTTTTTACAAATGGAATATCTAACGAAAATTCTGATTATTTTTTATAATGTACATATGCACTTAACAACTATTTAATGATTTAATTATGAATTTTAGGTCTTAGCATGTGTTTATAAAATGCATTTTATGATTTATTTTTTATGATTCAAGATGTGTTTTATGTTTTAGCGTTTGAGTTAAATTTCTGTTTTAGCACCTTTATCTAATGATTTTTGTTTTGCTTTTAATTTTTGCTATTATTATTTAGTTCTGTTTTTATTTTTATCTATAGTTGTAGCAGATTCATTTAATAATTTTTATGTTTTATCTTTATTTTTATATTTATAGTTTTATGTTTGATGTTTTAGCATGTTTTATTATTTAGCATGTGTTTTATGATACAGCACGTTTGTTTAGATTTAATATATGCTTTATGGTTTAGCATATTCTTTAAATTTCTGTTTTAGGAGATTAATGTATTGTATTTTTGCTATAATCTTTATTTTAGTTTCAGTTTTAGTCATTAATATTTAGTTTTATTTTATACTTTTAGCAGATTTCTTTAATGATTTTTATTTTTATGTTTTTATATTTCTGTTTTATGATTTAGCATAGTTTATGTTTTTGCATGTGTTTTATGATATTGTATGTCTTAGATTTTTGTTTCAACATTTATTTAATGATATTTATGATTTATTTATAATACAAAAATGCAACTATTCACATTAGGATATGCTACTAAATATGTTCGGTAAACATTCTTGTGTAACATTTTGTAAAATTCTTGGATAAAAACTAATTAATAAGGTTTGTAATATTTAAAAAGATTAATAAACATGTCCATCTGTCGGTTACATAGATCGAAAGTCTCATTGAAAGTTTGACTCATTTGAATTTCATGAAAAAGAAGGAACGTTGTGTCAAGTTTCTGTTTTCTTTTCTAACATAATTTACCGGATATATAGATTGTATCTCATACAGATGTACATTTGAAAAGTCGGGTATAAGGGGAAACAAGAAAAAAGGTTTTTAAAATGAATATGTGGTTAACATGCTTGTTTTACAATCGAAATGAAGTTGTTTTTTATTTAAGTGAAATATTGGAAAAATCAATTTAACTAATCAAATTCAATCTCTTCAGATTCATGGTATTACATTGACACAAAATACATACATAAAACATGTATACACAATGTATCAAAAATAATTTTACAAGCTTGACACCATAACATGGGAAAAGGTTCTGAGAAATATGTATAAAAACTGTATAATCAGAGGACAAAAGAAACTACACATGTTGCAAACTGATACAGATAGACGACTTGCTCTTTAAGCACCCCAATGCGATACTGTGAGAGGTATGATATTATAGGGCGACTTTACGTGTACTGATCCCTGGATGGTCTTCAACAGCCTATAGAACGTTTTCTTTCTTTTTTTATTTGTACTCACTTATTTTTAAAATAAAGAAAACCATTCATATTTAACATTGTTATTGCAATACTTTATTGGTAAGCGGTAAGATAATTTCTACAAATATTTTATTGTTGAAAGGGTAAGCATGTCATGAGCTTTATTCAATAAATGACTTAAAAATTAAGTTTCATCACGATATACTACATCCGGCAGCAACGTCTCTGATCAGAAGATTAAAGGTTTTAAGGTGTGTAGAAGCACCTCTGAATTTCCTCTTATATATTAGGGTTCCAGCTATGTGCAAATAGTGAGCCCCAAAATAAAATGAAACACGATAAAAGTACAAAAGTACATTTCTATAGTAATAAATATCATGAATTCATTTAGAAATTAACAAAACTACTTATTCATTGTCAAATTAACAATACATCAATCAAAATGAAATATAAGTTTTTTATTATATACTTCCTTATGATATACTACAAATTTGTAAATCAAACTGTATTCCAAAATATAACTTCAACTTTGCTACAACATAAGAACACATATCAAAGCCTCTAGTAATTATGTTCACAAAAGCAGTTATACGCTCAAAAACTTAGTATCGTCTTTCATGCAATCAATTGTGAAGCAGTATAACATATATCATATTTTTATACTTCAAAGATCCAAAGAAAACTAAATATCTGCTTTAAATGGCATATAAGGATATGATATGCTGCTAAACAAGTAAATAAAATAATTTTATGCCTAGAACCCCATCTCAGCACCCCGTCGTATGTGTGTGTTTGTATGCGCTTTGTAATGAACATTGAGTTGTCGAATGTTTACTTATTAGATGTGGAATTCTACCCAGGACACGCATGTTTTCGAGAAGTGGTGAAATAGAAGGGCCTTTAAATGGAGGTAACGTCAAAATCATTCAAGCTGTTATGCAAATGAAAAATATACCAGCCTTGACATTTGGGAGTGAAGGTGTAATTATATAAAATGTTCAATTCGCTTTTGGTTATTTAATTTTTAAAACAGTTATTTTTGTATTTGAATTTCATCTTCTATTGATTAATTTTGACCTTTTGAATGAACTGAGAAAAGGTTAATATATGTCAGCGACATGAATCGTTACAAAATCAACAGCGATGTTGCGAATAAAAAATATTCTGCACCAAGATTACCAATAAACATTCAATAAGTTTATTTGATCTGATCTAGTAAACTATTGACCTGAACAAGACATTTTTAAATAAAGGAAGGAAAAAATAAATTAACATTATTGCAACGGCTTTTAAAGCCATATTGATGTCGATTTTATAAACAGTGAGGAGACATTATTTACATTATTCGAACTATTGTCCTCATCTTTGCTGCCATGTTGTACGCCTTCTTCAGGTGCTAGAAATTTCGAACCGAACCCTTTATTATGATAACTGGGATATACCATTCTCATTTCATCTGCGAAATTACTTCTGGTAGCCATGAAGTTATCACCATTTAACTTAACTCTCTAAGTTATTTGTTCACCCCTCACAACTCCTTCGGTCAAGTCACTGGAACTAACCAACGTCTATATCCACTGGGCCATGGATCCTTGAGGACAATTACTAGGATTTATAAACCTAATGTCTCATAAAAGATTTTTTTACCAGAGTTCATATTGCAATCTTTTTGATGCTAATGACTTTTCTCTAGAGTTTTTTACCAGAGCTCATACTGCAATATTTGAAGCTAATGATTTTCTCTATTACTGGTTCCGATATTGTTTTCCTCTCTATGCCTAGTCGTGTTTGGAGATTTTTTAGCCTAGCATATGCACTGATTCGTAGTTTTCAGTGGTGTTCTTTATCTATTACTTCCTCTTCATCCCAGAGGGGGCGTTGATCTCCCTTGTATCTTCATACGTGGTCAGCTATGCCTGATTTTTCTATCTGTAAACGTGTTACGGCCCTGCATGTTCTTGCAGCTTTATCTTAAGATGTGGCCCGTTTCTACTTTATATTTCTTTCCATAGCTCCATCGAATGTCATACACACAGTCCTTAGTCATGTTCTCTTCTGTCGGGAGTCTTACACGGGAAAGGTACCAGCAAAGTGTAGAGCCACTCGTGAAGGTCATCCCGATATTATATGAACCATAGATCCTTTATATTTTTTCGATAACCCCTTCACATAGGGTAGACAGGCTAAGGCTATTTTCTTAGAGTTGCTATCCTCATGCACCCACAATTCTACGTTTGTTGTTCGAGCTGTTGTCAAGTACACGAGATAATTCTTACGTTATACGGTACTGGTTATACTGACAATTTCCTGTTCGTATGTCTCTGGGTGGCTTTTGCTCGATGTTGCATGCACCCCTTTCCTCACATTGTATAGGTTGTGGGAGTTAAAGTTGAATTTTGGCTTGTGGTATAGGGATGTCTTGAAGCCCCTCTCTGTTAGTTTGTTGCATCTCTTTTTCCATAGGGAACTGTATTGATGATATTATTGAGATCACATGTTCCAGAATCGTCTTGACATCTTCCTAGTTTGGCCAGAGTATAAAGGGGTCATCAGAGTATCTCAGCCATACAGTTGGTTTTAGAGTAGTGGGTTCTAATGCAATCTCTTCAAATTATTCCATGTATATGTTATCCAATGATGGTAATAATGGCAATCTCATTGCTAAGCCTTCATCCTCTCAATATATATCTGATTCCATTCCGAAGTGTGTGTTTTCTGCGCAGAAAGTTTATACTCACTCCAGTACAAAGAAATCAGTGATGAACCGAAATTACTCTAACGAGGGGTGAAGATCCGAAATTCAAACGTTGCCATTGGTGACTTTGAAGATCAACAATTATGGCAAAGCCTTCTCTAAATAGATGCGATTGTGAAAAAGAAAATTAAAACTATTAAACAGATGTACGTATAAATAACCGCTTCAGAGAGGAGTTGTGGAATCTCTCCGATAGAAAAGTCAGAATATATATAGGGACAACATTTCTAACGGGACCACACACCAACACAGGCCGAGTGTAGCAGACACAAAAAATAAATAATGATAAAAAAAGAAATAAAATAACGGAAAATTGAAGTTTCGTGTTATTCATTCTCCCTCACGTGTTATTCATTAGCTGACACCCGACTGCATCGGAGATGGTCAGTCAAAACGACAACCTTAATTTCATGCCAAGCCGACAATGAATTTTGAGAAGGCCTGTGCAAGCAACGTGACATTTATTTAATAGATATAATTACACTCAAATTCTATATACGACGATTTATTCAATATCTCTGTGCAATTTGAACAGTATCGAGTCATCTGTGTTTTGTGCGTAATTTGCTCCATATTTTGCTTAACACTTTTACACACACACACACACACACACACACACACACACACACACACACACACACACACACACACACACACACACACACACAGAGAGATATATATTCAAGTTTCAATGAAAATGACAAACAAGGTATTACCATTCAATTTTTCAATATAATTTTTCATGCGTTCTTACGATTTTTTCTTTTCAGGACACAAATTTTATAAGAATTGCCTAAAGGTTTTGTTTTTTATAGCTTTCAGCTATAGTTTTTGCCATTACACGCAATTTACGATGAATTTCGTTTTACTTGTAACTAAATATGTGTAAAGTTTTTGTATACAAATTTATGTGTATGTTATGTTACGAACACAGTAAGCTCATTGTTACATTACACCTGACTTGTCAATGAAACATTTCTATACGTGCATACACATACACTTTTATACACAAAATATTCCACGCACATACATTTAAAAATGATTAAACACGATATCCTCTTATTTCCCCTAATGGAGTTGTTTTTTTGCATTGACGGTATGATTTGTGTCATTGTTTGGATGCATGATAAACTTCTACCCGGTTAGATTGGATGCATTTATATGTTAATTGGAAGACAAAACTTCTGTATACTGAATTCATTCTGCTGCTACTATCATGAGTTACATCATTAATAAATATAAAAGTGCCTGTAAAGAAGCTTCAATGCAAACCCAAGCCTACACTCTGCTTCCACAATGCTTCACAGATAAGCTTGTGTGCTTTGGATCATAGGCCCATCCTTTCTTTCCCCCACATTTTAGCCTTTGGTTTTATCAGTCCACAAAACTTTCTTCCAGAACTTTTGTCGCTCATCTCCACACTTCCTTTCGAACTCCACTTTGGCCTTCCGATTCTTACTTCTGATGCGTAGTTTGTATCATATTTTATGGCCTCAATATTTCTACTCTCGAAGTCTTCTTCTAAGGGTAGGTTGCAAAACCTTAACCTCTGCACTGAGGTTGTTGTTGAAGATGTCACTAACTGTTGTTTATGGTGTTTTCCTTTCCTTTCTCTTTTGTTTACAACTCTAACAATATTTCTGCCATCAACTGCTTTCCTTGACCGACTTTTCTATCTCTGTTTCTCAGTTCAGCACAGGATTTTTTTTTCAGGAAATTCCAAATTGTTGTGTTGGTTATAGCCAATGTTTAAGCAACTGATCCAATGAAATGTCCTTATTTTTTCTGTTTCAAAAAACAATTATAAAGAATTCATGTTGTTTTATCCATTATAACAAGAAATACAGATTTACAAGTGAAAGCCAAGGCTAAAACCTAGAGTAGTCATTCAGAGATAATTATTGTTAAAACAATAAAAGGCAACATCTGCGCAATAAAAACACCTGTCAGTCATGTGATCAAGAATGTATGCTTACTTGAAAGATGGGTGAGTACAAACAAAAAGTGGTATGCCCTAAGTTAATTAAGTGATATAAATGGAAATACAGATTCCAGATATCACGTGACTCATTAGAATTGTAAGGCCCCACATGTACTTCAGCTGCTTAGCATTGGTTTTTTCTTTGACACGATAGCCTGACGGAGCCCAATTTTCTCTAGACTAGTTTGAATTCATAGTTTTCTTTCTCCTATACAGGTTGCTACACAAGGCCTGCTATTTAAGACATAGCTTTGGGGGGAGATGAGATGGATTCATACTTTTCCTATGCAGTTGTCGAAACCTCAATAATTTTCCAATACAAAATAGGTGTAAAATAAATTCAATTGTCTATCAATGAAATATAACAACAATTGAAAACCCAACTGTTAATGAAGTCTACATCGGATTGACAAAGTTACATTAAATCAACGCTGGTATATGCATTTAGCTTCCTTCAAAACAACATGTATCGAAACCAAACATCCCTTTCTGCGTATTTTTGGAAATTAAAAGACACAAGTAATACACCCAAAATCCTGGAAAAAAACTGGAATCTGTAACTCGTTCAACGACATTTGCCCTGTGCGAATTATAGTAACTGATTTTACCTTTTTATTTACACGCTCTCGCAACAGGGATATTTTTGAACGTGCTATTTTCAAAATTAGGATGAGTTAGAACATTTTCAACCATGATTGTATGATACTAATAGGCATTTGTTGGTATGATTACACTTGGTCAGAATTTCGGTTCTTTCATTGAGTAATTCATTTTTGTATGTGAATAACATAATAGCTAAATTTTCTATCTGGAACAGAGTACATATTTTGCCACCCTTTGAAAGCTTGTCTGTTTTTTTTATACTCCACGTTATGTCTGGGTGTTTTCCATATTTTAATTTTAATTTCCATACGTGGTTAGCTAATTTTGTACAATTTTAAAGTTTTCCAGTTTAAATGTAGATCTATGATTATTCCATCTTTTCTTAAAAGTGTCTTTGGCTGATCCCAAATATGTTTTATTTTGACCATTTAAATGATGTACTTTTTCTTTGTAAATAACTTCTTTTGTATTGCAAAATTGAAGAGGGCATTTATTTTTGTCTCTATAGTTACATTCCTTATTAATGATTTTGTTTTGTACATTGCTATTTAGGTTTCTGACGTTTTGTTTCTTTTTGTAATTTTCTAAATTACTAGTACAGCTAGAACTCAGTTTGATTGTATCCCTATTCAAAATGTTGTTTAATTATGCGCTTTTAGAAAATGTTTATCGATCAGTTTAAAAAATATTTGTCTTATTTTGGCTTTTACTTTACTTTTAATTATATGGTGTATTTAACTAGATAATGTTTCGATGTATCAGACCTGCAATATTCACCAGACATTGCTCCGTCAGATTATGACTTGTTCCAATCAATGGCAAATGGCCTGGATAAGCATCACTTTTATCCTCAAGAAGAAGAAGAAGAAGAAGAATTTATTCGAAAATATATATTGAATAATTTTAATTATTCAACGTGTTGGATACTTCTATAATGAATGTAATACATTTATTTAACATGACATAATATGGGTGAAAAAGGGTCAGTCAGTTCAGTGCGATACGTGATATACGCTTGGGCGATCACGTCTCGAAAAAGCATGACTGACTAGACAGAAAATTCTCCCGCAGTAGGTATATAATACTTTCTGCAGTAGACTAGTTGCTAAGCAAGTCTATAGAACGCAATCTGTCATGTTATTTAATCTACAGCTGGAAGGAGAAGTGACACATAAATATCTTTCCAAAGTGTGTTAGTGCATAAGTGAATGCAACGAATTCAAATGGAATTCGAACTCGGGTTTCCGATTTCTAGCTCCGATTCGATATTCACAACCCTAAAACTCACACCCGAAAAGGGTTCAGACACAAAATAACAGAGACCGATTAATTTTCAATTAATTTTTTTAAACAAAATAAAAAAAAAATGTCTAAGAATTTCTATTCCGAAAATTAAATGGAATACACAATGAAATTGTTAGTGAGTGTGTTTTGCCTGTGTGTTTTTGTGTGAAGTGCACTCAGCTCTTCAAACTTCAGTGTTCAAACTTCATGGTCAGTCAGTCAGTCAGTTAAGTGTCATGCGTGATACACGGTTTGGGTGATCATCTCTTGAAAGAGACATAACTGATTGGGCAGAAGATTATCCTGCAGTAGATTCTCATTGATTTCTGTGGTAGACTAGTTGCAATCCAAGGCTATAGAACCCAATCTGTCTTGTTATTTAACACACATCTGGGAAAAAGAGACGGACTAAACTTTAGGAAACTTAGTTCGCTAGATCAATTAAGAATATGTAGTGAGTTCGATCCTCACTGGGTGCTTCATACATTCGATTTTGTGTCACATGTAAGCTATGCTTAAAAATCTAAAACTAAATGTGCTCATTTCTGTGTAGAATTGTATTTTAAAAGTAAAAAAAACACCATTGACAATCAATAATATGTACAGCATACATTACTATTATTATAATATAAACAAAATATATAACGTGAATTTCATCTTATAATACTCAACAATAATAAAGTATTATTTTCAGAAGTATAAGTTTACTTAAAAATTGGTTATTGTACGTAATAATGAATGTCAAAAGCAAAAAAATAGTATAGCCTAATGTTTTGTACATAAATGTATCGAGAAAAAATTAATCATAGAAACGCATATCTGATTAGCACAGTATTCTATATACTTGAAGAATATGGGTTTGTTGATATTCTAAAACCTACAGCAGTCATGTGTTCATTGATTATGTGATCTTTTCTATTGTTTCAACATCAATAACAAGTTTGCATTTCACGATATACGATGTCTTTCTTTGGATATTGTTAGCCATTTTCATATACATCTTCTTTAATGATTTTTGAAGATGCATATAATTTTACTGCTTAACAGCCAAAAACATTCTTGTACCCCTTATATTTGTCTTCTGAGACGTCTTGGTTGATTATTTTCATGAAGAACATAACATATACCTAAGCCATCTAATGTGACCATTGTAGCCCTAGTGTCATTATTAAAATTAAAGTTTGTTAAATTCGTTTTCATGCAATATTTCGTCCAACATACACGTTGTCATTATGTTGTTTATTTAAACGTTGTAGTTTGATTGAATGTTAATTATTATGTACATTTTCATTTGTTTGCATTTCGAACACGGTCTTCTAAATATATTTTCTTGCTGGTTAATCAACTTTTATACGCTTTTAATTATTTGTGACATTCTTAAAATCATTTTCTTGTTTTATCCTATGAACGATTAATTATTTGTTAATTATTTTGTAATTTACTACTTTTTTGTAGTTTCAAGTTTTCTCCCTATCACGTGACAATAAGTTTCCTCTCTTTTGGTGTTATATCCTTCTTACGACCCACTGCAATTTTTATCTTAAATAAAAAAAATAACCATAAAATATTATATTAGAATATCCAGGAAGTTCATGCCTATCATTAAAAGGAACAGAAAATAAAATGATACAATTACATATTTATTCATCTACACATGAACCATTTTGTTGCACCAAATTTATCTATTTTTCTACAAGTTCAATATTATGTCTTCCCATAATTTCGGTGGTTTCTTACCAATAAACTAATTAAGATGTTTTTACTAGAATTAATATTTTTGCCATTGAGAGTATTGTGCAGGGAGCTGAATAAATGAAAATCCGAAGGAGCAATGTCTGGTGAATATGGTGGATAGGGTAACACATCTAAACGAAACTGCAACAATGTTTGAGTTTTAGTTTTGTTTAACGGCATATAAAACTCTGTAGGTTATTTAATGCAAAAAGGTGGGGTTTTAAAGGGAAAACAGCATTTTTTCTGTTCGCTAATTCTGGGTGTTTTTTTGTTAATTGCTGCCATTAATTCTTCAAGTTGCTAATATTGCTTTTCCAAATCAGTTCGCTGGTTACTTGGCAGAAACTCATACTTCAGTATTTCTTTCAAATCCCACAAAAGGCACAGCATTACTTTTTTAGGTAGAGTAGCTTAGTTAGCTCCCGTCTCTTATCCCCATGATCTTTTTTGCTGAGCATTGTTGTAAAGGATCTAATTCTAATTACTCGTCACAAATTGCTTAAAAATGATGCATTTACTTTTGTTTATACAGCGAATCACAGGCAGGAATTCAATCGAAAGGATTATTTTCACTTAGATCTTGTGGTACCCAAGCATTGTAGCGCTTTGTGTAATCAATCTTCACTAAGTGTTCATAGATGGTAGACTTGAATTAATTTAATATTTCTCCTAAGTTCCGCGTTGTTTAATATAAGTTATTTTCAGTCAATGTCTTGATTTAGATGTCATCTGGCTGAGTGTTCTTCATCAATAAGGCTATAATCGTCAACTCTAAAATTTGCAACCCATTTCTGTACAGTCCTGTCAGCTGAAGCACCTCCACCTTATACATCACATATCTTTTTTGCTGGTTACAAGGCATTTTTGCGTTTATGATAATAAAAAGCCACCACGTAGTGACCTGGGGTAGGAAATGGTTGGTAAATTTCAATGCCTCCAAAACAAAGCTGTTATCAACTAATCACCATAGACAATCGCATCTACCTCCCATTAGCATGGGACAGGCTAGTCTCCCAGAGAGTAAAATACTACGCCTCCTTGGCCTTACACTCTCGGCGGACCTCAAATGGAATGACTATATTGAATCCATTGCCAAATCTGCTGCTATGAAAGTGGGCTCCCTGTGCAGGGCCCGGAAATTTTTCCCACCTGAATCTATTCTGCACATATACAAATCTATCATCCGCCCGTGTATTGAATATTGCTGCCATATCTGGTCGGGTGCCCCTGCTGCTCTCCTTGGGCTTCTTGACAAAATACAAAGGAGGATCTGTAACGTGGTTGATACTGACTTGGCAGACCGGCTGCAGCCGCTCTCACACCGGCGTGATGTGGCTTCCCTGTGCCTCTTCTACAAGTACTTTCATGGCTTCTGCTCCGATGAGCTTAGATCACTGGTGCCGCCTAAGCACGAATTTACACGAGATACTAGATTAGCAACGAGGTCCCACCCTTTTACAGTTAAACAAATAAGATGTAACCGTAAATTCTACTCCAACAGCTTCTTTTCTCGCGCTTCCCGCCTGTGGAACTCCCTTCCACAAGTCTGCTTTCCCGACAGTTACAATCTCCAGGTGTTTAAATGTAGGGTCAATAGACACCTCCTATCACACTAACTCCCAACTATTCTCACAACACTCTCATCTACCCAACCCTCATTCTCGGTATCCTTACCCGCCTATCACCCACCCTCTGTCATTTCCTATATTTAATCAGCCTTTCTCCACTCTACGTAGCCCCCTGCACAGTAGTGGCAGTGACATGCCTTGCTCGGGGTGAAACGCTTATAAAAAAAAAAAAAGTGTCTAGACTATACCTTATAATCATCCATTTTTATAAGGATACAAAATTGGCACGAATTAAGTCATTTTAAACTTTGTTTCTCAGATAATTTGAAGTGTATTCTAATCTAAGATGCAAGCATATCATATCTGTCGATAAATTTGACGTGTTATAAAGTGTTGAAACATGAATGGCTAAAAATAGGTATTAAATTTTCGGTCGATCCAATACAATCAGGACTAGAATTCCATCATAAAATCTCAATCTCCCAAATAACTTTTTGTAAGTATTTCTAATAGAAACATGTTATGCGCTGATATTCTTTCGGAATATTTCAAAATATCCCCATATTTTCCCAAATCTGCTGTTTGATACACCATATATTAGGAAAAAATTAACTTGAATAATAAATTCGGATACGTAATATGTTTTAGCTTACATCTCTTTAATTTCAAGTTGAAAACTAATAAGGCAAAAAATAAGGAGAATGTTTAATAATGCTGCAAACGTTAGGATTAATGTTTAAAGCTAATTGGAAAATCGTTCAGCAAAAGTTTCTAATTTTTAAGAGAATGATAGGCATGCAAAATAGAGAGTCGATATTGCATATTTTTAATAAATAATCTATTGATAAATTACTCAATTTTAAATTACTTCTGCTTATATTGTAACAAGTTGACGGACACATCCTTTGAGTGCATGATACTTTGAAATTATTATTAATGTCAAAAGAGTCATCAAACAAAATATCCATATTTAGTTCACAGCTCTATCAATATTTATCAAAGATGGATATTTTTTTCTTTATTTTTCTATTTGACCAAGAAATTATTGTTCAGACCATTAAGAAACTGGATTTCTAAATACTTTGCATTTTTAGCAATATTCATCATGCGCCAGTTATTTGAGAAAATATGATTTTCTTTTTTTATGCATATTCGTTCCATGATATTGCTAAATAACATAGTGTTTCTATATTGCAAATTATATTAAATTTTATTGTTAAAACTATTATATTGAAAGAAAAATCATTTTCTATATGAAATAATGCTATTAGTCTATATTTCCAAGATAAGGTAGTATTATATTACTGACATTGTTCGGCCCGTTGTCCTTATCTTTATTGCCATATTCACGACGTTTAAGCTGTTGTACGCTACGGACTTCTTCAGATAATTGAAATTTTGAAACAATAATATATAGGATTTATGATCGATTTATGTGTTGAGTTTTCATTTGTATATATATATATATATATATATATATATATATATATATATATATATATATATATATGTGTGTGTGTGTGTGTATATATATAAATGTGGACACTAAGGTCAACACCAAGTGGAAATAGCCTGTTTCATGCTTCAATGCAACGCAGTCTTCATGCCATATGTCTGAAGATTGCATTGAAGCACGAAATAGACTGTCACCGCTTGCTGTTAACCTCAGATTCAAACCTTTATCCTTATATTTAGACCATTACCCATAAATAATACATATATCATACTTTAAAAGCATATTTGTATTTCACTCTGAAAGCATGGTAGACTTTGAAGAAACAGTAACTACGCAAGCATCTACTTAGCGTTCATTCACTAATGAATTAGAACACTCTCAGCTACTGACGTATATTTACATGGTATGTAACACGTTAAAAGTCTACCGAGCACCCATAGCTAAGAGGTAGAATCGACGACTGATGTCAGTTCGGTCAGGTTTCAGTCCTGGCTAAAAGTAATTGGATAACTAACATTACAGATAAGCTGTGATACAGCGAAACAGATCTGTCGGCGGATGACTATATATATATATATATATATATATATATATATATATATAAAATCGAAAATCTAAGAGCGAGCCAACAACCTACCACGGTTTTGCTTAACAGTTCGTCAGGGAAATTGGCTAACGTCTTAGAAATTACGCAGCATATATGTAGAATTTCAGCTTAAACAAGGAAGACACAAACTCAAGAAAAGGGGCAATAAACGTTATTATGGAAAAAAGGGTTGAAGACAATTAAACGGGAGGCTAATTGAGCAAACAGTTTTTCATGTGAATGCATTTATGAAGAATTTCCTTTTATGAATTGAATAAATTCTGCGCGGGTTCGAATAAAGCAATGGCTAACTTTTCTTCCCTGCATAAATTGCAGAACTTACTCCTCGGCTTGTACTTAGAACATCGTTTTAAAATTTCTCATTTTAAAACAGGTTCAGCATTAGTAGATTTTTTAATGTCCCACACGTAAGACGCCAGAGAAGTGTTACGACAATATTTTTGGTGCTTAAAGGTACTTAAGTGGTTGTAATTAAAAGAAGCCTGCGTGGCACCTATATACACCTTAGGTTGGAGGTCCTTATCATTTTTATAAACCTTAACTTTATAAACCACGCAAGATTGCTGACATTTACCATTAAGGGGGCAATTAGATTTTATTCTACAATTACATGAAATTCTATTGTTAATGTCTGACGTTCTCATTTTGATTTTATTTCTGCCGTTAATGATTTTACCTATATTCGGCAAACAAGAATAACTTAATCTTATGTTATCTATATTGAAAACTTTATGAAGAGGATTATCTTTATCTAAGCGAGTAGCCAGATGTATGCAACATTTTATCGTTCAGTCCAGTGGCAGGGGGCAACGAGGAAAGACGTATTGACGCTTCACTCAGCAATTAGACCATCGAGAAACAACGAGCTGTAATGGACGAATAGCCCATCTCTTCGCCCATCAAAATCGCCAACGAAAGAATACATTGAAATAGATATTTTAACTAGGAATAAATTGCATTAGCACATGTGGAGGCAATCGTGGACGTCGACTGAGAATCTGCACAGCCCATAGTTCATGATTACTTGGATGGCTGTAAAATTTTTGAGCACTGAATGTCCAAACAAACGGTGCAGACGAAGCTTTGCGAACATCCGGAAGATTCTTATTAGAAGGGATGAAGAAAGTCATTGCCAGAAAGGCATCGCCGTCCAGTGGGGACGAAAGGTGACATAAATTTGTTAAAAGCGTTGCATTGAAATTGCATTTACTTTTTTATTTAACCTCGTCTGTAAGTTGTTTTGTTCAAACCATATGATATGACTTGGTATATTATGTTGGTATATAGGTAGTTACAGTTTTGATCATTGTTCTGCAGTTTTAGGTAGGGGCTCTAGAAGCTATATTGTCGGTATCCTTGTGATTTTTTCTTATGTTTTTCAACCAAGTAGAATATTTTTGCAGCCAATGTTAAAATCGTGACAATATTTAATATAGTTGAAATTATCACTAACATTTTTGTCGATATTTACAAACTCTGCGTTTGGTTCAAGTTCACAAACAAATCGATAAAACTTGATTAAGATAAATTGTTCGGAAAAATATTTTGACGAAAACCTTAATTCGCAGTTTAATAATTGAAAAGATTAAATATTACAGGACTTTATGATACACAATATTTTTTAAGTTAATATTATTCTTTTTAATGGCGAAGAAAACTCATAGGATCTCTTACTCTTGAGTATGTAACATACAGCAGGTTATGCGGAAATACTTTTCTCGGGTTAAATTCTAATTTTTGAAGCGTTTGGCGTCGTTTTCTATTTATAGTTCTCGTAAAATCAAGATGAACTGGAAACTGGATTCTTGTATAAATATAAAATTTAAAAAATATGCAAAATATAACACTGTATTGTTAACCAGTAAATATTATATAATCATTGTTTTTTTTTTAAATAGTGAAAGTTTTTTGTGTTAAGTAATAAAATATTTAATAAAAAGTGAATAAAAAATTATTGTACTTATTTACAAACCCTAGGAAACCAACTGTACTTCGTACTTCTGTAATTACTTGCACTTCTCCCAAAAATCTGGTTTTGTTCAGTCAATTTGTGGCTTTTAGAAGGTGTGACAAACAGACGGACTGACGGAAGTCACATACTTTTTTATCAGTGAGATGTAGTATATTTTCTGTATTAGTTTATATTCCTCTGATGATGCATTTACATTATTTACATTGTTTGGACTGTTGTTCTCATATTTATTGTCATATTCACGACGTTTCTGCTGTTGGAGTTCGAAGAGTACAACGGCCGAAACGTCTTGAATATGGCAATAAATATAAGAAAAACAATCCGAAAAATAATCTACTTTCTGTATAGATATATCTAAATAATTAGAATGTATCTGACCAGTTTTAGGCGTGAATTCCTTAACTGATTGCATGAATTATTGAAATGAAGTGTTTTTATTCAATTTTATTTTCATTTTACTGAATATGAGAAACACATTTGATCACATGACACTTTTGACAAGCCACATTGCTTGCGTTAACTAAAAGGAATATATTCACTACCATTTAACATCTTATAATATAGATTAGTATTTGTACATTCATTAAAAACATGCAGCGTTTCCTCTCACTGTGGTCTCACCACCTAGTTATTTGAATATGTTATGCAATTGCATCTGTTGTAAAAGAAGCAAGGGCGTTGTAGAAACTGGTAATTATTTTTTATTTCCTTAACAGGAAACAGTGGAACATTTTGTCCTTTGTTTCCCTTTCTTCTTGCATTACATCGATATTTAGTTGACCTACATATATTGAGGCTGTGATCTTAATTTGCTGAATGATTCAGAAGATGGAAACGCCAGCATTATTCGACTGAAAAACATAAAATGAACTTACATCTATCGTTTTATCATGTTTTAGCATTTATACGTCGCTGCATGCATCTCTTTACAAAGTATAAGAAACTTCTAAAATTTAGTAAATGATGCATAATATTTTATAGTTAGGTTAAAATATCAGTCAGTTATTTATTTACCATACCTGGTACATGCATGGACGATCATTTCTCGAAAGAGACATAACTGACCAGGCAGACGATTTTCCCTCTCTCAATAAATCCCGGGCCTGACATATAGATAGCCCCACTAATTAAAAATCCATATAGCTTTTATGAAGTATTAATCTTCAAAATGGCACGTGACACTATTTGGCCTAATCGGATTATTAGTTTACAAATTACTGTTAATTATGTGAAGCTACTGTTGCAAACTTTCAAAACAATGAAAAAAATCTGAATTTTGAGTGTTAATAAAACATTGTTTTCTGTTGGGAAACAAATACTGTTCAAGCAAATTATGTTATAAGGACTCTGCTGCGTCAGAAACAAAGATTAAGAGATGGTATGATGACTTTAAACGGGGCCGTACGCTCAAGTTGCCTAAAATCAGAAGTTGTCCCAAAAAACTCCAAATCAATCTACAAACTCGTTTTGGCCGATGGTAAATTGAAGTAGCGTGAATAGTAAAGAAATTGAACATATCAGAAGGCAGTATATTCACCATTTTGCATGAATATTTCTCAACGAGAAAGACGTATTCAAAGGGCGTGCCGCCTTTGCTCAGAGTCGATCAAAAGCAAAAAAGCGTCAACAATTCAGAGCGTTGTTTGCAAGTGTTCCAACGAAACAAGAAGGTTTTTCTTTTGTGACAACAAATGAAACATGGATCTAACAGTTCACTATGGAGTCAAATTGTTAGATAGCTGAGTAGACAGAAGCAGGTGAAAACTTCCAAATAAATAAAGACGCAAATATCAGCTTGCAAAGTTGTGACCTCCGTATTTTGGGATGCGCATGGTATTTTGTTCATTGATTACCTTGAAAAATAAAGAACTGTCAATGGTGAATATTACATGGCATTATTAGTGCGTTCGAAGAAAAAAATCGTCAAAAACCGGCTAGTAATTAAGAAGAAAAATGTGATCTTTTATCAATACAACGAACCTTGTGACAAATCGATCACAACGATGGCAAAAATACATGAATTGCACCTCGGATTGCTTGTACATCTACCCTATTCTTCAGATCTGGACCCCAGCGACTACCGGCTGTTTGCAAACCTCAAAAGTATGTTTAAAGGAAAGAGATTTGTTTCTAATGAAAAAGTAATATCAGAAACTGAGGGATATTTTGAGGCCAAAGACAAATCATTCTCCAAAATCCATCGAATTGTTAGAGAAATGTTGGAATCGGTGTATCAACCTAGAAGTAGACTGTTTATGAATAAAATCGAATTTTGCCTAAAAGTTGTTATTTTATTAGTTAGGCCCGGGATTTGAGTGATGTGTTAGGTTGCCATTACTTTCTGCCATAGACCAGTTGCCAACCAATGCTATAGAACCGAATACATCCTGTTATTCAGTCCATGTCTCGAAGAAGAAAAGATATATTAATATCTTTTCCAAGGGTATTTGTGCGTAAGTGAATGAATTAATTTTACTGAAATTCGAATTCGGCACTCCTATTTCTCATTCCGAGCTGATATCAATTACACCATAAAATATTATTCAGTCAAATCTCATGCCAGATGAAACATTACAAATTTAGCAAATCTAATATAATTTTTGAATTCTACTTTAAGAAATATAAATACAAGAATCTCAAGTAGCGTGTAGCTTAGGATTTAAAATGAATAGTTGATTTACCCACGACGCCAAGAAGATTAATAAAGGTGGATAATGACGAGAAAACACACCGGTAATTTTAACAAAACAAGATAAGGAATTCATTTACGAATTTACGCGCTTGAACTCTTGTCAGTAGCTAGTTTTAATAAAATAAATCAGCAGTTATTGAAATCTGTGTTCCTAATGAATTCTCATGAATCGGAAATGTTCATACAGCAGATTGTTCTGATGCCAAAAAACAAAATAATATAAAAAAATGTTTAATATAAAGCTAAGAGAGTTTGTTCCACGCAGAAGGAAAATATGGTTGCATATATTTACAATGAGACGAATGGATGTTCATTGACTGAAATACTGATGTACTACCATCTCTCTATGTGTGTGCCATTTGCACCCAGATGTGTTAGTCTCCTTTTGTCTAAAACTGTTTACGTGTAAATAAAATGGTTTAACTTATAAGAAGGAATATTGCCATAAAACCTCCATTATATAAGTTTGTAAAAAAGTGTCAAACATTCCGTAGGTTTAACAAATTGTCATGAAGCAGAAATGTTTATAGAGATTAAATGATCTGACAGAAAAAAATATTCAAAAAAGCTTAACGCAAAAGTAAGAAAGTTCGTGGCTCACCAAAGAGATACACGGTTGCATACGTTCAAATGTAAACGACGAATAATGTTTTGAAATACTTAGATACCTTGGATTGTTCAAATAAATTTCTTTGAAGTGCTTCATGCTTGGTTAAAAGACGATAATTTAATTGACGGTAATTTTACACTCGCGAAAACTTGAACACTGGTTGCTGGTCGCAAAACATTTTGCATAACTTTAGACAATCCTCTCTTATGAATTTAATTTTTATCCTCGTTTTATATAAAAAAAAACTTCGCATAGACTTGCAATTTTCTTTTATTTTTCTTATTAGCTCAATTTCTGTAACGTCATGGTTTTAATTAGCCCAAAAACAATTTCTCATAAGCTCACGACTTTATTTACATTTTCTTAGCTCACCGGTCAATCTGTGTGAAGTCATTGTTTTCATTGATCCAAATAAATAGGCTCACGAATTTATTTCCTGCTTCTTCCTCTGTCCTACGAATTTGAAGGGAATGATAAAGGGAATTATAATAATAATAATAATAATAATAATAATAATAATAATAATATCTCAAACCATGTTCTGTTCTTGCTGGTTTCAGTCGAAAATTCTTTTTTAAATTTTGAAAAATTCCTTTAGTTTCCATAGTTTTCTCAAACTTGAGTTTTATATGTACTATGTGCTCATTCGTCTACTTTCATTAACGTTTCAAAATGAAGAAAATAATAGGAACTGATACAATTTCTGTTGAAATCTACAAAAATGAATGCTTGATTGGATACAAGATAAAAGAAGAAAATATAATTAATGAAAAAGATAGGTATGTTAAGAAAAAACTTTGACATGAAATATTCTGATATTAAATTGAAAAGATATGAAGAAACTTTACAAAACAAGAGAATAACTGATGTTAGAAAAGTTCTCTATGTACAAATGATTTAGATAAAAAATATGAATGATCTCTAAAAATGCTTCTTATTATGAATCATGCTGACAGAAATACATTAGAATGTAGATGTATGATTTAAATAGCTGAGGATGATAGAGAGAACGAAGGGGTTTAAGGATGAGCCAAGGGTGCCAAGGCACTTAAGCATGTTGGTTCTATTTTAAATCGAAAGTTATTTTTACGTTTTACTCGGTATACTTACATTTCACGTTAAAAAGAAAGGATGTAGTTGAATAAAATGAAGGAATGTATAAAGTCTACAAAAAATAAAAAGAAGATGAAAAACAATTGTGCAAAATGCTGGTTTTTAATTTTTATCTATGGTGGAAAAACGCATTTTCAAAAACAAGAAATAAAAATTCATGATAAGGGGAATATCATATTGTAAAAAAGGGAATTTATTTGTTAACCCACATATATATATATATATATATATATATATATATATATATATGTGTGTGTGTGTGTGTGTGTGTGTGTGGCTACTATCTGTGTATGTATGTGTGCGGGTATGTATGTATGTAAATATGTTTGTGTGTGTGTAAAATATGCGCTATTTATGGATGAAGATTGTCCAGTATCGGATATAGAGCGTTCATAGATATAGATTTATAAATGTTGATTTCTATTCCCAAATTCATTTTCGCTATCTATCTTTTTCTCTTTTCTCTTCCTTTCTCTCCCTCTCTCTTTCCTTTCTTCACACACACAGATATATGTAGCAAAACGCAATCACATTTGTAAATTCCAACTATGATAAAGTTCGCATTTATAAGTGCCCATGACAACGTAGAGCCCATAAAACGTGAGATAAATATAAAATTATATATTTATATCAGTTGAATATATGGATCGAAACCCGGATGAATAGGATAATTAAAGAACAGGTGAGAAAAAGTGTTTTTAATCTAACATGTTTACCTTTAAAAGCTTCGTTAGAAATTTTTAAAAGACGAATTTTTTGGAAATTTTTTTCAAATTAAAAAACTCCTTTAAAAATCCACAGATACAGTCTGTTGATTGAGGTATGTTTTCGTTTATCAGATACGTGTCCTGTGTAAAAAAATTATGAATGAAAGTTAAATATAGTAGAAAACTTATGTCTGTTTAAGTGTGTATGTCTCGTGTAAAAAAAACCTTAGATGTGTATTATGAATGTAAGTATATGTAAGCGAAAATAATGCCTGTCAAGAATATTTAAACTATAGACAAAGTGTGTTTATATCCCGGTAAACTTAGTATGTGTGAATGACAGCAACAAAATACACTTCCGTTCAAAATATGTAGCAAGTATTGTATACACATGTCAAGGACACTTTTTAAATGAGAGAAGCATGTATGAATGTGTGCGTTATGATTAGACAAATTTAGTAAGAGAAATATGTTAAAGTGAAACATGTCACCACACCTTTTCCTACCTGTCCTTTATATATTCTATTCATTATATATATGCACACACACACACACATTTATATATATATATATATATATATATATATATATATATATATATATAAAAGCAAAAGGAGTTTAACTGTACTGATGAGCTGTGATACAGCGAAACAGATCTGCCTGCGGATGACTATCTATCTATCTATCTATCTATATATATATATATATATATATATATATATATAATTTATTTGTTTAAATATTATTTTAATGGATACTCATGTGACACCTTATGCCCGGTGCTGGCGTTCGTTGTGACGCTTATTCTTGTCGACGGTCGTGACGGCACTAGTTAAGACACTGCCACCCGGCTGGCCGGTTGGTTCGGTCGTTGTTGCTCGTCGTGACGATCTCGTCACAAAAGTTGGTTTTCCAGACGTCTATTGCAACAACGGTCCACTGCCCACATTGTGAATTGATCTCAGAAAGCCGCGTTGAACAATTTCGGTAGTCGTCTTTCCAGCAGACCGGACACTGATGTACATTTGTGGTTAAAAGTAAACACGGCAGCAAAAAAAAAAAAAAAAAAATAATGAATAAGGTCGAATACGCCCGGAGATTTGTTAATAAAGTCTTTATAATAATAAAAAAAAATTATTGATTACAAAAACGGCAAGTACAATTGTCGGAACGCCAGTTTACAACGGAGAGAGGATTCGCTTAAAAATATCAGAGCTTCAATGTTTAAATACGAGTGTCTTTTCCAAGTTTCGTGAAAAATATTAGAGCTTTTCAATTTCTTTTTGAAGTCTTTTCACATGTTTTCTATAACCAGAGCTGTCAATTTTCTATGCAACTTTTAAACAACAAAGGTCTTTCGGGTCCTTATCGGAGCTTAACGGAATTTGCCGTATCAGAAGCAGCTAATGGCAGAGACGTGGCGGCCGTGTGTGGGGGTTGGTTTATCCTTGTTGCCTGGAAGCTCTCAACTACTCAACTGATAAAAATTATTTTCATAGCAGTGCGGGCTTTTTGTCGAGAATAATCAGAAATTTTAATTCTCCCAAATAAGTTTTAAAACAATAACGTTATTTCGGGATTCCTATCGGAGGCGCATTAGCAACATTAACTCTAAGTTAAAAGGGCGGCAGGCTTCATTCGACATTAACTCTTCGACCATAAGTTCTATGGTAGGCGACAAGCCGTGGGTCATGGTTCCCCAGTTGGGAACCTTTTTCCACAGTCGTTACATTTCGACTATAATTCCAGAGACTCACTCCGACTCTACACTGAGAACAACTCACAGCTTCTCACAGCTACTGATTTCTCGCTCTGAGTCTCTATTTATATAACCCGCTCCAATCCTCTCGAGGGATCTAGTCGACTTGAAGCCTTCGACCAATGAGATTGTTTTCCATCCACTCGATTTGAGGGAGGGCTATGGCTGGACGAATGGAATATCAACAACTCACTTCCTTTCGATTACATCATATTTAGATCTTACAATTCCCACAAATTTTTGTTCTCAGGGAACATTTGTTGGGGAAATTTTAACCTCGCCTGACCACATCAAACAAATGCTGGGATTTTGTTTTGGCTACTTATAAAATTTTAGCTTGTCCAAAATATCCGCTTCGAACACGAAAGAAGAATGATTATATTTCTACCTTTCTTTCCTATCTATTAATTGTTCTATTGCCCGAATTTTACAAGTACATGATAGTATTAAAATAGTTAATTTTTCTATTGCCCGAATCTTACAAGTACATGATAGTATTAAAATAGTTAATTTTTCTATTCCACCGGAGTTTACAAGTACATGATGTTATTAAAATAGTTAATTTTTCTATTCCCCGGAGTTTACAAGTACATGATAGTATTAAAATAGTTAATTTTTCTATTCCCCGGATTTTACAAGTATATGATCTCCTTGTTGCATTAAACCAAATAAAAGAAAGTAAACCGCGGGAGATAGTGTCACACTCGTATTTGAAGAGATATTCTGATTTTTATAATTAAACAGTATATTTATATACATCTACTTCTTTGAATAAACGAGAAATATTGTTTAAAAATATATGCGTCCCTAGGCAGGATTCAAACTTGCGTCCTTTATCAGAAAATGTCGATTGATCTGACATGTCTTATAAGTCAAACAAAGTCTGAAATAATGCTTTTAAACACCTATTTTCCTGATTTTCGATGAAGTAAATGCTACAAATTATGGATTGCTATTCCATTAATTCTTACTATTACTAATATATATATATATATATATATATATATATATATATATATAATCTTCTTTATTATAATAGGGAGGATTATTAATCAATTAATTACTTCATCATATTTTTGTTGCTTGTTTATCACTGGTATCAATGTGATGTAATAATCTGCTCTTGTCTAAATTACTTACAATGTGATTTGTCATTATATACTGATGAATAAATTATCTGTGGCACAAGTCTCTTATGTAGGGATGGATAAAAATGCTGATCATCCTAACCTATCCCACTCCTAGCTAATCCAAATCAGGACTCATTATCACAATAACTCCCCTATCTACATTCAATTTCTATCATGTATCAAATATTGCATTTTCATCGGGGTCCAAATAACACACACTTGATTATGAACAATTTTTACAAAGCATGGATGTGTCGAATTAATTAGATATAGAAATACGAATGAAATATATTACTACTTGACAAATCATTATAAAAGGATGATTTCTCAAATATTAATAATTTCTTACATCCAATTATTTCGACACTTACATGATTTGAAAAAATACAACCTAAAAAGAAAAAAGAGCTATATTAACGTTATTGCTTAATGGGAAAACAACATTAGAAATAGCAAAAATATAAAAACAAAAAACAAACAAATAAAAATATACCTAAAAAAGAAGTTTAGCAAACTTGTAAGAAAAGTGAAAGCAAGCAAGCAGGCATTAAGAATGACACAAAAATCAATTTAAGTAAAATTAAAACGTTAATAAGCAACGAATTTGGATTTAAAAGCAAAAATAGTTGAGAAGCTGATTTGGTGAATATAAACAGAGATAAATGTAGTTAAGTAAAGACCAAAAAAAAAATCAAACAAACTATGACCTTTAATTATACAAGAAAAAGAGAAACGTGCAAGAAATATCAAAGAATTAAGAGAAACATTATTTTTCTCACGGCATTTTGTCGGTATGTCGGCCTGAAGTAAAACCTTGCGTTGTGAGGTTTGATCCTTACGGGATGTCTACATCTTTTGTCATACGCAGAACAGACTTAGTAAAAAGCAGCAGGAACCTTCCTCAAGGATTAGAGAGTTCATTGGATAAACCTTATAGACAGAGATTAGAAACAACGTGGAAATAAAAAAAAAACATAATGGTGACAAGATAAATGGAGCTTATAACTGGAATTCCGTAGATAAAAAGTTATTTGAGTGTTAACCATGTAGCAAATTCAAATTCAAAAACAAAGTCTTAACGCAAATCATTGAGTTTTAATTGACAGAATTACAAATAAGTATGACTATTCAAAATCCACAATATAAGTTGCAGGCGTTGTTGACGTCTGTCCTCAACTCAGCTGCAAAATGCCAACTCCGCTTAAATTATGAGCACAATGCATTTTGATAATCTTTCTCTTTTCACCCCGGGACAAAATAACCCATCTTTTCCCGCACAAAAGTAAATGATGTCTTCATCAAACAAATGCAGACAGATGTCAATCAGAGGCGCTATATCCAAATATTATCATTCCAGCCTGGTGAGAGAGTGCTTGCTAAAGAACGCATACAGAAACTGCTTTAGCGAAAGATCTAAAGAATATATATAGCAGAAGATATAAAGAAACATATCTTCATATCTTATTGTTTACTTTCTTTTCTTCTCATATATCAATCCATAAAACAATAGTACTTTATTAAACTGTACACATAAACTGAAATAGCTTATGAATTAAGTAGCATCTTTCAAGACGTGAAAGAATCAAAGTTGGGTCTCGTTTTAGTGGTACACAAAGAAAGTAAACCGGAGACCACATTTAATATTTCAAACGTGTACGTAAGAACTTGTAACTCTGTCTTTATATCATCTGTTTTTGGTGTATTGGCTATTTCTATAATTGATGTATAAGTTTTCTTACGACCATATTATACAATACGAAAAATAATGGTGGTGAAAAAATGCATAAAATAACAGACCGATTGATTTGCAAGACCTTTTATTTAACAGAACTAACAAACGAAAATTTTAAGAGTTTCTTTTCTTAGAAATGAATCAAATAAACAGCGGAAATTTTCAATGGATGTATTTGAGTGTGACTTACATGTGTAGGTGTTCTTGTGCGTGAAGCGTCTACAGCACTTTGACTTTAGTGGAATAAGTTGACGACACACCTTTCGAAAAAGGAAAAACTAGGAAGGGAGAGTTACCTATGAGTACACTTGTTTTTATGCCTTCGGGGCTGCAGCTGATACTATGTTTATTAAGGGCAGCTGCTAATAGGTTTTCATTTAGGGCTGCTACTGATACTGTGATTTGTAAGGCACTACCCGTGTATGCGTTATCATTTTTGATAAAGTAGTATATAGTTTAGTAAAAAGACGGGCCTGATATTCAATTTACAGGTTTGACAGACTTTCCATCCTATTTTCAGCAAGTTATCGATTTATATTTCTAATTATTCATATCAAGAGAATTTATTAAAGCATCCAATGCATGCTTTTAAATTAAAGTTCCAATATATGTTTTATGAATGATATTATCTAATTAACTATTCAAAATAAAGCACATATTTCTAGCATACATGATGTACAGAAGTGGTTAAACAGTTTTTGTATATAAATTTATAATGCATCTATTTTGCCGATATTCTTGCAACGCACGCTCTCATGAGTATATTATATACATTTATTTACCAATAGACACAGATTTAAATGGCAATAATTGTAGAGATAATTTGAGATATTTGTTTTATTGAGTTAAAATTATTGTCTGGCGAGGTAATAAATCTTGATTGTTTTACTCCTGAACAAAATGATTGAGAACTCGAATAATTTGTTGAGGCATGGTTGTCGGAAGAGAGATCAATTTGTCCTGCGTAAGTCAGAAACATTCGCTGACTGCATCAAAACAAATGTGATATTTAAATAAAACAAAACAATATTGGAAACTCTAAACGAGTGTAAAGGTGAAACAGACACGAAGGCATTCAAGGTGTACAGGAAAAAGAAATAATATTAATATTACTCATATCATTACTGCCAATAATAATAATAATTAATAACATGATTGAATTCTCAAAACAGAATTATTGCCATTAATAACCTTGGAAACCCAACGTTTCACTATAGCTTCAATCTCTTGAAATGGACTCTAAATGACATCATATGAATAAATTCTAAAACAAGAAATTTTCATGCATGAAAAGGGTGATACAGACCGACTATACATACCACCTAAAGAAGGTGGAAGAGATTTTATTCATCTAAAATTGTCATACAAGACAACAAATATTGTCTTACTAACATACGTGGAAATGACAAAGGACGGGATGATACAATTAGTAAAACAACATGAAAACAGAAAAACTATTCAATAATGGAAGATGGCAGTAAATGCAAACAAGATTTACATTTATTAGATTCTGTAGAAAACCAAAACAGAACCCATGTACCAACTATTGCTGGAAGAAATCTAAAAAAGAAAGCCAAGGATAAAGCTCGAGAAGAGATGAAACAATGCTGGCAAGACAAACCTCTGCATGGCCAATATTCATAATGTGCCAATAAACTATGTTGATAAAGTTAACTCTGAAACCGAAGGCTTTATTCTTGAAATCCAGTGTCTTTCTCCTATTATTTCAGGCAAATATTATATATAATATGGTTCCAAAATGAAGGTTCTGTGACAAATACCAGAAAACATAAGACCATCTAATCTCAAGATTTTCTGTCAATCATTTAACTGCCATACGTGATACACTCTTTGGACGATCATGTCCCGAAAGAAATATAACTGACTGGGCAGAAGATTATCACGCAGTAGAGTGTCTTTGCATTCTGCGGTAGACTGGTTGCCGACCAAGGCTATAGAATCCAATCTGTCCTATTATTTAATACATAACTGGAAGGATATTTGTGCGTAAGGAATTCAACTGGAATTACTTACCCTAAATGAATAAAAATATTGTAACGATAGAGTGGGGCAATGTTTACACTAGGCAATGTGCAAACAGGTAAGAAATTACTGGTTACAGAAACAGAAAATTTCACCATTACATGGGATTACCCCATCTACACAGACAGGAAAATTGAAGCCAATAGGCTGGACATTGTCAAAAACCAAAAAAAAAAAAAAAAGAAAAAGATCATGCTAATTGATAGGGCTTGTCCAGCTGATTGTAACATAGCAAACAAGGAAGCTGAAAAAAATTAAATTATAAAGACCTGAATATTAAAATTAATATTAAAACTACCTGACTTATGTTTTTTCTGCAAACTTGGTAGCGTGATCATAGCAGGAATCGAAATATGATGAAAATGATAATAAAATAATGATGACAATTGCGTTGACCCTAATTTCTGTTTCTATATTAAATATGCAGAAAAATGACCATATTGTATCAGGTTGCATAATGTTAGCAACTACTGTATATAAAAATTCGCCATGATAGAGGGAACCAATATCGGCTCTGGAAATATGCCATTTTACGGAAGAAACCTGTATGAACATCCCCCATACGCGGTTATAAATAGCAATTTTATGGGACATTACAATACACACAGAACAATAAAAAGCTAATCGCCCAGACATCAGAGATGCCACAGGAAAATAATGTTTTCTTATTGTACCTGCTGATTGTAATGTAGCTTTCAGAAATCTATCAAACTACAAGGATCTTGAAATGAAAATGTCAAAAATGAAGGACATAAGACACCAAAAGTTCCATTTGTTGTTGGAGCCTCTGAACTGATTGAAAAAGTTTCGGATAGATTCATTGAAGGGGTTCCTTGTAGCTAATACCTTAAAGAAATACAAAAAAGAACAGATGAAAAGTAAACATTACGAAGAGCTTCATCTGTGTTTTGTTTTTATTTGTTTGTGTTTTTTAAGTGAACAGGGAAAATATGAAGCCATTTATACCTTAATTCTATGATGATAATAATAATAATAATAATAATAATAATAATAATAATAATAATCAAGACAATGATATAAAAGAACATGAAGGTTAATGATATAGGATAAAAAGAAGGAATATATAAACGCATATATATATATATACAAACAGACAGAGACAGAATGAGAGAATGATGTTGTGCCGGGTAATGGAGAAAGCGTTACAATATAAAAGAAAAGGATTTGTCATAGAACAATTGCACATGTTCAAGTAAAAAGTTTTCTTCAACAGAAGTGCACAGCCTCGACAAAAAACGCAATGCAGATTTGGAAGCGACTGGAAGACCATAACAGTCGGTTATCATTCTTCCTGTCTTCATGACGTTGTGTTGAAACTAGAAGACGCTCCAGACGTAGTCGGCCAAGGGAAGCGAACCAGGGGTGCTATGAGGCCGGAGCTTGATCAAATTTTCTTTTAGGTTGTGATGTTTACCATTACTAATTTCAGGTAATCGTAGATGATAATGACCTGAGGGTGTTGCAGTAACACAGTCGACCTGATGACAACAAACCAAACTATCAACCAACTAACCAGTGTTAACTTCAATGTGTACTTATAGATTTACATATAGTATATCTCTGACATGGAGCAATTTTATGCACAACTATAGCATACCTTACTTTTAACATTAAAAATTGATGCAGAGCTAGTTGCCCGCCATATCGAGGAAAATAAAGGATAAATTCGTCTTTTAATCAAATAGTAAAAGTTATAAATTTAAAGAGTCATAGTCTAAAGAAAGTAAATCGATTTGTTTTATTTCAGTATTAGAAGAAATAACAGCAAGTTACAAATCGAAATATCTGAAATTGCAATTCTTCACTTTAAGTGCAAAAACATTACTCTTGTGACGGTCAATCAAATGAGCATTAAGAATGTCACTAGCTAAAAAAACAAAAAAAAAAAAACAAAAAAAAAAAAACAAACGAACAAAAGACCGAAAAACCTGACACGTCAACTCGATTATTGAGAGTAATACAAAGTGTCAGATGGAAACAACATAGGTCCAGTGAAGAAATGTATGGGAAACTCACAAAGATTACGAACACAATCTGTGTAAAAAAATATGCGGTTATGTCACAATAAATAAAATGGAAAACAAATTATAGGAAGGGAACAGAATGTGGACCGGCGAGAACATTTGTCAATCAACTTATAGACGACATGGATGTAAGAAAGGAAGACATAAGTACAGTAACGCATGAGAGTATTGGAAAAGGTGGTAAGAAGTGCTTAATATATACATATGAGGGTAAGTAAAAAAAATCTAAACATTTTCACCATAGCATATATATAAATGTATGTGCAGATAATGTTTGGCTCTTAATATATATATATATATATATATATATATATATATAGTCATCCGCAGACATATGTTTTGCTGTATCACAGCTCATCAGTACGGTTAGACATTGATTGCTTTTTAACCCAGGATTAAAACCCGACCGAATTGGCGTCAGTCGGCGATTCTACCTCTGAGCTATGGCCGATTGGTAGAAGAAGGCAGACTTTTTAGCGTATACACTATCATTATACACACCCAATAGCCAGAGTGCTCTAATTTATTACGGAATGAGCGATGCGTACATGCCAGAGTAGCTACCGTTTTTCAAAGTCTACCATTCTTATATATATGATCAGGTAGTACTATTACTTAAACAAGTCTTGGTGAAATCGATTGTCAATCTTTGTTTAAATTTCTATTGTATTTTTCGAATTTTCACTGTTACAAATTCAAATCAAAATTATAAATAAGAAATAGAAAAAAATGTTATACACAACGTCTGATACTGGTATGTCATTATTATTTTTGCTTGAGTGTTGTTTCTCTATCTGTCAGACTATCAAGTATTGATCAGCGAAATTAAGCACCATCTAGCCTGGTCAATATCTAAATGAGTGACCGCTTTGGAATACCTGGTCGATATGTTTGTGGTGTAATTTATAACGACTTGAATTTGGAAACCGGAGGACTGAGTTTCAATTCTAGTCCAATTTTAGTTGGGTTCATTATATTCCCTTAAGCACAAATAGCGCATTTATAATTATTTTCATCCAAGCAATACGAACATGCCACTAATACGCAGAGGTTATGTACAGGGAAAGAAAATGTAACATTTTTAGTGATGAGAATTGAGGATAAACCAATAAAAGGAACAGCTTTCAGGAAAACTGAATATGACGACTGGCGTTGCATTTAAGTTTCTGGGGACTGTAAGTGACAGGGAAGCAAGAAGTTGGAAGCGATCTCTTCAGACAAGAGATTTGTCAAAAGAACAGTAAAACGGTGAGATTTAGTTGCTTGTCTTGTCAGTTTACTACCATACATGGTACACACTTGGGCGACCATGTTTCGAAACAGACATGACTGACTAGGCTGACAATTTTTCGCAGTAGGTTGCCATTACATTCTGTGGTAGACGGATTGTAAACCAAGGCTTTAGAACGCAATCATATTTTCTATTTGACCCATAGATTAGTATTTTCCCAAGGGTTTTTGCGCGGAAGTGAATGCAACGAATGCAACTGGAATTCGAACTCGGCTCTTCGATTTCTCGTTCTTCGTCGATATCTCTTGCATCACAGTGCACATCCAGTAGTACGCTTAAATTCGCGCAAAGGAAACACAAGAAAATGCAACTCATCAGAACAATTAACATAAAAAAATATTTGTAGAAACCAAAGAAATTTCAAGTCATCTCGGGATCTTAAGACAAGGTTGATTAGAATTTGAGACGTTTCTTTGAATTTTGTCAAGAATCTCGAGATATATAGTAGGAGCACCAGATAAAATGAGCACGAGGAATTATGGTGAGATTTTTTAGCACGACATTGTGAACCAATATTTCAAGCAGTAAATCTAGCAATTGTTTCTCCATTTAATGTCAGTTGAAAAGAGGCGCAAAATGTTGCTCTCCTAGAGTTTAGAAAGAGTCGTAGAAAAGGTGTGATTAAATGAAGCTAAATTTGTTTTGGAGGCGTTAACATTTAAGCCATTCTTTGTGCCCATTGGGCACTTATCTGAGGTTTATTTCGTAAACAGTTGCCAGTTTTACTTTAAATTGTTGTGTTATCTGCATATATTCCTAATTTTAAACTTATGACATTGGAAAGGTCGTTGATGATGAACAGAAATATCTTAAGCCCGGTAATAGAGGCCTGGGAGTTCCATGATTTAATATGAAATGAAGTAGAAGCGATTTTATTCAGCGCAAGCTTCATTACACGAGTTATTAGGAAAGATTGGATTAGGCGAAATATTCGTCCAGAGATATTGAGGAAAAAAGGCTGCATGCCAAAACCTGCCGAACACCTTTGATATATCTAGGCTCACAGCCAGAGCTTCGTATTCTTATCTAAAGCTTGATAGGCAAATTCAGTGATGGCTGTTAACACATCGACGGTAGCGATAGAGAAACGGAAGCCATATTGTTTATCAGAATGGATGTCATGCGAAGTAAACTGCTCAGCCTATACAGCATTGATTAAAGCCTCTTATACTTTGCCAAAAGTTGCAAGAGGAATTTCGAAGAGAGAAATGGTTCCCCAAATTCCTTAAAATATTGACTAGAGAAGAAAACTTCCAAGAAGTTGTAAAGCAAAATGTAGTGAGACATTTATTGTAAAGTTTGAAAATATTCAGGCCCACTTTTCTTTAAGACAAATGCAGGCATAACTACGAAAGCGCAAGCCTTGAGTGGGTTAGAAAATTGTAGCTGAAATCATAGACGGAATTACTCAGCAGAGATACTGTTCAAAGCATGAAGACTCCAGATATAATTGGAAGATAATTTCTGGGATGACAATGCTTCCATAAAGAGAGGTGGGTACTAAGGATCTGATCTTCAGTACATCTCTGCAGAGACGCCAGGAGTCTCGCAGACAAAACATGTGAAAAGCTATATGTCATCACATTCTTTCAGAGAATAGTGACTTTAACTCTGTTGCAAACGTATAAGTCCAACTATTTCCACCAGATATGGCTTAATTAGTTGAACTTGACAACAAAATTCCTTTCTTTGACATGCTAATTAACAACACTGATGACAATAAATTCACTATCTCACCGTATAAAAAACCAACTAGCAAAAATCGCTCCACACTCAATTATATTAGCGAATGCCCCCACTATTACAATATAGCCATTATAAAAAATCTACTAGATCGTGCAAAAACCAATTCGTCTACAAAACAGATCTTCCACAGCGAACTAAAAAACATAAAACAGACACTCATCAACAATAATTTTCCCAATTACATAGTTGATGAACAAATACGACATTTTCTTAAAAAATTTAACACAGAAAAAACAACACATGGCACTAGCGCAACCAATCCCAAACATATCACTCACTTATATCGTAGCCAAATGCACTCCAACTAACAACTAGACGAAAATATCCTAAAGAAAAAACCCCCAAAAAACTCCTAAACGCTAATATTTCTCCAACAGACCCAAACAAAAGAATAAATTTTATCATATATTACGCTAAATCCACTACATCTAATTCAATCGTCCTCCCCCACCGTTAGCGATTTGCAAAAAACCAATGTAGTTTATAAATTCAAATGCCCTTTTCCAGAATGTATCTCTAACAAACTAAATAATATCTACATTGGCCATACTACCAACTCGCGTCGGACACTACACATAAATGACAATTCAAACATATTCAGACATTTAAAACATCACGGTTATCAATGCACACTTCTCAGAAAAACACTAGTTGAAAATACATGTATACTTAGACAAGAAAATAATAAACGAAAACCCAAAATCCTAGAAGCTATCTGCATCAAACAGCTTAAACCTAGCTTAAATAAAATAAATTTTGATATCTCTACTAACATATTACAATGCCTGTAATCGACGGGAGAGGTCATAGTTACTATGCTTACCCTCTCTACCCATAGTGCAGACCAATCCCCTCATGCCACGATACCCTCATGTGACCAAGAACCATACCGCCACCATCTTTTCACCGTCTTCGGCCATCCGCCACTTTAAAAATGGACTTGTCTCTATGTTTAATTCTCTTTGTTTAATTCTACTTTGTCAATAACTTATATGTTCACTCTTTGATAATGGCTTATGTAAGCCGAAAGCTCAGACCGGATAAAAAAAAACAATTACTGCGATTCTTGTTGTCTTTTAACGATAGTACTATCAAGCTTCTCAGACTATACGAAAGGATCCTGCATAAAATAGACAAAAAATGACTATATTATTAAACGAAACCTGTATTAATGAAAAGATGCTGCCAAAATACACACAATATATATATATATATATTCTCTTTTTATATTAAACCAAAGGTTCTATGTGATTCTGTTAAACTTGACGGTTAATGTATGTCCATGAAATCATCAAGGCGCTATTTACAAACACAGACTGACGTCCTAGTGATGAGTTCGCCGTTTTCTTTTTTTTTTTCTAAATTCTACATCGCTCACATAGAAACAACATTTATTGCTCTAACCAAACTTATGTTCGATCTTTCGATGATCTTTGCTAAAGATACAAGTCGAAAAATATTCTAAAAATTAAAGAAATCTGCAAAGAACACTCTGGTTATTACTGCTTTTATGAACTTTAAATTTAATAACCGAATTCCTTCTCTTGGCGTTAATAATTACAATTTTACGATATCACTATAAAAAGTACACAAAAACTTTTGAACTTATTACAAAAATGTACGCTCTCGTAGATGAAATTGCTTTTATAAAAATATAAAAAACATTAATCTAGAAAAAATTCATTTTTGCAGATGTCATTTTATGAAGAATAAAGCAAACATTTACATTATTTAGACTGTTCGAACTCTTGTCCTCATCTTTATTGCCATGTTTACGACGTTTCGGACATTGTTCGCTACGGTCTTCTTTAGGTGCGAAAAAGTTTGAACCAATCTCTTTCATTCGATTGCTGGCCTATATCATTCTCATTCCATGTGTGATGCCACTTCCGCATACCAGCTATCTCGCTTTAACCCAAATCTCTGAGTTATTTGGTCACTACTTCTGTAGCCAGGTATGGAACTCAAAACTGTTTCGGTCAAGTCACTTGAATCAACTAGTGCCTATATCTACTGTGGCATGAGAGCACATTGCCCAATTCGAGTGATTTTACTAATTAAATGCCACATATCCAACTGGAATTCGAACTCTGCTCTCCGTTTTCTCGTTCGGAGGCGATATCTACAGTACTACAAGGCAAATTCAGTCAATTACCAAAGGCCAAAAAGGAAATGGCCAAAATTACCTAATCTAAAATATACAGACAATCAAAATAAGGTGAAGGAAGAGAAAATTAAACAACAGATATGCTCTACCATGATAACAGAACAGTTACTATGACTTGTGCAACTACCAAATCTTCTCCAATAACTTAAAAAAGACATCGATTTTTTATTAACATTCACATCATCTTCAAAATCATGAGGGTGTTAAGAAAAAAGAACAGTGACTTAGTCTTACTGACTTGGACAAACCGTTGCTCTATTTTCTCTTGTTTTCATGTTGATTGAACATTTCCATGATGGATAGAAGCATTGCTTCTAGACCAATCAATCATGTATTGCTGCCATATATAAACTGGAATTTCCCAACTCTCACATTCCAGTCTTATTAGACACCGGTATCGTTTATGCAATCTTTTCGCAGAACGCAATCGGTAATCTTCACGCAGCAGCCTCTCTCCCACAACCGCAACGTTACTAGATATCACTACGCTGTCACCATTTCCATGGCAAATATTCAGATGAGATAGTTCAGACATTTGTATTGAAGATGCGCTATACTAATTCCACGGAGTCGAATCATCGTTACGTGTAAGAAGCTTTTTACTTTTTGATTGCAACTTTGTGGAACAGAGTCGCTCGTATGCTTCCTAAAATCCTAACCTCATGAAATATCATTCGTTATCAATCCTTCTAATCCTAATTATCTTCCTTACTCATAATCTTCTTACCATACATCCTCTTTCTTTGACGTCGCAAATCTCATTTTTTCCGTTTTAACAGTAACACTTTGTACTGGCTGATTTTTAGTCGAAAATAACTATGCTATACTATAAAATGTTCTACTTCAGCCAAAATACTATTTTGAAAGTTTTTAAAAAAGAAATTATTTATTAAAGCATCATAAGTCAGAATGCACACATTGAAAATGTACGAGTGAGAAAAGAAAATCAATTAAATTTAGAAAACGCTTTAAATCAGAAACGCTTTTTAGTCTAGTGTTCTTCTCAACGACGTAAAACAATTCGTTAAAATTAAAAATGTTTTTGTTTAGTTAACGTGACCCGTAACTCATGGCCCTGAACAACTAAAATTTTATGAGAAACAAAACAAAATCAACACCTTGTTTAATATAAAAAATATTCTTTTACAGGTATCATTATTTCTCATAAGAACTCTTCCAATAAAAAACTAAAAATCTTTAAAATAAAATCACATTTATATTTTGTTTTGTAAATATGTGTGTTTATGTTTCTGCCTTTATCGCATACATACACACATATATACGTTGATATTTGTATATGTTACGCCGTGAATAGAGGTGAATAATCTGCCTCAAAGAAAAAAACCTCGATGCTGTCAGGTAAAAACACGGATTCATCTCTTATGAAATATTTAACAATGATCTATCATTACAGGACAAAAAAAAAAGGTTTTTCGATGAAAAGAACTTACAGAAAAGACATTGTTGTAAATATTCTGCAGGAAGCCGTGACAGTATCCCTTCTGAGAAATTCCTATGAATATTTTTCAATTTTTCATGTTTGGCAGTGATAGCCTTTTACACAGAAAAATGTTCTAATTGTATAAAGGTATGTCTCCAATATTCTTGCAGCAATGAATAGAAATTGGCAAATTAAAATAGGTCTAGAGCAAAATCTCAAAATGCATAAAATGCATTGGCATATTATAATTCCCATTCTGCTTTTTTTTGTTATTTTTTACATAGCAAATGTTTACAAAATCAAATAATAAAAATATAAAGACGCGGATCATGAAGATAAAAATATGTGTGAATATATATCGCGCGAATTGTTTAAGAGAAAAAGCTTCTCTTAATATTGGCTATCGCCATTCAATTCTTGCATGAATCATTCCATATATATATATATATATATATATATATATATATATATTGTTATAATAATAGTATACTGCAACTCAAAGGCTATTAAGTATTAGGGTTCAAAGCACCATCATCAGAAAAAGGCATATATGAAACAGTGGAACATATATCCATTAATTTATAGCCGTATATGTTCGTGATATATCCCGGAAAGGAATATCAGTGTAAAGATTAGACACAGGAAAACGATATAACGGATTTATTGTACTAAGGTACGAGTAACAATAAGATACAGATAAGCAATCAACGAGTAGGAGCAGAATTAATTATAAATAGAGAATGCCTTCACCTAAGACGGTTGATCTCTCGTACCGTTTGTCACCGTCCTTTATAGTCTAGAGCATTCTATTCTCGGTGATGGCAGGATGTTCCACTATAACACCTTCCCAAGAGCTAAATTCTTCCTAGAATTTTGCTCAATATTTTTTCCTTTTAGGATCTGGACATAGCCGTTTCGTCTTCTTCGTTTTTCTTTTCTGTCAGTCTCTTTGTCCTCACTTTCAGGAGAATTAGAAGTTACTTCCATCGGTACTTCAACGTTAGTGGGTGGTTTGATTTGGAATGTGTCATACAATACCTCCATCGGTATCTCTTGGTCATTGCTAACGGTTTCAACGTATCGAGGTCTCCATTGATTTAAGTGCCTTTTACAGACAAACATATGTCTTTTTATTACATAGATAATTTTCCCGATTCTTCTACTTACTACACCATCTTCCCAAAAACACTCTCCAGACCGATAGTTTTTAAAGAAAATCTAATCACGTTTGAAATATTTCATATCGAGTTTGGTTTTATCAAGGTCTTCTATTTCTTTTCCTTTGTTAACAACCTATCAAAGATTGATTTAATCTTTCTCGCGACAAATTCACGTTCTGATCGGCGTAATTCTGTAAACCATCAGAAAAGTTTGGATATTTTTGTCTTCGGTGTCGATATCATGAGCTTTTTTCATTGCTCTTTTGAACGTCTCGACAAACCTTTCTGCCTGTCCATTCAATCTCGGATTCTATGTAGGTGTTGTTATGTGTTCAATTGCTAACGAATAACAACGTTTAAAATCAGCTCCCGTAAACATGATACCGTTGTCACTCACAATTGTGTTTGATACCCCCAGACGGCTAAATACTTCATTTAACGCCTTTATTGTATTTACCGCTGTCGGGTGCTTAAATCTATAAACCTCAGGCCATTTAGAATAGCTAGCCACAGTGATTAGGTAATAGTCTCTTTAATGGCCTCGGATGAGGTTTTATGGGTGATGATTTTGCTGCAAACTGACAGGCTTTACACTGCTTCACCAGATCTTCAATGTCCTAGTCCATCCTAGGCCAGTAAACCTAACTCGTCATTAATGATTTAATTATGGATATACTTGGATGACCCAAATGAAATTCTTTTGTTATCCTCTTTCGTAGAACACGTGGAATTATCACTCTTTGAGCATACATCAGTGCCTCATTACAAATTGAAAATGGTGAAACTTTACATCCTTTGTTTTTCTCCTTCCCTCTCATTTGCTTAATAATTTTTGCAATGTAATCATCCGTTTTCGCCATTTCCTCCAGCGTTACCAGTAATTCACTAACGGTGTTCACCAGTACATCCATAAGTTCATTCTCTTCTTTTAATGCTGCTTTCACCGTTTCCTCCAAATCTCAGGTTTTTTCGAAATTAGTTTTGAAAGACAATCCGTGTGTGCGATTTCCTTAGACGGAATAAATTTCATCTTAAACTTGTAATTTAACAAGATTACACTCCATCTTTGTAACCTGTTTGCAGAATGAGTAGGTACTCCTTTTTTCGACCCAAAAATCGACAATAAAAGTTTATGGGCGGTTTGTAGCATGAACGATCTCCTATAAATGAATCCGTGAAATTTCTTCACAGCATAAATTATAGCTAGCGCTTCCTTTTCTATCTGGCTATAATTACTTTCCGCTGGAAGCAACGCTCTCGATGTATGACCGATAGGTTTTGATACGCCACCCTCGAATTTGTGTAAGAGAACAGCTCCTATGCCGTATTTACTCACATCCATCGCTGCAATTAATTCTTTGTTTGGATCAAAATGTACTAACGCTTAATCCGACAATAAGCACTTTTTCTATTTTTTTTTAAATGTTCTGTCGCATTGCCTTGTCCAACACCACTTTTTATTTTTTCTAATTATTTGTTCAATGGTGCTCTCAAGTCATGCATATTAGGAATGTATATGTTGCAATAATTTGCAAATCCCAGAAAAGACTGTAACTTAGTCACGTTATCCAGAGTAAGCATATTTTTTATTGTTCTAGTTCTGTTTGGGTTAGGTTTCCTTCCCTTATGATCAGCTGTTTGGACTAAATATTCAATCTTGTCCATACAGAAATCGCACTTTTCACTTCCTACCTTAAATCCATAATTCCTAATTCTTTTAAAAACTACACGGACATGTGTTTTATGTTCTTCCATATTTTCACTTTTTATTAAAATGTCTTCCAAGTATCCCATTGCATAATCTAGACCCGACAACATCGTATCCATAGTTTGCTGAAATTCACTTGGTACTACATTCAAACCGAACGGTAGACGTTTCAGGCTATACAATCCTCTATGAGTGTTGATGGTTAAATACTTAGAACATTCCTCCTCGACCTTGACTTGTAGATAGGCTACTGACAAATCAATCTTCAAAAAGATTTTGCCCCCATTGAACCTTGAAAATATCTCCTCCGGTGTGTGGAGTGGATACGTGTGATCTTTTAAACATTCGTTCAGTCCGGTTGAGAAATCAGCACAAACTCTTATTTTATTGTTCCTTTTTTTTACGTAGACTGTAGGTGATGCTCACTCAGAGTAATCTACTTTCTTAATTACTCCGTTCTTCTCCATTCTCTGTAACTCTTTGTCGATCGTCTCTTACGGTGCAAAGGGAACCTTCCTTTTCGGTTTGAACACCGGTTTTACGTTCTCCTTTATTTCAAACTTCACTTCAGGCTGCGTACAACAATCAAGTTCATCCGCAAAAACTTCAGTAAACTCCTTCAAGTCTTTTATAAATTCTTCTGTTTAGACTTTCCTACATTTGACGCAGTTATTCTTCTACAAAACATATTCATGGGCTTCTCCTATAAATTAAATAACACAATCAATTCAATGCCAAATAAATTTGCATTTTTTCCTAAAATAATCACAGATTTTAGTTTTGTGGATTTTGCCATCAAATGCTACTTTTGTGAAAAATTCACTCTTGAATTTCAATTTGTTACCTAAAATGTTTCTCGCAATTTTCTTAGTATTCTGCAATTTTGGTAGGCCCATTTTTCTCCAGGTATATTCATCAATTTTAGAAATGTCACTTCCGGTATCTAGCAAACAAGTGATATTTTGACTATTTAATTTGATGCTTACGAAATCCTTTGTAACTTTCTTAGATACACATTCAAAGCATATTTTATTTTAAAATAGCACTTACTTGTGACATGATTAGTGTTGCCACATGATTTTCAGTATTTTGTAGGCACGTTGCTTAACTTTATGTATTCGGGCAATATTCTTTGCTTCAATACATAAATTATCCCTTTTAATGTTAATTAATTTTTGGCATTCCTCCGATACTTTCTGTAATGTTATGTCCGTATCATGCTAAAATCCTCGAACTTCCTTGTCCTTAGGCGCCGTTAACCTTTGCACAAAAATTAGGCATTTAAACATATCTTTTTTAATTTCCTTAATTTTGAAACGTTCACGCTGGGAATTAACTTTCCCAGCGTATGCAACAAAGTTTTTGTCGTCTTTCACGATATTCAAACATTTATACCATGTGTAAAACAAACTGTCCCGTTTGCCAAACATTTTAGACAATATTTCTACAGTTTCGTCAAACGAAATCTCCTCTGGTTTCTTTGGCAAAATGAAGTTCGTATAGTTCGTGTTTTCCTGAGCACCGATTTTTTTGCAACAAAAGCAGACTTTTTTCTTCGTCGGCCCATGATTTACACCTTTTAGAAAAAAAATGTTTCTTACCTTTTAAAGTACGCAGGAAAAGTTATTCCTTCCTCCGGTTTATACAAAGATTCTGCAAGAGAGTTTGATATACCCTCCGCAGAGAAAATCCGAGAACCTTCCTTTGGTTCGCCTTGCTTTAATAATGTCTTTTCCAAAGCCTCTTGTTGCTTTAGAATATGCTGTTGAAGCTCTGTATGTTGCTTTTGTTGATTTTTCTGTTCTTGCATTAGCTGTTGAACCATTACGCCTAGCGTCTTCATACATTCGGTTAATTGTTCCATGTTCCGAACAAAATATGTATAAATACAATTCAACAATACAGCTAACCAATAAGTTAAACTTCGGTAAGAATAAAAACGTTGTTATTTTTTTATATGACGTGGGGTACAAAACTACTTCTTACCTTACTTATTGTTGTCTTTACCGTTATATTTCTTTATTTGACGACTGAAAATTTCCGTATGACATCTTTTTTCTGTCGGCAATTGATATCCTTAATTTGCAAATACTAGTATCAAGCGAACCTTGTCGCCAATCTGATATGTCCCGCGAAGGAATATCAGTTTAAAGAGTAGTGGAAGAATGGTACTTGACACAGGAATACGATATAACGTATTTATTGTACCACAGTACAGATAAGCAGTCAACTAGTAGGAGAGGAATAAACTATCAAATAGAGAATGCCTTCGCCTAAGACTGTTAATCTCTCGTACCGCTTATCACCGTCTTTTATAGTCTAGAGCATTCCATTCTCGGGGATGGCAGGAGGATCCACTATAACAGTTGGGGGGGGATATTGGATTTTTTAAAAGATTAACAGGAACGTGTTAATACATTCAGTTAGAGACTAGACTGCTTGTTTCTGGTAATTTGTATACGCTATAACTACAAGATTATTGTTTTAGCATTCCAGCCATTTAAAAAGAAAAAAGAAAATAATTTTTTTTCTGACTGAAAGGGATTTTAGTATGATTAAACTATTTTCTTTAGTACATAGTGAAAGTTTTTTTTAATTTTCCATTTACGCTTGACATTCATAAATTTTAACATCTGTTAAATTAATATTATATCATAATACAAAGTTAATTACTGGGTATGTAAGTAAATCGATATTTTTATGAAGAATTATTAACTAGATTCTAAGGTGAACGTTTTGCAATATTTATTTATGACACTAAATTTATTACAATTATTTAATAGACTTCTATTTTTTTAAAAATTAATAATGTATAATTTTTCATGTAAACAAAAGGGACACGGGTGGTTTAAAGACCTACATAATCTAGTTTTTTCTTTTTAAATTATATTAGACTCTACGATATATGTTACAATGAGTACTTTTTAAAAAAGTAAATGCCTAAGAAAGCGGGATTCTAAACCTGTCGGTTCTTTTCACCGGAATATATATATATATATATATATATATATATATATATATATATTCCATTATTAGTTATATTCAAACAAAATTTTTGTTTATAGAATTTAGTATGAATTTAAAACTTTTACATTTTCTTAATTGTTTTTTATTTGCAAGTAACGTAATTTCAATTTTATTATAAACGCGTTCCAAATTATAACGTTATTTTGTTTCGTTTTTACTGCTACTCAATTTGTTCTATTTTTTATCGTTCAAATTTTTGAATTGACACATTTAATTTTGTGTTTTTTATAGCCGACATCCAATATATATATATATATATATATATATATATATATATATATATATTGTATTCTTTTGGTTGCTTTTTTAAAATTTTGGTAATGTATTTTATTAATATTTTATTCATATTATTTTATTTTTAATAGTACAAGACATTTTATAATTTGTTCTTTTCATAGCGGTGATTATATTTATGTAAAAATGTGTCAACACTTTCAAATGCCTTTAGTTTAGATTGTGTTTTTCTTAACAGGCATTGAGATTTACTGCAAAACTATTGACTTAGAAGGCTTCTTTCGACTTATACTAAGTTAAAACTTAATTTTTTAAATTTTTTACTTGAAGTAGATAGACCTTTCTATCGGCCGCTTCACACTCCTCCAACTTTTAGACAAAAGTCAAGGTGCAGGTTTTGTTTCCTGTTTATGGAGGAGTTCCCGGTTTCTTTTCTCTCCTCCGGTCCTAATCCTAGCTCTGTCGTAAACTTTTTACAGAGTTTGCGGATGGTGGCAACATCTCTTCATTCTGAGGATACCGGGTTGGCAGTTTCATGGTTGCTGCTTCCGACTGGTAGTTAGGAACCCGAACTCGTGAGAAGCGTCATGAGAGGCTGCTATTATCAACAGTTGAATAATATCGGGGATATAAGTAGTGCCATGTCGCGTATGGATGAGTGTCCCTGCATGAACCTCCGGTGGGCAACCCAGAGGCTACATTATGCTGCAGTGTGCGCCATTTTTCTTTCCACACATGCTGCATACAGCGACCGACTGATACTAATCTCCTAATAAAATCCAACGGAGAATCTGTAATGTGATCGATCCCGACTTAGCAGCTTAGATACAGTCACTTTCTCACGGGCACAATGTGTCATCCCTGTGTCTTTTCTACAAATATTTTAACGGCTTCTGCTCCGATGAACTTAGTTCACTGGTACCTCCTATATATGAATTTACTCGAGCCACATGATTTTACTTTGAAACCAATAAAATGTAAACGCAAATACTACTCCATAAGCTTATTTTTTCGCACTTTCCGCCTGTGGAATTCCCTTCCATTTACCTGATTCCCCGACAGCTACAATATTCAAGAATTTAAATGTAAAGTCAATAATCATCTCCTATCTCACTACGTGCATCCTCTTTCTAATGCTCCTTTTTCCGTCTACTCCACTCCACTCTCATCAGTATTCTCATCCTTCTCTTACCCACTTCTTGACACTCCCTATAACCTGTCACTCTTTTTCATAACTTTTTTCTTATGTAATCTCCTGCAAAAACAGTGGCAGTAAAATGCCTTGCATGTTCCGATATGTTTATAAAAAATACTGTGTATTTGGGCAGCAATCTCTTTTTTATGCAGATTCATTAAAAATGACGGACACGGTATTATGGTTAAGATTTTTTAAAACTTTTATGTAATCTCATGAAGTGTTCCTTTTCAGAATATAAATTATATAAAAATTGCCCAATTGTTTTGTTTTTCCGAGTGCTTACATCTATATTTTTAGCCATTATCAAGGATGATATTTATATTACGTCTAACTGAAGATGCGTTGTGTTTATGCATGTATATAGAGTCATGTGTGTGCTTTTTACTCCGAACACGGTAAGCAAGTTTTGCCGTGCTCGTAGTTGATATTATTAAGTGTATATATATATATATATATATATATATATATATATATATGTGTGTGTGTGTGTGTGTGTGTGTGTGTGTGTGTGTGTGTGAACGTTGAAAACAGTGAGTGATTCAGTGCTTAAAGGAAATCGAAATTGCATTTAAACTTGAAATATACTATAAAAGGAAATCGAAATTGCATTTAAACTTGAAATATACTATAAAGATCTATATTCAGGGTATATCTCTAGTTCTGATCAGTCAATTAAGTGCCATAAGTGATGCAGGTTTGGGCGATCATGTCTCGAAAAAGAAAAGACTGACTGGGCATTACTTTCTACGGCAGATTTGTTGCCAACCCAATCTTACCTGCTATTTAACTCATAGCTGAAGGGAGAAACGGCGAGTTAATACCTTTCCCAAGGGAATTTACAGATAAATTAATGCAAAGAATTTGACCGGAATACGAACTCGTATGCCATAAATATAGTAAACTTTACAACTATATATATATATATATATATATATATATATATATATATATATATATCCAAAACGAAAATAGCCTGTACGTAAAAGCTTAAAACAGATCCGAGAGAGTAGCCATTCATTTATATATATATATATATAGAGAGAGAGAGAGAGAGAAGGTGAGAGAGAGAGAGAAAGAGAGAGCGACACAGAGAAAGAGAAATCAGACAAGCTACAGATTAAGATCTGATAAGTTAATTTAAGGTATTGCCCATCAATATTTACATATAGCGTCTTCAAGTGTTCGTCTCTTCACGTGACATTTCGTGTATTGTGTTGTTACTTTTTGCATTTATGAAACATATTTATATTTGTACCTAAATGTCATGATCTTTTATTAGAATATATTTTATGATTAATGCTTCTGGTATTTACACTCGTTTTCATTAGATTATTTGTCAGGATTTGTCGAAATTCATTAATGTTGTTATTGTATTGGTTATATTTAATATATAAACACAATCATTAATCTTATTGTCAATAGTGTTATTATATGCTTGGATTTTTATTCCTACAATTTCCTATTAAATTCAGACACACACTCACACACATAAAAGCAATTGGAGTCTAAACGTAATGATGAGCTGTGATACAGCGAAACGCATCTGTCTGAGGATGACTATATATATATATATATATATATATAGAGAGAGAGAGAGAGAAAGAACGAGCGAGATACGTGTGTGTGTGTGTGTGTGTGTGTGTGTGTGTGTGATTGCGTCTGCGTGAATGCGTTTGTGCATGTCCTTGAAAGTAGTTCTTATATCACTGTCTTCATAACTCGGTTTCCTAGATTTGTCTAAATTATATACACCAAATATTGGCCCAAGTAACATAAAGTCTGGCGCTAACACACATTTTTTATATTTTACTTTGTAGAAAGAATGCGAATAAAGGAATACTCGAAAGGGAAATATACGTCTGTAATGTGTGACAAGTTTCCATAAAGCAAATTACTATTGCCGACCATTAATATTACACAGCCAACTTTTGCAGAACATATGTTTTTACTTTGAGGTTATAGTTCTTATTGATTGATCTGCAAGGTTAACATGTGTCAGCCAATGACTAACATAATATCGACCCACTGGTACATACATACATACATGGTGCAGTCAGAATTTCAAATAAACATAATTCACAACGCATAATATGTAAAAAAAAATATTATCTATACAGACGACATCAAGTCTCCCCCTTGTTACTGCAAAAATGGAACCAGGCAATATTTGAAAGCAAAACAATATTATAGATGACATGAGATGATAGATATTTTCGAGTTCTCAAAGAAGAAAGAAAAATAATACATAAGTTGGCGAGTAATCGGATATTTTCTTCTGTGAATATCCCACAGAGGGATAACGTTTACCCTCTAAAAAGATATGACAAACGTATTGAGTATTAAACGTAAACATATTAATCAACATCCTATTCTCAGCATATCTCTAGACCAGGGGTCTCCACCTTTTTAAAGAAACAGCACACTTAGAAAAAAATGAAAATATCACAGAACAGTTAGCATTTTTTATGTGTATACATTTAAATGTCATGAAATATAAACATATATTTAAATAAATAGACACAAAAATATGAGCTTACTATATTTCTATGTTTCTATTCAAGTATGTGCAGTTTATTTATTGTGAAACATGCATCTAGTGCTCTTTGGCGATTTCTTCAATGGTTGATGTTCACATTCACTGGTTGCATTTCATTACCGCCAATCAGATTCCGACTTATCGTCAGTCACGATTAACAGGTGTCCTCACGAGGAGGATACGTGTCTTGAGAGGATATTTCACCTCAGGCTCAAGTAAATTCTCTATATACGATCCATGTCTAAAGATGCAGGTAAAAAATGATCAACTCGCTCTAATTTTCCAGGAAGTACCTGGCACTTCATGTTATCATCTACCTTTATAAGAGGGAGATCTGGTCTAAAATGGAATTCTGTTGCCATATTTCCGTGGGGGCTACCCAGACCGCACTTAACAGTCTTAATAATGTTCAAAAGCATCTCGGAATCCTTGTAGAAGAAGAATTATTTTTCACGGTCCAATATGTTTCTCACAGGTGGGAGGTGGTGAGTCTCTCATTGCTCTATTCCTAATACCATGGAAAGTGCTTGAATGAAATGCACCTCCTGATTCCACCAGGTCTGACGTTCACGTCTAGGGCCCGCCATCTCACTTATATAATAGTAAGCCACACACAATCCCCCATATTCCATCGGCGAGGAATAAGTTTCACTCAAACAGCTTCTTCCCGTGAACCAATCCTCTAGCGAACAGACACATCTTGACCTGTTCATCTATAGAGTTATCTATTATTTTCCTCTCGTGTCCATATAAAGTGCCTCTTAATGTAAACCCCTTCTCACGAGTGGCTCACGGGCCTTGTACGGTCTGAACTATATAGTAAAAAAGAAAAAAGCAAATAGAAAGGACAATTAGGGAGCAGAAAATTGCAATAGATTTGTTGAAGACTTTTTTAATGTGGTATATTCCTTTTTATTGAAATCCAAAATATATTAAATCTAATATGAATGCGGCACGACGTTTGAGAATAACTACTTGAGATGATCTCAGTGATTTGATCATGCAGTATGCAGTGCTGGGTTAGATGTTATTATTGTCTATAATGCTGTTCTCATTTCAAATTTGCTATATAGTTACGATACCTGAACTTTATATAGTCGCTATATCCTAAAATTAGAACGTTTTTATCAGCAATTTTTTCTCAATCTTGAACATAATAAATACTATTTGAGCATCCCGAAAGTCCTGAAAAGAGTCAATAACCAAAGCATCAAATCGCTAATCATTAAAAACCTCTTCGATGGTCAGGACATGCAGCAAAAATAGAAGGTTCAAGGATTCCACGTAAGGTAAGCTTACTTCAGGGAGAAGAGACCACAGGATTGCCCTCTTCGAAGATATACGAATCAATTTAACACTGAAATTCTCTGGACTTGAGCCTAAACCGTTGGAAACACGTGCACTTGACCGTATCAACTGGCGATATTCCATCACCGCCGGAAACAAAATATTCGAAGCTACTAGATAGAAAAGGAAGCAGTCAAACAAGAAAAGAGAAAGGCTCGACAAAATCAATCTCATTCTCCACCAATGCACTCAGTGTCATTGGTTCTTCCAGAAAAGAACTGTTCATAAATGTTATCATCATGAAGGAAGCGATCAGAAAAGAAAAAAATTCTTGGATACGAGATAATGCCGACGTTGTCTATTACATCGAACTGAAACTAACTATACAGCAAATATTTAATTTTATTTTTAAAGTGGTATTGCTCCATGCAAGACAGTAATGCTCATAACACACAAAGGGTTACAGGGTGTGAATGGATTAGTAACAGAAACATTAATAACGAGAGGACAGCAGATAGCGATTGACGTTGCGTTTAAATTTTTGCAGATTAAAGTTGTCTGGAAAGCACGGAACCGGAAACGTAAGAAAAAAAAACCTGTTATCTTAGAATTTACGTCTACATCTGGCCAGCTCAACTGTAAATTGATGAGATCTCGACGCCATTCTAGTGCTGCGATTAAATTAAAAAAACTCTTGGAAACAAAGCGAATAGATCCTCTAAATTACCATGAAAGAATTTATAGAAAAGACACAGAAAGGCAACCTTATGGCATTGGAAATGTGACTGAAGCCGAGCTACTAGATCAGGACTGATAATATTGCTGATTCTTCTTTGAATTTATCATGTTTACGGCATATATTCAGGGTCACCAGTCTCTATGTGGTAACAATACTCTAAGTATGTACGAGTGATAACTTATAGATATGTAAGATAGATTCTGACGAGAAAAGTTGTCTCACACGACAGTGAACCAACTTTCTTAGCAACTGACATTGCAATGGATTCACTATAGTTTTTTCACATCATGTCAGCTGAGAACGTTAGCCCGAGAACTAGTTACTTTCCTGGCCGCTGGAAGCCGGAGAGGCAATTCTCAGATGATTATAAAGAAAAATTTAATTTTGGAGGAGTTAAAATAACAAGCCATCTTTTGTCCCATTTACCGATGGACTTAATGGTGTTTTGAAAATTGGTTGCTATTTCGAACTTGTCGGACAGATCAGCTTTACTATCAAAGCAGGAGTAAATGGCTGTCAGCCGCGTAGATACAAAGTTAAGAGTTGATGTCATTATGGTGGTAATTAATGAAAATTAAAAACATTGTAGAACCAAGAATAGAGACCTGGGAGACATCAACGTTAATATGAATGTTTCTTGACTAGTGGGTGTAAAGTATACCTTTAATTTCACTATTTGATAGGTAAGACAAAATCGGTTAAAAAATTTGTTTGGAGACAGAAAATATCAACTTGTGGAGAAGACCTGTATGTAAAACCCTATTAATCAGCATTAACACACGTATTTACCCATGATTCTCTCTTATAGGTATTTTATTTTTAAAATTGGAGTAGATGGACTAATTGGAGTAGATAGACTAAACTATCACCCGGTTCACACTCCACCCACGTCTATTGAACAGGTGAAGAGGCTCATCCCTTGTTTCCTGTTTAGGATGCGGTTTCCGGTTTTCTCTTTTCCAATCTTTTCACTCTTTTCTTTCTTTTTTTTTTTCAATTGGAGTAGATACACTAAACTATCGCCCGGTTCACACTCCACCCACGTCTATTGAACAGATGAAGAGGCTCATCCCTTGTTCACTGTTTAGGATGTGGTTTCAGGCTTTCTCTTTTCCAATCTTTTTACTCTTACGTAGCCCCCTGCGCTTCAGTGGCGTTATCCCCTTGCTCGGGGTGATAGGATTAAAAAAAAAAAAAGAAATTGTTCATCGCTTGATGCGCGTATACAATATTTCGCCACAATTTTAAACGGGATTGTATTTTGTTTTTTCATTCACACACATACTAATGTTACCGATATATAAACACACTTAATTCGTCTATGCTTTAAATAAACTTGAGACATGCATTATTTTCGCATACATGCACTTACATTTAAAATAAGCAGTATTTCTTTTATAAAACGTGGAATATACATTTATAAAGAGGCGTAATTTTTTCTACAGTTAAAAATGATCATTCATTGCTTTATTACACGTGCCGCGTATCTGACCAATGAAATCAAAACTCAATCAACATACATAATTTTTACAATCATTCTTCTTAGCAAATCTCGGAATAAGTTTATTAAAGTGAAATATGTCTGATTAAATACACATTTTCTAAGTATTCTTTTTATTCTATTCATTTTGTCGGATTTTAATCCATATATTCAACTCACATAATGTGTCTCAATGTCTGTCTGCAAAAATATTCCACCGTATAAGTGCAAGCAGACGATACAATTTTATTAATTTAAACATAGGCCTTTGTTAAAATTATTAAAAAGGTGTAACAACTAAACGCAAACATTTCAGGACTTTATAGTTGAAATAAGTAGCTGTATTCATCTATTTACCTAAGCATTAATTTTAATCCTTAAATGTTCGGTTCAAGGTATTTTTATCATACATAATATCTCATCTTTCATGAACTGTTAACAACTTAATTTTTAAAAATACTAGGATGAAGAATATTAGTCTTGTATTTTTAGTTCAGTATTTTGCAGATTATTAAATATCTATAATGTTGTGCTATGGTTTCACTAAGTAATATTTTAGGTTTTAAGTATTTAAATACGAATCCAAATTAATTTAATATTGATTAACTAAACATTGGGTTAATTCTACAACTCTTTAATTCACCATAATCTTTCTCTGTATAGTAAGTACAGCAACGGGTATTCCAAAGACCTCGAAAAACGCATTTTAAATAGTTGAAATGTCTTGTTTGAACGTAAATTTTGGCTCTATTTGAAAGATAAATACGTGAATCTAATCTGAATTAAAAGAAATTAATTTTCTTAAATAAATAAACTTTTTAGGCATAAAGTTGGCTTCCTTTTTCATCGAGTCGACATTCGGTACGAAAAAGGTAATCAAAAATTAAAGATTCTCTTTAAAATCCACTATATGTTCAATAGATGCATTTCGAAGTCTATTAATATATTCAAGGTTAATTAATTACTATAACAATTCCAAAGAGGTGTAAGGAGATTCAATAATCTGCAAGGATTATTGAAATAATAGGTTCTTTTTTTTTTGCTCATTTTATATATTTAATTAAATTTCGATTGGATAGATTACCGTTTGTGTTAACATTCGATTAATTCCGTGAGATGTCATTAAATGAATTGTTTTTGAAAAAAATCTACAGCACAATATGCATAAACATCAACATTAAAACCCCTGTAAACTGCTTATACAAGTATATCATTGCTATAATACATAAACATATACAAAATATTTGAAATGGGTGGCGTGCGCAAAATTAAGCCACTTGATACTTAATTAGATGGCGTAATTTAATAAAGACTTAACGATGAACACCGATATATGTCGAAAACAACTATATTTAACTTTAGGTACGACTTGACAAACCCTTTTTCTGCGTGTATTGAATTGTTTCTGGAGTAGTGAGGGCGGGTAGCTCGTATTGAATGTATTTTTGAAAAGTTATAAAAATGAAATCCCTGGTAAATTTAAATTCTTGTACCAAACAAAAAGACGTAGTTAGAAGGAATAAAAAAGAGAGAAGAGAACACGTGCTTCTTTTGGAGGTCAAAACAATACTCAATAAAAAAAAATACTCAATTTTTGTGCGCCTATGCAGGATAAAATATTCAAAAACAGAATGTCATCGATAAATGAAAAAGTTTAGAGTTTTTGGAAAAGGCACAAGGCTTCATTGACAAAAAGACAAAACAATTCAAGAGGGTAGAAAAACAAAGGTGCAACAACCTTTCAGAAAAAAACGAAAACATTTATTTTTATTTTTCACAAGTGTATCTCTGAGATATAGAATATAGTAATTTTAGAAAAGTCCTTTTTATATTTACACTGTTCGTGTTTGGAGAAAGTTAACTGAATTCTTTTTGTTCTTTGTTGTCCAGTCGCAGGAGGATTCTCACTTGTGAACTTCAAGGCTCTCTGCAATTGGCTAGTAACTCTTGCCTTCTCACCTGTCTTTGTGTTGATGTCGATTTCTTTCTGTCATTGATGTCATCTTACCTTTTTTGTTCGCTGTCGAAAAGATTTTTCCAGTTATCTACTAAACTGAGTTCGATTTATTTGGAAAAAGATATCATCCAAGACTCCCATTCGGATACTTAATAGAGCTTGAGGTCACGTCTGTCATTGATCTGTATATATGAAAAATAATGTCCCATAAACATAAAATAAATTCTTAAGAATTTTGGCAGCTTTTCACAGCTGAGACTAAAAATGTATACACATGTAACAATTTTTACTTATACAGCGCAGCCGTTTTAAAAGAGAAACGTGTACAAAAGAACGTGTAAAAAATAAACAAGAAGATTAAACATTATTATTACACCAAAGATTACCGTTAATAAAAACATTTTTTAGATATTCCATAGCATTCCATTAAAATGGACAAATGTTTAATAAAGAAAAAAAATTGAAGACGATGAAGCATATCGAATATTGCTTCATCAAGTACATCAATAAAAATATTAAAAACACTATTCGTGAATATAAACAAGATTATTTATCATTCGGTTTAAGTATGACGCGGAAGTTTAACTATAGGTTCAAGTGTGCCATGAAAGAAAACAGGTTGAACAATATTACTCTGGATGACCAAATATAATAATGTCAGTAGATTTATTAAAATTTATTTTCATTTTCTTAATATCCATTAAAAAACGGTTAATATACCAAATCAATCAAGAAAAAAAATAATACAGAAGAAAATGACTTACTGTCATTATAGCTATTTCATGAAAAGTATAAGGCGGGGATTGAATGTATGAAGAATATATAAGAAATAATAGTCAACAATGTGACGGATTTTATCGTATTTTAGAAATGAGATTCCAAAATACATTAGATTGATATCAAAGAATGAAAGTTGAAAGCGATTTCTGCCTTCATAATTGCCTTAGATAAAAACGCAATGTAATATAATAATATATATAATATCCTCAACAAAAATGACTTCAAGTTACTTCAAATTTGAAAGGATAACTTGACCATGACTTACATGCCGAGATCAAATGTGATACAGTTCATTATAAACATTTGAAGTTTTTTTCCTTTTTAATTTTTTTTATTATCTTGAAGATTATGTCAGACTAATATACGCGTGATACTGGTATCACGTAACCTGCAATGTAGACTTGTCATTGATAAATCAGTTTGTGCATCAGGCTTTTCATAAGTGATACACGCATGCGCGGTGTGCAGATTCAGGTAATTCAGTCAAACAGTAAAGTTCCATGGCGATCGTGACTCGTAAGAAACATGACTAATCCGGCAGTAGGTTGTCATTATTTTCTGGTGGACTGGTTGCCAACCAAGGCTATAGTATCCATTCTGTCGTGATAATCAATCTTAACTGGACAGAAAAGAGATGGATTAATAATATTCCAAGTTACTTGTGCGCATGTAAATGCAACGAATTCAACTGAAATTCGAAATCCGATTTCTTGTTTCACAATGAATATCCACGGGATGGGTATCAAAATTAAAAACAACACGTATCAAAGGAATGAATTTTCTTGTTTGGTCAAGAAGCACACTAAGGTGACTGATTGATTGATTTTTATTATTTTCATTGTTTAGACTATTGTCCTGATCTTTATTGTCATGTTTACGACGTTTCGACGGTTGTAAACTTCAGCCTTCATCAGACGCTAAGAATTCCGAACCAAAATCTTTATTTCGACCACTGTGGTATATCATTTCTCATTCTATGTGCGATGCCACATCCCGTAGCCATGTAGTTATTTTTCTTTAATTTAACTCTATAAGTTTGTTCACCACTGATGTAGCCTGATATTAAGCTCACATCTCTTTAGGTAAAGGCTGAAACTAAACTTTTTTTATGAAAGATCATACAGCAATCTTTGACGCCAATGATTTTCCTTGTTATTTCTTTAACAGAATTCATATTGCAAACGTTGACACTAATCATATTCTCTAGCACTGGGTATTACTGGTTCCCATATTGTATTCATTTCTATTCTTGGCCTACTTAGGAGATTTTTTGGGTCTCACATATGCAATGATTCCTTAGGTTTAATTATTTCATCTTCAACTCATAGGGGCGCGGTAATGCCCTTTTACCCTAAGTATGTGATAAGCTACGCCTGCTTTTTTGTGGTGTTATTTCAGTCTTACCTTAATGAAGCAGCCCGTTTCTTCTTTACATTTCTTTTCGCAGATATATGGAATGACGTGCGCACAGTCCTTAGTCATGTTCTTTTCAATTGAAGGTCTTACTTGGGAGAGGTATCTGCGAAGTGTACAACCACTTTTGAAGGTCGTCTTGATGTTATACGGACCACCGTTTCTTTGTATTTCCTCCGATAACACCTTCGCAGAAGGTAGGCAGACTGGGGCTGTTTTCTGAGAGTTGTTATCGTAATGCACCCTTCTTTCTACGTTCGTTGGAGATGTATCCTGGGTAATTGTTAATTATTAGAGTTCTAATTCGTTTTTCTGCTTCGTCAGTTTTCCTTTGGGATGATCTCGTTTGATGATGTCGCTAAAGCTCCTCTTAGTGTGTTCCACTTCGAGTTTCCATTTTGTCTATTGTAACTTATTTTCACGAAATCTATATATCCCTCCTTCAATTTCTGATCGTTTAAGAGTCTGTTGTATTGCAATTTGGGTGCTGCTTTAGACATTCTCAGTTTCCGTAGATTCGTTCTCAATTTATATATTACAGGGAGGTGGTCGATTTCACAGCCGGCACATGGATAGGTTTTACAGTGTACAAATGCACTGAGGAAAAAATGTTGATGGTTATGTAGTTACTTGGGTTTTTTGTTTTTCCACCTGGGCTTCTCCCTGTTAATATTAGCCTTCTGTGTTCTTGGAAGCAGGTGCTGAATATTAACTGATTATTCGCTGCGCAGCGTTGGGCCAATTTTTCTTTTCGTTCTTTGTAGGGCTCCTCCTCGGAATTTGCCAGCCATTTCACCATCCCTATCCTCCCTACTTTGGCATTCAGTTCACTCATTATAATTATAATTTCTTGCGATTTACATTGAACCTTGACCTTTTCTAGCGTCGAGTAGAACCATTTGATAACTTCTTCTATACCTTGTGTTGTTCGTGCATTCACAGCTAGAATGTATATGTTGGAAGGCTTTGCTTTCAGCATAATGACAATAATTGACAGTATTTCTTTGTGCCTTGATTTAGTATTACTCCTATTTAATTTTCATCTCTGCCTACATATATTATCCTCTGTTCGTTACTGATAAAATTTCCATTATTTGGCCACCTCGTTTAACATATTCCTAAAATGTTGACATTTAACCTACATCCAAATGATCACAGTTATTTCAATTCCATATACCGAAAATTGTTTTTTGTTTGATATGAACGTCGCTCTGTATCGGATTTAATTGTAATAATACGCCGTTAGCATTCATAGTTTGTACAATAAATTTCATCATATATCTTGGGTTTCATAATAGAGTGGTTTCATGTTACATTCTTCACAGTGATTTATTGAAACACCGCTTCTAGTCAGTTGTCCGTTGACTCGTCGAGAGTTCATCAGCCATTTTATTGGTCTTATTTTTTTCCGCTTTTTTGTAAGTATTATTTTCATCTTGCATGGCTGCAAACAATACACCACACTCAAAGGAAGTTATGGTGAGGTAACCGACTCCAACAGTAGCATACATACTTTCCTATAAAGAACCCTATATATATATATATATATATATATATATATATATATATAGATAGATAGATAGATAGATAGATAGATAGATAGATAGATGTGAGTTTGTAACCCTGGATTTCACGCTCTTGCGATCGTCAGACAAACTGATTCATTTTATATAAATTTTGGCTATATTCGTCTATTTTGTGGAAGTGGGGAAAAATCTGTCGTCATGACAGACGCAGACATATATATATATATATATATATATATATATATATATATATATTTGTACATCCATTGACGTGCGCAAAGACACACACACGCGCACGTCCGCTCACTGGAGCTCGCATAAACGTGTATATGCGAATCGTGCGGGGCTCGGCATATATGCGTGCCGTTGCGCACATACATACGCCTTCGGTTGGTGTATTCGAATATTGTAGCGATGTCAACGCGTGGACAGTTGTCAATTTCTCGTACGTACATATGTACGTATGATGGGTTCTGTGTGAAACTATGATAGATAAAAATTGCTATTATTAGGTAAAAATTGCTATTATTTTATTTAAGGCTGCATTCTTATTTTTAATTTTAAAGTCGGTTATTAGATTGCTTTTTGTGGTTGCGTATATTTAAATGGTAAAAATTTTAATTTGTAATGCTTGTTAGTATTTATGTGTGGTTGTATTAATTTTACTACGGCAGAGATGAGTAATTTACATTAATATTGATTGTGGGCTAATACTGTGATAGTAATATTTGATGATAATAACAGTTGTCGCAGCAAATAGTTATTCTGAAGCGGTAGTAGTGATTAGTAATGGTGGTGTGATGATAATAACAATAAATGCAATTATTATGGTGGTAGTTTGAACTAGAGAATAGTTGATAGGTTCATGGTATGAGCGGTTCCTTTTTTTATCCGTTTGTTATAAATTGTGATAATAGGTATTTATTTTCATGTCTGCATTTGGAAATTAGTTCTCATCTTGTGTTTAGTAAGTTTTTTGTGGGGTATGAGATATAATTGCTACTTTTTAATGTAGGCAAAGTAGGCATTTTTTGTAATGTTGTTACAGGCAGGTGTATATTTCAGTATTTCCCAGCTTATTGTTGTTGAAATATTTCTGTCTTTTAGACGCCATACGTATGTGGATAGTGTAGTGCTGTTCAAGTATTTTCTGTTAGAGAATGAAAGATTGTGGTTGTTTTTTCTTTTCTTAAATGGCCGCTCAGTGCGGTTGATGGATATGGGTATTTTTTGATGATCGAAGGTGGGTGGGTAGAGGATGTGTGTACGTAAGTTAGATCGTCATTATCTTTTCTGTATGGTTCGTATGTATTGTTGTCCAAGTTAAGGGTGACATCTAGAAAGTTTACTGTTCTTATACCTGCTTTTATTTCTATTTTGAATCCAGCGTTTACTATTTTTTCCTGAATCTATTTAATTTGAGACCATTGGGTACTCTTATCAGGATAAGTCCGTCATCTCTGTATAATCCCGTGTCCTTTTTCACCAGGAAAAGTTAATAAACATTGATGCAGAAGTTCGCCACAGATCGCATGAACAGCAGACTTCAGATATTTAACCCATAACTGGAATGAATGGACGGTTTAATACCTTTCCCAAGGGGAACAGTGCGCAAGTGAATGCAGAGTGTTCAACTGAAATTGAAACTCAGCTCACCGATTACCCTTTCCAAGCTGACATCCACCGCACCACAACGCACATCAGTCCATAAACGCTTACAGCACCTGGTATTCCCTAGCGGTCACCCATCTAAGTACTGATCAGGCTCAACGTATATATATATATATAGTCATCCGCAGACAGATCTGTTTCGCTGTATCACAGCTCATCAGTACAGTTAGACATCCGATTGCTTTTACCCAGAATTGAAACCCGACCGAATTGGCACCATAGATTCTACCTCTGATATATATATATATATATATATATATATATATATATACGCACGAGGAATAAAGTCGACCTGATTTTTAAATTTAAAAACAATTATGGGAAAGTTCTGACGAGTTCGATTTGATTACTGCATATATTTTTCACCGTCTTATCTCTTAAACAAGAAAGGGATTAAAGATTAGAGCCAGTACCGTGGGCTCATGGGTTGTTTAGGGTGAAAGTTGAAAGAATGAAAATGTTTTTCACCCCAAGGTAGGCACTTTTACTGCCACTGGTGTGCAGGGGGTTACATAGGAGGAAAGTGACGAGAAAGAAGGACAGGTTATAAGGGGTGTCAGCAAGTGGATAAGTGAAGAACGAGAATACTGGTGTGATGAAAGTGGAGTAGATGAAGAAAAAAGCATGTGGGAAAGGATGCGAGTCAGAGAGAGAGAGAGACAGAGAGACAGAGAGAGACAGAGAGAGAGAGAGAGAGAGAGAAGAGATGACTATTGACCTTACATATAATTCTTGGAGATTGTAGCTGTCGGGGAAGCAAGTATACGGAAGGGAATTTTACAGGTGGGAAGTGCGAGAAAAGAAGCTAACAGACTAGAAGTTGCGGTTACATTTTATTGGTTACACTCTAAAAGGGTGGGACATAGTTGTCAGTCTAGTAGCTCGAGCAAATTCATGCAGAGGGGGCACCAATGAATCAAGTTCATCGGAGCAGAAGCCGTAAAAATATTTATAAATGAGATATAGGGAAGCCACATTACGCCGTTGAGAGAGTGACTGCTACCAAGTTGGGATTGATCACATTACAGATTCTCCGTTGGATTTTGTCAAGAACCTCGAGATGAATAGCAGTAGCACCCGACCAGATGTGGTAACAGTATTTAATATACGGGCTGATGGTAGATTACATTCTATCCTAGTATAAGTTCGAAAATATACTCTTTGGAACTGCCTTTAAATAATCAGTCTAAATCAACCTTGTTATATTCAAAATTGAAAATTGTCTCGAAATATCAAGGGTTTGTTGACATCCTTGACATAACATGCAACACTTGACAGCATAAATAAAAGATATTTGGAAAATCTTGTCTTAAGATTTTTCTCAGCAATGACACCATCTTGTCCCGAACTGCGTCGCAAAGGGAATGCTTTAAAGGTGACATCAATTAATAACCGAATATTATGCATACATTCTTTTTGATTTGACATTACGGGAAGTAAAATATCTAGCCTACTATATAAACAATAAAAATAATACACACACACATATATATATTTGTTTAGAATGGCTCATGATTAAATATAATAGAAATTCATTGTCTATTATATTTAACTGTATATGTTTAGAAAAGTATCTGCTTCCTCGAGACACTATATATATATATATATATGCACTCGTATATACATTATTGAACGAAATTATGTATTATGTTGGCAGCACTTCATGAAAAACTAAGGTGATCAAAAGTCAGAAAAGCTACTGGCAAAGATGTAAAGTTTACTTTTACTCTGTAGAGTATACAATGTAATATATTCTGGAAATGCATGATATAAGAAAATGTAAATCTTTGTTAAAATCAACTTGCAGTAAAACCAGAAATATAATAACACTATTAGAATAAATACGATTCTCGAGACGTGAACAGTAAAAAGAGGGAAGTTGAGAGAATAAGAAATAACGTGTGAAAAGAAGACTAGCAGTATTTCTACAAGTGGTAATAAGCAATTCGCTAGTGCAATACAGTTTACGATAAGCGGAAAGAAATGTGCAATAGACGAAATGTCCAAATTTAGCTTATAAAAACTGGGACACAAAATAAGTCATAGAAAAAAAAGATACTCATATATATATAGACATACACACACAAATGTATCTATATTCACATACAAACTCACACTCATACTTCTATTTCTGTATATATACATTTCTATAGATTCGTATAGACGCAAAAGCGCGTTTAAACCATGAAAACATGCGACAGATAGCATACATAAGAAAACTATGATTTCATTTAAAACAATTGACATTCATAAAAATCTTGAGAATTAGAAATTTCTATTATAAAAATAGAGTTTTACGAAGTACCTATAATGTTTATATATATATATATATATATATATATATATATGCATAAAACATCATGAGGCATCAAATCGTGTGGGACATATACATAATTATTTTATGACATGCATACTCTAAAACCCGACCGAACTGGCGTCAGTCGGCGATTCTACACCTGAGCTATGACGCTCGGTAGAAGGAGGCAAACTTTGAGCGTATGATGCATCATACGCCAGTAGTTAGAGTGCTCTAATTCATTACTGAATGAGCGATGCGTAAATTAAATTAAAAAACTCTGGACACACACACACACACACCACACATATATATATATAAATATTTGTGTGTGCGTCCAGATTTTTCTAATTTCATTTATATATATATATATATATATATAAATTAAGTTATCTGGAACATCTTGTTTTGAGATTTTTTCAGCAATGGCTCCATCGTCTGCCGAAGTAAAGCTATCGCTGAGAAAAATCTTAATCTGATATATATATACAAATGTTCTATGTACCTGTTCAGTAAAAGTAGCTGTCTTTTAAAACGGAATGTTCTCAAGTGTATGATAAATGTATAGTTTCAAGTTGTTATATATATGTGCTTAATTGCTCAATGTCAGGAATATACCTTGTGTAAACATAAATGTAAAAGTAGATATTGACACCCTGCTGCGACAGTCTGGTTCCTGATTGAATCTGCTAGGATAACATCCTCTTTCATGCATGCAAGCTTTTTTTTTATTTTAATCGGTATCTATCAGCTTTCACACTTGAAAAATTTAATATAGAATATGTGCTCTCAGTCAGAGTTCGAGATTTGGTGGCCAGAGAAATAACGTATTTAAAAGATTCGTTATACATATATATATATATATATATATATATATATATATATATATATATATATATATATATATATCAAATCAAAATACAGCTAAAGGTAACATATCAGGCTGATGTATCTCTGTAGATAGATAACAGCAAAAACAATGAAGAGATAATTTATGAATATCTAGCCTTCCGTATATGAGAACAACTGTTAGCGAAAAAATCATTTGCCTTCTTTCACCGATGCCATTTTGTCACTGCTTTCTTGATCAAATTTACAGCTCAAAATTTCTTTTGACGCGTCTCCATCAACAGCATTAATAATTGAATGTTTGTGAAGAATGCGAGGGTGAGCTTAGCTGTCATTGAACAACGAATTTGACCGACGAGTTGGGAACGATTCGCTGTTTGAAAATCAAATAAAATACACTTGTCTCGATTCTTGTATTTCTTCGGATGATTTGTAAGGATTTAGATTTGCAGCTTATTCTGCAATTCACAGTATACTACAATTACATTATATATATATATATATATATATATATATATATATATATATATATATATATGCTTTTGTGTGCGTGTAAATAGTTTGAGGCAAAAAGCCACTGTATATTTAACGTTTCACGATGTCACATTGTAACTGATATTTACCTTTCTCCACAACTCTCTCCTCTCTCTTCCTTTTTCCTTTGTTTTCTTTCTCTCTCTTTCACTATATATATATATATATATATATAGCTACATTAATAAAACTTTATTTAAGCTGAACAGATCAAAAGATTTGTATTTCATATATATTTTCATTACTTTAAAAGTCTTTTTTAGTGAACGGGCATAGTTGGGTAGATGTTCAATTTATTTTCAAGCAGTATGTTATTTTCGTCTACTAAAAATAAATATTGTTTAAAAAATAAACGGTGCATTTACGCAAATATGATTATCCACTAAAATTAACGTTTGAAGTGATAAAATTATATTGAGTTAATAAGAAAAAATTCCTTCACACACACACACACACACACACACACACACACACACACACATATATATATATATATATATATATATATTCATTTCACTCAAAACAAGGCATTACTACTACTGATGCGCAGGGGTCTACATAAGAAAGTGAAGGGTTACATAGGAGGAGAATGAAGGAGAAAAGGAGCCGATTACAGGAGATGTCAGAAAATGGACAATAGAAAGATGGGAATATTGGTGTGAAGAGAGCTGCTAGAGAATAGCTTGAAAAAAGATAAACAAGATTCAGGGATTGTTGGGGAATGGGTGAGAGAAATATAGGAGACAAGGGGATAATACATGGCAATTGATGTTGCATTTAACCACTTGGAGATTTTAGCTATCCGTGCAGTAGGAGTTACACAGTCGTAAAGGGTGAGAAAAAATCTGATAGTGTAAAGGTGGCGGCTGTATTTGGCTGTTTTAACTTGTTGCCAGTCTGGTTGAACGCGTAAATTCTTGTAGATGGGACCCAGGGAGCAAAGCTCTTCGAAGCAGAATCCATGAAAGTATTTGTAGAAATGACAGAAGAAAGCCACCTCCCTATGGTGAGAAAGTGCCTGCAGTAGAGCTGCCAAGTTGGCATTAATTACATTACAGATTCTTCTCTGGAGCCAATCAAGAAACCCGCAATGAAGAGCAGGAGTGTCTGACCAGCTATGACAACTCTATTCAAATCATGGGTGGATAGTAGATTTGTATATGTGCAAGATAGACTCAGGCGAGTAACTTAGCCGTCCTAATATATATATATATATATATATATATATATATATATATATAGTAAATTATAGTCAGGTATAAACAAAGAAAAAGAACTGTATGGTTAAATAAAGAAGCCAAGGGGAAACATTAATGCCAACATACATCAATATTTTTTCTTTTGTCTTCTTTATTTAACTATATATATATATATATATAAAACAACAGTTATATTTTCAGCTTATTTTCCAGCATACACAGACACACAGAAATACGCGCATGCACTCGCTCGCACACACACACACACACACACACACACACACACACACACACACACACACACACATATATATATATATATATATATATATATATATTATAAATTATAGTTTAGAACATGTACAAATTATAATTTACTATAAAAATGTACATTTTGTTTTGACAGCAAAAAAACAATGTCTCATCAGGTAGTTAATAAAAATGATAAAAACGTTATTTTTTTAAAAAGAAAGTGAAAAAATTACACTTCTCCTTTATTTTTGGAAATTATTTTTGGAAATTTTTTGTACGAGGTAAAGAGGATAGATGGAATAACAAAAATGGAAATCGAAAAAAGGGGAAAACAAAAGGAAATAGAGATATAAAGTAAATAAAGAGAGCAACACAGAAAATAAAAATAACACAGATAAACTAAAAACGTGGAAATAAAAAGCAAATATGAAGACAGTAGAAAAAGAAAGTTAACGGCTCAGAGTGAGATAGACTCAAATTTAGGTAGGAGGTGAAACATAGATAGATGCCCGTAAGAGTCACGCGACATCTGGGCTTAACAAAAAGGAACAGTGAGAAAATGAAAGAAAGTGTGGGGGAGATGACAGTAGAAACGTAAAAGAAATAGAAATGTCAAACAATTGGCCGGAAGTCGATTGCAGATAGATACATTTGTTGTTACTTATATAAAACTGAAACCTTTGGCTTTTTTATAAATGAAATGATGAAATGACATACACAAATATATGAATTATTTAAAAAGCACAGATCTGAGGATATTTAGAAATAGACACGAAAATAAAAAATAATCATTTAATGCTAATATAATTAAATTGGTGAAGTAAATTAAAAATTAAAGATTAATTTATATCAAAATTAAGAATTAATATACCAGTAGAGAGATCATACAGTTAGAAGTGAACAACATGGTACTCAGATTAGTACTATAAAGTTTTAATGTTTCTAGAGATCCGAACTATAGATGTCGTAATTGTAGCATGATTGGAAGTTTAGTTTACAATTTACTGTGATTTCATGCCTCTGGTTCAGTAATATGTCACTTCTCATTTATTTAATGATTACCATTTTTTATGTAGACAAAGAAAACATAATTCTTTTGCCGATCTAGATGTTCTAGCCTGCTTGAGAATTTTCTATTTAAATTTAGATGTCTTATTTTCGTTTATTAACTTCAAAAAGATTTAGAAAGTGATTTAATTTTTTTTTTGTTCTTGTTGTTGAAGGATGACAGGTAATTGTAAAATCGCTTTTTAAAAACGTTTTTAGTATTTCCGATTTACATTTTAGCATCCTTGGGAATCGCCACGGATGAAATCGAACACATATATTCCAGGGATTTTGTTAAGCATTTATTAGGTAGTGGACATTGGTTCGGGTTTCTACAATTACATGAGTTACTATTATGGGGTAAACTGACATGGGGGTTAGAGTTGTTTTTGCTGTATAATTTTAAAATTGGATTTTTATGTAAATTAATTATCTTTTCTAAGTTGTTGGAGCAATTATAACTGAGTTTTATTGTATTCCTTTGGAAAATTTTTGCTTAAATAGTTATTTTGGGGGAAATGTTTATTTATTAGTTTAAGAAAATTGTGGTCTAGTTCAAAATTAACTAACTGATTAAATGGCGGGTTATACCATATGATTTTCCCGCTTCTATTTTTCCTTTTTGAGCTACGACATTTTTCCACAAAATTGATCTCGGATGATAGATATTCGCTGATCTCTAAGAATTTTATCTTAAGTGTTTGTTACTGCGGTGTTCAGCTGATGCTGGAGATGCATGTTGCAACAACTCTAACTAAAATTGGAGAATTTTTCCGTTTTATATAAAAAAAAACGATTGCTATTAAAATACAATCTCATTGCTTGATTACGATCACGTGATCAGACAGTAATTTTTGCACAAAAAGATGGTTAGTAAAATCTTTTTTGAAAAAAATGGGAGTGTCTTATTTTAGTTGGCATTTGAAATGCAGACAAAATGTTAAGTAGTTCACGTGTAAGGAAATCTATTTGACCTTAGTGTCAATCTCAAAATATACAAGGATGAAATTTGTGTATGTGTAGAAATATGTTTAGTGTTTCCTAATGTCGGAATAATTATGGTAAAAACAAAGTAAATAATAATTGTGCATGAGTCTCTCTCTCTCACTCTCATTCTCTCTCTGTATATATACAGTAGCGAGCATTAAGATCAGAACGATCTCAAAGAAAAAGCTAAATGTGAAATAACGTTTTGTTTTAAAGTTTCATAGAACATTTTATTAAGAAAAAAAGATATAAAGGTAAATTATATAATTCAAAAATATAAAGCCCAATAAATTTATTTTGATAAAGTTATAAGAATAATTATGTAAGATTTGAAAAATATAGATGATCAAAAACATCAGAACGATTAACAAAATTATACTATTATAATTGATACATCATATCCAAATGGGAATAACGTTCATAATTCATTAGTACTTGATGTGTAAACATTTACTTTGAATAACAGCTTGACGTGTTTTGCTACATGAGCGAATTAATGTCTTGCATTCATTAACGGATATTCCTATTCTCCTTTCAAATTAGTCCATACTTCTTCGTTTGTTGGATTCTTTTCTTTAGCTTTTTCATTTAGTAACTTCCAAACATTCTCAATAGGATTCATATCTGGGCTTTGCGCAGGCCACTCCATTATAGTAACATCCTCCTCAGAAAAAAAAAGTGTCTTAACAGACTTCACTGAGTAATCGCAGCTCTCATTTAGATACATGTTTCTTCACAATCTCTTTGTATACGGTTGCGTTAATTTTACCGTGTAGCCTAACAAGAGGTCCCGTACTAGCAGATGAAATCAAGTCAAACACTATCACACTTCCAGCTCTAAATTTAACTCAGGTTTTAGTGCACTGAGGTAAATATCATTCATTAGGACTGTGTCGAACGAACCTTCTCTCGTCATAAACTTTTACTCATCGCTGAAATTAACACAATCTCTCTGTTCTTCTGACATTGTGACGTGTTCAGTGGCAAATTTCAATCGGCTCATTTGATTTCTTTAGAAATATAAGGCTTTGAAAAAGCTACGCGAGTTTTCTGTTTTATTTCATTAACTTTGGTAAATATTGTCCCTTGATATTTTAATGCCAAGGTTAGAATTTGCTCTTTTACAGTAGCGGTTGCTGTCGCAAATCGACACATTGTTTATTCCTTACCAATCCATCTGTCATCCCTCGCAGTAGTTTTCCTAGGCCTTCCAGGTCTTTTCTTGGCTTCACATGACCTAGTTTTTTTAAAATATTCTGAAGAACACTTTTAGATTTCCCCATACTCTTTGAAATATCCCCAATCGTGAGTTTATCTTCATTACGTAACTTGACTATCAGTTTTCTAAGTTTCAATGATGTCAGATTTTTTTCACCGTGTTTACAATTCAAGAGCCAGTAAAGAGCCGATATAATTTAGTAAAATATCCCGATTTTATATTCTTACCCTAAAAGTTTCAATAATGCAAAATAATTATTAAATTTTATTGATATATTCAATCGTTCTGATGTTCTTGATCATCTATTTTTTCGAACCTGATATAATTATTCTTATAACTTTATCAAAATAATTTTTTTGAGCAGTATATTTTGGAATGATATAATTTACTTTTATATCCATTTGTTTTCTTGATAAAATGTTCTTTGAAGTTTTAAAATAGAAGTTATTTCCTATTTAGACGTTTTCTTAACATCATTCTGATCTCTATGTTTGCTACTGTATATATATATATATATATATATATATATATATATGTATATATGTGTGTGTGTGTGTGTGTGTGTGTGTGTTTGTGTGTGTGTGTAAAATTCAGTAGTTAGACAGAATATAATATTGAACGTACTTGTTTTTTTCTTTTTTGTTTTGCGTAATTCTTACATATCTATTGCTTTGGAACATTCTATTTCATTATCAATAGCCATAGTTACAAAAAGATAAGGAAATAGGTCGTGCCAAATAAGTAGATATTCAATAATTACAGTAAAAAAACACAAACAAAAACGCTGAGTATATCAATGAAAAAGAAAAATGAAACCTCGAGTATAGTCAAATTCTTTTACATCTAAATTTGATTTTTGAAAAACTTCGAAATGTTACATTAAATAAATGTTCATAAAGACTTCACTTGCATTTTAAACATATTTTCCCTTGATTTTACCCGTGTGGGTTATATAAAGACATTTTACTTCCTTGCCTATATCTATATATATATATATATATATATATATATATGAAATGATTTGTTTGAACATTAATTTTGTATTTAAGGAGATATTCTGATTATAATCAAAGAGTATTATATATTTATTTCTACAGGCCTGCTTATTTACGACGAATCTTTGTTACAAAAATGTGTGTCATTCGGCAGGATTCGAACCGGCGACCCCTATCCACATAGGGGAAGCCACCAAGTGATCTGACGCGTCTTACACCTCTCGACAACGAATGACGATTAGTCCAAACAAAGTGAAATTAAGCTTGGTGGCTTTTTAATTTGGTGGCTTCCCCTATGTGGATAGGTTCGAATCCTGCCGAGTGATACACAATTCTGTAACAAATCGTAAATAATCAGTCAGACTGATAGATATAAATATATTATACAGTTTGATGATAAACAGAATATTTGCTTAAATACAAGTAATGATTAAAAATACTGTTCAAACAAATCGTTTCAAATTGTCGGTTGTTTATAACCAGTTTCGTTAATCCTCGTTAATTTCCATATATATATATATATATATATATATATATATCTGCTACTACTACAAACAAAATGTGTGGAACCACACTGTAACCTTTTAAAAATCAGGTTAAAATCATCTATTTTTGTTTTTTAAAATAAAAGATATCGTTTTTGTAACTGCAGTATTTTTGCTTTTATTTTGATTATGATAAGTACTTTAAAAACAATTTTTTAAAACACCATAATTTTTCTCAGTAAAAAAACAGCAAAAGCAAAAAATACCTTTTTTACAGCTTTACAACTTCTTGGAATTCTTTCGAAAACTTTAAAATCAAATGCTATATTTTCTCAACTATTCTTCAAGCACTAAAATGACTCACTCTCACCCTTTAGGTATTTTCTTTGAACTCTTTTATTCAATTCCTCTCATATTCCATCCATGGAAGAGATGAAAAGATAGTGAGGTGGAGAAAATCATAATTTCTAGAAATTGATTCTTTATTTTGAATTGAAACTATTTTGACATGATTTAAAATCATGTTGTGGATCTTTGTTTTGTCGAAAGATTAAATCTTTCTAGCTATATGTTTTTGCAAAATCTAATGATAGTTGGTTTTCTGATTCCCTTGACCTAAGTCAAATCTCCAGGAATGTTGGTATCAACTGAAGAGTTAATGATGAAAATAATATGCTAAAATGTATTATGGACAGAAGAATCCAAATGTAACAATTTAATAGCAACTACAGACTGTATAAACTTTGAAAATTAAAAGCAGCTACACGGTAATTACCAAATCTTTATTATTTAGTTTCAAAAAGGCCAGTCTCAAACTTTTTCCAGCAGTGTATCTATAATGACTATCTTCTCGTTGTCGAGTAAGACCATTGCAAGTTATTGTAAAACTCAGCTGTGACCTATAATATGCATGTGCACGAATTTCTTAAAGGGGAGTAAAGCGTAGCACTGTATTAATTACACAAGCTATGCATGAACCGCATGTAACCTAAAAGAAGAATCAGTTAACATCCTTGGAAGCTTTCAAACTGCATGTATTACATCAGCGTTTTTCTTCTTCTAGCTTGTTACTTTAACGAAGGGACTCAACAAGCGCAGTGCGCTTACCTCGCCCAAAGGCACAGACCGAAATATTTCTACATATCTGCACCTGTGTAAGATGGTTGTTCATCACGTAAAAATGATTAATCCAGACTTTTACAGAGCATTTTTAATCAACCCACTTCACCAGAAAAGCCTGGCAAGGTTTAGTGTTATCTTGTGTCGTTCGTGGTTTGCAATTTGCACACACAGAAATCGTAATGTTTCTTTTTTATTAGTCTGGATGTGATTGTTCAAGACCCCTATTATATATACTTTATTCTTTCTCGTGTTTTATAGGATTTACTTTGAACGGAACACTTTTAATTGCCAACTTTATCATAGTTGGAATTTACCAACTACGAATGTGTCTCATCATATATATATATATATATATATATATATATCAAATAAAGAAATAGCGCCTAATGAGCCAGACGAACCTACCTAGGTTTCCCCCCTAAACGGATCGTCAGTGAAAGCGTTCCCTGATGATCCGTTTAGGTGAAACCTAGGTAGGTTCGTTTGGCTCATTAGGTGTTATTTCTTTAGTTTGCTTTACCTTTGTATTTAGCGCTTTCTGTTAGATGATTACTTGTGTCGTGTTTTTTGATTTGGGCTTCGTGCTGATTTCGTTCCGAACACTTTCGACAGACTTTAATGCCCTAAGCACTTACTTTTTTTACAACTATTATATCAAATGATATCATATTATTTGATCAATATTATGTTTGTTTATTTTAAATAAAATCCGTTAATACTCACGGCAAATCTTTCGTGTATCATAATTGAAATATGTAAGAAATACGCTGTAATTTGATTTGATTTTCTATTTCTCAATGTTCCCAAGTACTCAACATCTCCATCTTCACAGGTAGAAATTGTAGGAACAAAGGGTCACCGCAAGTTTGTGTTGATAAAAATTAAAACGTGAAACTTATCGACAATGAATTTTTTTTTATGTTGTAATCTAATGGTCATGCACAGATTAAAGCATGTAAAACTTATTTTCATAAACATTTTGGAATATTACTACAGTATTTGTAGCTGATTCTATTAAGTGACCGATTCAATTTTTTAATGAATATTGCCTCAAGAATCTTTAGTTTTCAATTATTGTTTTCTTAGTGTAGGATAGTTGTGCTGTCGAGGAATCCTTTTTTATATTGTGAATGCAAACAGAAATGTTGTAGATGTCTGGAAATAAACGAAAGATCAAACATGTGTAAAACACACAAGCCTCACCTTTCACTCCACTGTATTATATCGCAAATTTCCACCCCTACATATAAATTAACTAAAACTCTTTACACATAACATACCTGATATTTCTTTAATCTGACATACCTAAAAGAGAATTTGCTTTGCTGCATATAAACACACACACACACACACACACACACACACACATATATATATATATATATATATATATATATACATAGTTATTTGCAAAGATTTTGTCACTTTAACTCGGAAGATTTATGGTGACTTTGAAGTTTCGTGAAGACACCGTTAAGACGTCTTCATACATACAATCATTTTCCCTTTTCTTTTTCAAAATAAAAAAGTCCCCGATGAATGAAGCTTTCTTTACGGTGTCCTTACAAAACTTCGAAATCGGCATGAACCTGCTCTGGTAAGGTGACAAATTCTTTGCATTAGCACTATCAACGCTCTATCTCCACCCTGATGTCGAACAATTTGCGAAAAAATGATTGTCAAATTGGCTTCTATTAGTAAAACTACTGAAAAAAAAAAACAATTTTCTTGGCGCCTACAACTATACAACTATCACAACTCAACACTATATATATATATATATATATATATAGATGTATGTATCGTCAGTACGCTCTGGTGGGTTCTCCATTTCTCGTACAAAGGAAATGGTACTACAAGCGATAAAAAATAACACGTTATTTTGAAAATGTTTGTGCTGCTGTCCAAGTATGATTATTAAAAAAATAAATGAGAAATAATATCTTGTTTGTTTTTCCTACCCCTCCGGATCTGTTTGTAGGGAATACATAAATATTATATCATAATAACAAAATTAGATACAAGTAAAAGGTTTAGTGATTCTTAGTAATTAAGACACTTGAATATTTCTTCCCTCACCGCTTGTTTGAGTTTAAATTCATCAAATGTTTGGATTAAAAAATGCAGAACTTAATCGATTACAGTTATTTTTCATTTGCAAGCCAAAATACAATTTACTCATTTTTTTCTTACTGTGTATCATATGCTGAACTAAATAAGTATGTCTCTGCGAGATCCGTCTATGGTCAGAACGTACGCAAAGTCAAGTACGACCAAAATTATTTCATCTAAAAGTGACGAGCCTGGTGTTTTGTGTCAGGGAGTAAAAACAAAAAAATAAAGGCAAGCGAATAAATAAATGTAAACATTCGCTGTCAAGTGACACTCAGTCGTAAGCTAGTGAATTCCATTCATGAATTTTTATATACAAAAATTCATAGTATTATTTGGTACTAGAGATTCGTCTGTTACAGTTACAAGAGAGCGAACGTTAGTGCAAGAGAGACGCATAGTCGCAGGCAGATAGAAGTCTGACTAACTGAAAGGAATATCTAAATCGTTAGTCTGTCGTGAGACAAGACACACACTCCCAGACCGTTTCTTTGAATACACAGAAAAAAGAAAACTTAAACAATATATTTGAAACAGAATACATTTTTCTTTTCTCGCCTTAGCGTTATTTCACTTTCCGTTCGCTTTTCTTTAAATTTTTGTTATATATTTTATTTATGGGAGTACACCAACGCAAACTTGAACAGAAACATGACTGACTATCTATCTATCTATCTATCTATCTATCTATCTATCTATCTATCTATCTATCTATCTATCTCGGTCTGTTCTTCTCTCTCTCCCTCTCCCTCTCTCTCTTGCTCTCTCTATCTCTCTCTATATATATTGTAATTTTCTTATTTCAATGGTTTATAAAAGCATTACATCACTACACAAAAATGTCATGTTTCATAACAAAACTATTTTGTCTGAGTTAAGTACATAGTAGAACCATACATTATTAAATGGGTAAACAATAACTTTTAACAGCAGGTTGGAGTTATTTTTAGTACTACTTCGTAAGTAGAGGGGCTGGAATCTGTAGGTTAGAATTAGGATTAAATAATTATGGCATACTAAAGTATATTGTAGTTAAGAAAACTAATTATGTATTGTGTGAGCCATTTATTTTAGTAAAATAAATTTTAATTTTAAGTTATATTGGAGAATAATTTTTAAATTAAATATTGTAAATTTTAAAATTTTAAAAGAGTGTTATTTTGTCTGGGTAAGATAGATTGTGCGACCATACATTATTTATATGGGTATACAATAATTTTTAATAGGTTAGAATTTAGGATTTTTTTAAAAATTAGATTTAGTACTACCTCATGAGTAAAGAGGCTGAAATGTTTAGTTTAGAATCAGGATTTAATAATTATGGCGTACTGGGGTATATTATAGTTTAGAAATCCAATTGAATATTGTGTGTTTCGTGTATTTTGTTAAAATAATTTTTAATTTTTAAGTTATATTGGAGAATATAATAAATAAAACATTGCAATTAATCAAATCTTAAATATTTTTTAACTTAGATTTTGTACTACTTTGTGTGTAAAGGTGCTGGAATGTTCAGGTTAGAATTAGAATTAAATAATTATTGTATACTAATGTATATTGCAGTTAAGAAAAACAAAGAAGCATTTTATGGGCCATTTATTTTAGTAAAATAAATTTAAATTTTAAGTTATACTAGAGCACAAGTTTAAAAAATATATAATTAATTAAATTTAAACGAAATTTTTTTTTGATGTTTACAAAAAACAGTCAATTCATCTCTACGGTTTACTAGTTCCCCATATTTAGGAAACCTTAAAATCTGCAGCTTTTCACTCAGGCACAGAGGACAGATATCGTACAGCAATTTATAGATTCTTATTTTGTTCTAGAATTTTACATTCTACTTTGAGGGTTTTGTATGTATTTCTTTTTTTTTTTATAAGCGTTTCACCCCGAGCAAGGCAAGTCACTGCCACTACTGCGTAGGGGGCTACATAGAGTGGAAAAAGGATGATTAAATATAGGAAATGTCAGAGGGTGGGTGATAGGCGGGTAGGGATACCAAGAATGGTTAAATATAGGAAATGTCAGAGGGTGGGTGATAGGCGGGTAGGGATACCGAGAATGGTTAAATATAGGAAATGTCAGAGGGTGGGTGATAGGCGGGTAAGAATACCGAGAATGAGGGTTGGGTAAATGAGAGTGTTCTGAGAAAAATTGGGAGTTAGTGTGATAGGAGGTGTCTATTGACCCTACATTTAAACACCTGGAAATTGTAGCTGTCGGGAAAGCAGACTTGTGGAAGGGAGTTCCACAGGCGGGAAGCGCGAGAAAAGAAGCTGTTGGAGTAGAATTTACGGTTACATCTTATTTGTTTAACTGTAAAAGGGTGGGACCTAGTTGCTAATCTAGTATCACGTGTAAATTCGTGCTTAGGCGGCACCAGTGATCTAAGTTCATCGGAGCAGAAGCCATGAAAGTACTTGTAGAAGAGGCACAGGGAAACCACATCACACCGGTGAGAGAGTGGTTGCAGCCGGTCTGCCAAGTCAGTATCAACCATGTTACAGATCCTCCTTTGTATTTTGTCAAGAAGCCCAAGGAGAGCAGCAGGGGCACCCGACTAGATATGGCAGCAATATTCAATACACGTGCGGATGGTAGATTTGTATATGTGCAGAAGAGATTCAGGTGGGAAAAACTTCCGGGCCTTGCACAGAGAGCCTACTTTCATAGCAGCAGATTTGGCAATGGATTCGATATAGTCATTGCATTTCAGGTCCGCCGAAAGTGTAAGGCCAAGGAGGCGTAGTATTTTACTCTCTGGGAGGCTAGCCTGTCCCATGCTAATGGGAGGTAGATGCGATTGTCTATAGTAGTTAGTTGATAACAGCTTCCTTTTAGCGGCATTGAAATTTACTAGACATTTCCTACCCCCGGCCACTACGGATTCGAGGTCCTTTTCAAGTACGGCAGCGAGGTTCACTTTGTCGTCCACACCTGGTTTTTGATCGATGCGAGAGTAGATTGTTGTGTCATCGGCATACATGCGAACTTGGGATCTAATGGCGTCGGGGAGATCATTAATGTACATCAGCAAGAGCTTGGGACCTAGGATAGAACCTTGAGGGACGCCCGCTTTCGTATGGTAGTTTTGGGAGGCATGCCCATTTAATATCACCTTCAATGTGCGGTTAGAGAGGAATGACTGGATGAGGTCATACAGATGTCCAGTTATCCCGTAGCTCCGCAGTTTGCACAAGAGGCCAGCATGCCAGACCCTGTCGAACGCTTTGGAGATATCCAAGGCAACGCTTCGGGCTTCGCCATTCTTGTCAAGTGCTCGGTATATGTACTCGGTAATGGTCGTTATCATATCAGCAGTAGACCTGGTGAAGCGAAACCCGTACTGTTTGTCAGAGAGAAGCCTGTTGGCCGTGAGATGCTGAATCACCTCGGCGTTGATAATGGCTTCGAAAACTTTGCCAAAGATCGGAAGGAGACTAATCGGACGGTAATTGGCGGGGTTTGAGTGTTCGCCAGAATTCTTAAATATAGGAACTACACAGGAGGAATTCCAACAGGCAGGAAAACAGGAAGCAGATTGGCAGAGGTTATAGAGTTTAGAGAGGACAGAGGAGAGTTCTGGGGCACATTTCTTCAGTACTATGACTGAAATTCCGTCACCGCCGCTCGCTTTGTGTGGATCAAGTTGTGCAATTATCTTGGCGACCAGTGAGGGTGTAATGTGGATGTTATTTAGTTGATCCTTAGTTCTGGGTGGGAAGTTGGGTGTAGGTATTCCTAACGAGTCCAGTGTTGAATTGGTGGAGAATCTACGGGCAAAGCATTCATCCTTGTCCGTTGGCTAGGTGAGAACTTCAAACTCATTGATTAGTGGGGGTATTGAAGTCTTGTTCTTGTTGAGCACGCTTTTGCAGAGACGCCTGTAATCTTTGGAGCCTAACTTAGAGGATGCTATGCGTTGCCTCATTCTGGTAGCAAACGCCCTCTTAGCTTCGTTCAGTACTTTTTTTACACTTGTTCCGTGCTGAGGCGAAAAGGCGCCTGTTTTGGTTCGACGATCAGCTTCGATAGAGCAGGAAGAAATGATTCCGGTGTGCAATGACGGCCGAGCAATCGAGTGAGAACCAGGGGGACGAATTTGATTTTAGTTGGAATTTCCTGGCCGGGATAAAAGCATCGATGCCAGCCTTAACCTAAGAGGAGAACTCGGAGGCACAGTCTACCACAGGAAGATGGAAGACGTTGTTCCAGGGGACGTCGCAGAGGAAGTCTCGGAACGAGTCCCAGTCTGGTCTCTGGTAGCAGTATGATATTCTGCTGGTCTGGTTTTCTTGGGTAGAGTTAGCGCGGATTGAGATGTTGACGGAGACTACGGCGTGGTCAGAGTTTCCGAGGGGGCAGAGTTGCCTGGTAGTACAGGAGTCTGGGATGGAGGTAAAGCAAAGGTCGAGTAAAGAGTCCCTTCCGTTAGGGCTATTAGAGAAACGCGTGGGGAAGTCCACCACTTGCGTTAGAGCGTGGGTTATTGAAAAATACATGGTGCGGATCCCAGCAAGGTCGGTGGCTGAGTTTTCAAGCCACTTGGTGTAGTGGGCGTTAAAATTGCCAAACACAAACATATGGGCAGATGGGTGAGAGAAATGGCCCTGTCGATATTAGTAGAGATGCAATCAAGTACCGTACAGTCAGAGGAGGAGGGGGAGCGGTAGAGGAAGAAGAGATAGCTAACCGAGCTTAGAAGTGAGAGACGGAAGCACATGAAGGAATGATCCAGGGATTCAAGAGATGTGACCCTGGATAGGGGGAGTTGTTCGCTGACATATACACCAAGCCCATGCAGATAGGTTTGGGCGATTTATGACTAGCTGGTTTAGTCTTGCTGTTTTGTTTGTTTAATTTCATGCTGGTTATAGTTGTGGATAGACAGAGGTCTAGAGTAGGGTCAGATGGTTGTTAATTGCAGCGGGTGAAGGATGGTGAATGGCACCGCCTGCAGCATAATGTGGCCTCGGAATTGCCCATCGGAAATTCATGCAGGGACGCCCGTCCATGCGCGAAATGGCACTACAGGAACCCCGATATTATTCGACTGTTGATCAGAGCAGCTTCTCAAGACGCTACGCAAGAGTTCGGGCTCTTAACTACCAGACGGAAGCAGCAACCAGGAAACTGCCAACCCGGTACCCTCAGAATGAAGAGGCGTTGTCGCCATACTCACCAACTGCAAAAAGCTTCCAGCCGAACCGACATCAAGACCGAAAAAGAGAGAGATGAACCGGGAACCCCTTCCTAAACAAGAAACAAGGCGATCACCGCTACTCCTGTCCAAAAGAAGGGGGTGGAGTGTGAGACCGGGCGATAGTAGGTACTATCTACTCCAATTAAAAAAAATAAATGTGAGACTGAAGTTTATTAAGTTTTAACTTAGTATAAGTTGAAACTAAATTTGATAATTAAAAACAATTTACACACTCATAGTCGCAGTGCATTACAAGAGCGACTAGTAGAGAACTTAGGTTAGTAACAAAACAAGAACAAAAATTATACAAAAAAGATAAGAACCAAAGGAATAAAAAAAAATTCAAAAAATACAGCAAAATAAGATCAGACTGGCTAAAACTTACCAGTTGCAGGCTGACTGACAGAAAAAAGTTAAGAAAATTTCAAAAATTATCTTCATTTTGTTTTCCCCATTCAGTTCTGGAAAGTTTAAGCTTCCCCTAAGTAAGCAGTAACAGGGAGTAGTGTGTGGGTAGAATATCCTTTAATTTCCTATTGTAACATATTACCTGAAAAAGAACAGTATTGTTCTGAAACACGAACATTTTTCTTAGTGATATTATGCTTTTAAAAAAACATTGTAATATCAAAGTTACAATATTAAGCTCTACTCTGTATCGAGCAATTTATAAAAGTAAATGTTTTAAAGGTGGGTTTAATCTATATGTTCTTTCACTTTCTTGTATATATATATATATATATATATATATATATATATATATATATATATATATAAAATTCTGCTTCTATCTATCTCGCTCTGTTCATATTTACCTATCTCATTCTGTTTCTATCTATCTATCTATCTATCTATCTATCTATCTATCTATCTATCTGTACAAGAGTATACTCGTGAGTGCCTTAATAATTTCGTTCTGTTTCGATAATTATATACAACTGAAACGTTTGGTGTTAATCAGTTTGAAGTTAAAAGATTGCTATTTATTTTATTGTAGCCACTATTATATCAACATATGTATTAGGAGGATTTTCTTAAAACGTTTAAAGGGTTTTACTGATTTTAATGTTCATGGTTAAAAAAAATAACAAATATGTCAGCCAGATAATGCGTTTTATTTAAAATGCGAATCAAAAGAATTTTGCTGTTTAATCATAATGTGATGTGAATAAACTGGACATGTCTTAGCTGAATAGATAATGTCGTGGAAAGTACACATCTTAAATCGTGTAATCGCCCAGTAAAGATAAACGCAACCCATGCCACCGTAATATGTCATTCCATTAGTTACAATCCTCACTCACCTTTATATATTGGCTCAAAATTGTCATGATGATAAGCGAGAAGTCGGCAGGTCGGTACGATCACTATATTTGTCAACCATTGATCATAATTGTATTTTCCAAAAGGCATACTATCAATATCTCTACAAACACATGCAAAACTCCAGGCGGTATTAATCTCTAATGAGAATATAATATGAATTAATATAAGGGCTTAAGTATTTTTATAAAACCCTTATCTTGTAATTTGTGGAGGTAATCATCTGCCTATGAGCTCATTATTTTCATTCAGCTGTCCCCACCAGGACCACCAAAAGCGTACCGGATCCCTAATGCAGACATTCTCATAACTGGGTGAGTATGGCGAGTACAACTACACTCCTGACTGATAATTTTTTCAGAGGTGTGACCATACTCACTCCGCTTAGACATTTGCGAGTTGGTGAGGCTAATTAACAATAGTTGAGCGATATGAATTCAGGGTTTTCCTTCTCTTATACTCGCTGCCACCTAGCACATCACTCAACAAATCCCGGGACTAAACAACAACTTATAGGCAACATTCGATTTTATTCATCCACATTGTATTTTTCTAGGGTGATCTAGTGATTCCAACGCTTCTCTAACAATTCGATGTTTTTTTTCTAAAATTACGCCTCAGTTTCTGATAACGCTTCTTTGTAGCTAAATCTCTTTCCCTGGAGTACTCTTTTGAGATATTCAAACAGCCAGTAGTCGCCAGGGGCTAGGTCTAGAAAATAGGGTGGATGCAGAAGCAATTTGAAGTGCAATTCATGCAGTTTTACTAACGTTGCGATCGATTTGTGACACGATGCGTTGTCTTGGTGAAAGATCACTTTTTTCTTTTTCATTTGCGGCCGTCTTTTGGTGATTTCTTCATTCAAACGCGCCAATAATGCTATATGATATTTGCTATTGATGTCTTTTTCTTTCTCAAATATTTGCGCATCCCAAAATACGGATGTCAAAATCATCCCTGCTGATGTTTGTGTCTTTGGTCGTTTTGGACGAGATTCATCTTCTGCTGTCTACTCAGCTGACTGCCGATTTGACTCCGGAGTGACGTGGTTGATCCATGTTTCGTCCATTGTCACGTATTTACACAAAAACTTCTTCCCGTTGCGTTTAGACAGTTGCAAATAACGCTCTCAATAGTCCATGCGTTGTTCTTTTTAATCGACTGTAAGCAAACAAGGCACCCACTTTGAACGCAGCTTTCTCATTGACAAATGTGCATGCAAAACGGTAAATACACTGCCTTCTTCTATGTTCAATCTTCTTCTATCTCACGCCATTTCAATTTACGATCGGCCAAAACGAGTTTGTGAATTTATTTCCAGTTCTCCAGGACAATTGCCTATTTTGGGCAACCTGAGCGTTCAACATCGTTTGTGTCTGTACGACCGATTGTAAAGTCGGCATACCTCTTGACGCATTCCTACGGAGCAGAGCTCGAATACCACTTGTCAAGTCATTGATTTGTTTGAGCAGTATTTTTCTCATCAGAAACCAATGCTTTATCCACACACTAAATTCTGATTTTTTCAATGTTTTGAAAATTTGCAACAGTAGATTCACTTAAATAGCTGTATTTTGAAAATTAATAATCTCATTGAAGACAAATCATGTCACGTGCAATTTGAAAGATAGTACTTCCTAAAAATCATGAGGTTTTTATTAGTGACGCCATCTATATGTCAGGCCCGAGACTTATTGGGTGATGTGTTAAGAACGTAGACGCCAATCTGTTCTGCTTGTGTGAGGGGGATATATAGTTTCATACCTTTCCCAAGGCTATTTATATGGGAAAGAATGCAATAAACTCGACTGGAACTCAAACTCTGCTCTCTGATTACTCAAGTAGTTACTGAACTATGCTCCAACATCGAGGCAGTAAATTTAATTCATATTAAATCAATTTTTAATATTAAGGATGTTCCAAATTATTGCCCGTTTTTGTATATATAAACACATGCAAAAAACTGAAATCATAACATCATTTTCTTAACTTCAGTAAAGGCTACACTTGAATACCCGGTCCAAGAAAACGATGAATCATTGCGCATAGAAAGCCTTCCTTTTTTTCAAGTGGTTAAATATATTAATTTAAAGAAAAATTAAACTGCCAAATAGAAAATTTTATATTCAGTTTCGCTCTTTCAATTCTGCTTTGGCGCCAAAAAGAAATAGTAAAATGTTGGCCAATGTCAGTTAAAAGAACACACAAACATGTAAATAAAGTAATACCCGCTTTCAATAATTACAGTGTGCATTGAAAATCTCATTAAAACATTTTAGTTCCCTCACCTTCGAAGATTACTTCAATAATTTAATATCCTTTTCGATGACAGGTAATTATCTATACTTTCTTTATTTTTCATTTCTCCACTTAAAAACTTTGCCATTTTTCATATTCTGAATTGACATTTCCTGCTGCCAAATTTTGAATATAACTTGATTATCGCTGTACAAAAATATGCACTCACTGCTAATGCAAGTGTGTGTGTGTGCACGATAATAAAACCGATGCATCGTTTGTGAAACTTTAATAAGATAAACACCACAACGTTCTCATATATAAATGTTGATGTAAGCACTTTGCTTTTCCTTAATCAGATATATTACTTGTCATGCAAAAATGACTATCAATCTGATTCTTCTCTGGCTTCTGTGGTAGTTTGTAAGATTATCACATGGTGTCATTCATTTCATTTAATTTCGCACACTTTGCTTCACTGCACAGTACGATAGACACGAATTGGCAAGTTCAAATAACAGCCGCTGCTACACCTTTGTAAATTACAACATTAGGTTAGCTATATATTTAATCTTTCAGTATATATATATATATATATATATATATATATATATATATATATATATATATGAAATCAAATTTCTTCAAATGTAGATTAGTAGAATTATTCATTACTTAGGATTATAGAAAATTTTGGTGTTCATGATATACTCTTGGTGGAAGATGGCGGAAAGGAACTTATTGAATCGAATAAAACAGTTTTGTGTAAAGATTAGTAAAAGTATCATTGAAAAATTATAATGACCGATGGCGAACATTATTAAAACGGCCAATAGCGGATACGCTATTATTAAAATGGCTAAATGTGAACATGCTATTAATAAAATGCCAGTGACTTTGTTATTATTAAAAGCTGATAGTGATTAAAATTTCTTATGATTAAGATGTTATTATGAAAATGGCAGATGGAAAACATGTTATTCTTAAATTGTCTGGTGTTGAACATATCTTTTTGAACATATCAGATCGTGAACATGTTATTTTTGAAATGAGAGATGTCTGATATGTTATTATCAAAATGGCTGATAGCAAGCATGTTATTATTAAAATTTCTGATGGCAAATATGTTATTATTTAAATATGGCGAGCAGGTTATTATTAAAATTGCGGATGGAGAACATGTTACTATTAAATTGAAAGGTGTTGAATATTATATTATCAAAATGACTGATTACGAACAGGTTATTGTGAAAATGCCTGATGAAGAAATTGCTATTATGAAAATGACAGATTATAAACATCATTTTTTAAATGTCAGATGGTTAATATGTTATTAATAAACTGGCCGATGACGAACATGTTATTATTAAAATGACTGACACAACCATCTCATTATTAAAATGACAGATGCCTCACATATTATTATTAAATAGATGATGAGCGATAAGTTATTAATAAAATAGCTGATGTTTTTCATAAAGCGACAGATGAAAACATATTATTAGAATCGCAGTTGGCTAACATGATATGAATATGCCTGATATCGAACATGTTATTATGAAATGAGATATGGCAAACACGATAATATGAAAATACCTGATAGTGAAATACTATTATTAAAATAGTAGTTGGAAAACACATTATTAAAATGATTCTTAATAGAGGTATTATAATGAAAATGACACATAACAAACATGTCATTATTAAAATGACTGATGCCGAACATATTACAAAAAAAGATAGCAAACATGTTATAATTCAAATAGCCGATGTTATCATTAAAATAGCAGACGGTGTACATGATTTTATAAAATGGCTGATGGTGAACAGGTTTTTATTAAAGTAGAAGTGTAGATACATAGTTATTAAAACGTTGAACGTTGAAGATGTTATTATTAAAATCGCAGATGGCAAATATAATATTAAAATAACTGATGCCGAACATGTTATTATTAAAATAGTCGATGACGAACATTTTGTTATTAAAATGACAGAAGGTAAACCTATTATTATTTAAACGTCAGTTGGCTAACATGTTATTCTTGAAATAAACGATGGAAAACATGTTATTACTAAAATGACAGATGGCTAAAATGTTATAATTGAAATGCCTCATAGCGAACATATTAAAACAGCAGATGATGAGAAGTTTAAGTTTATTATTAAAATGACAGATGACAAAAATGTTACTATCAAACATATTAATATTAAAATGACGAATGGCAATTATGTTAATTATTAAAATGACAAATGAATTACATGTAATTATGAAAATGGCTGATGGCAAACATGTTATTATTAAAATGGCCAATGGCAAACATGTTGCTAAAATTACAGATGTCGAACATGTTTTAAAATGGTTCATGGCGTATATGATATGAATAAAATGGTCGATGGCAACGATGTTATTGAAATAGCATTTGGCTAACAAGCTATAATTAAAGTGGCTGATAGCATACATATTTTTATTAAAATGGCAGTTGACTAACATGTTATTATTAAACGGCTTAATGGCGAACATGTCATTATTAAAATGATAGATGGCTAACATGTTACTATTAAAATTTCACTGATGGCGAAAATGGTATTACTAAAATTGATGATGGTGAACATTTTATTATTTAAATGAATGAGTGCGAACATGTTATTAAAATGGCACATGGAGAACATGTTATTTGTTAAATATCCGATGGTGAAGACGTTATTATTAAGATGTCTAATGACGAACATGTTATCATTAAAATTATTGATGGCAAACCTGTTATTATTAAAATTTTCTAATGGCGAACATGCGATAACTAAAATAGCTGAAGGCGAAAATGTTATTAAAATGATTGATGGCGAATATGTTATTATTAAAATGGCCAAAGGAAAACAATAAATAAACGAATAAATTATTAAATTGTTTGATGGCAAACATATTATCATTGAAATGGCTGCTGGCGAACATGTTATTGTAAAATGACTAATGGCGAACAAGCAAATGGTAAACGTTAATAAAATGGCAGATGTCAAACTTTTTTGTTAAATAGAAGACTGCAAATGTGTTATTGAAGTAAAAATGGCAAACATATAATTATTATGTAAGATGTCGAATATGGTATTATTAAAATGGCTGATAGCAAAATTGTGATTAGTAAAATTACAGATAGCGGACATATCATTAATAAAACGCCAGATAGCGAACATATTATACCTAATCGGAGTGTAATGAAAGTGCCTTGCTCTGGGAGAATTCATTGTGAATTTTAGTGAATATAATTTTTTTTTATTTAAGGGTGAGTTAACAAAAAAGATTTATTAATTTTTCTAACATTTCTTTCTAACATTTTTCTTATTGTTAACATTTCGTCTCTTTTAGAATATCATTATGACATCGTAACCGAAAAGAACTCTAAAGACGAGTCATTTTAATGGTAACTCTGTTATATAAATAGCTATAAAACTTTCTCCATTCCGTTGGTCTCCACACATTCCAGTTGATCTATTTTATATGTATATTACATATCAATCATTGATCGTTAATTTTTTATCAGAAATAAAGACTTGCATAAATAAAAGATTTATATATTTCGCAAAAGTTAAATAAAATGTGGATATTGAAATAAGAAAGAGAGAACTGAAATTTTTTCGGCACACAAAAGAAAGAAATGCTGAAGATCCTAGAACTCGTATGACGTAACAAGGGTAATATAAATAAAGCAAAACAGTGATTCTTTAATTAATGGATGACAAAACAAGAATAAAGAAGAATAGTAAGAGTTACAAAAGTTACTTAACTTAATTACCGACTGGAAATTGTGGAGAGCCATAATGATCTACACGCTAAAAAACATAGCCGATAAAATAGCATAAATGTTAAGGAAATTGAATTTAGTTGATCAATTCAAATAAAATACGTAATCTACGCTTAAATAAAAAATTGTAAAAGAAATTATTAGTCAAATAAAAAATTGTTTTTTCATCTGTCCGATGTTCTATTATAAAGAATAAAAATTGCCAAGAAATTATCTACAGAAATTGAATATTATTGTTTTCAGATTAAATATATTTACATTGATGACGTGTAATGTTTAGGAACGTTAGTCTAAAAATATATTGGTCCAAAAAGATATGGTCTATTGAATACCACTTCAAAGACCATTGATATATATATCAATGCTCTTTTTTTATATTGATATATAGAAATCAATATTTTTTATATTGATATATATATATATATATATATATATATATATATATATCAATATTTTTTTTTATAAATTAACACTTTATCTACGTACAAAATACTAAATTTAATTGATATTTATTATATTGCAAAATAATATTTAAGCGACTTTTAACAAGGTCACATGAACCTATGTCTTTGTGGGGGTGTCTAGTAACTGCTTTGGGTTAGTAACAATCCACATTAGACCATAATTCTCGAGACGAAAATTTCTTAGACGCATATTTTTTTGTAAACGAGTTTCCCTTTGACCAATATTCTTAGACCAATATTTCTAAGACTTGTGTTCCTTAGACTTGCGTATCATTGACAAATGTTCCTCAAACAAAAGTTGGTCCTGGACATGACGGTAAACTGCATCCAGTAGCAAGGCCTCTGTTTGGGAGGTTGTGAGGACCCGAAGTCGTAGCACCTCTTAGGGTCACAGCTATGGGCAATTAGTAAACTCCGAAGCTGGGGTTAAAAACACAATAAAATATAAAAAATACATTTTTATAGAAATATATACATAAAAATAAAATTTTATAGAAAAAAATATTTCCAACAATACATTTTTTAAGAAAAAATATCATAACACATTTTTGAAGGAAAAATATTCTCAGCAAAACATTTTTGTTAACTAGAAAGCATTTTCAGTTTTCAAAAATTAAAAAGAATAAAAAAAATCAATTCAAGTCTGACTAAATTAACTTTCTCGCTATAACCGAACATAAAAAACAAACCTTAAAACACTACCTTTTTGGCATTTATTTAAACCCCCAGAGGTTGATATGCCGTTAAACAAAACTCAAATACAAACTCGTAAACAAAAGTTCTGGATCCCGTGATTTGTGTACAACACACATATTTAAATAGAAGCAACAGTTCAATGCTACACATTTTGAAGTCTCATCTGTTTGGAAGTTCAATTGTCACGCATATTTAAATTTTCGCGTCATTACTGTAAACTAGATTCTGTCACAGACCTTCTAAAAATATATATACGAAAAAGACATTTTAAATAACTGAAATGTCTTCTTTGAAATTAAACTTTAGTTTTACTTGAAAAACGATAGCCTAAAGCTGTTAAAATAATAATTATTTTCCGCATTCAAATAAAATTTTTAGGCATTTTAAAACATTAGCACGTTTTCCCGTCACTTATCAACTCATCGAGCTGCCATTATTGATGAAAAATATAAACAACAAATTTTAAACTCTCTTTAAATTCAATTATTTGTTGTAGAGATCCGTTTTAAAGTAATTCAGGAAATTTAAGGATAAATTAACAGAATTTTTAAAAGTAAAGAGTACCGGATTGTTATGTGATATTTGTCCTTCAATATGACAAAGAATTCTAGACAATCTCATCAAGGATGAGGGAAAAAATTGAAACGGATGAAATGTGGTTCTACAGAAGTATGCTGTTGATACCATGGACCGAACATGTAAACAACAACGAGGTTTGGGAAAGGATGGAAATGAACAAAAATTATGATTAACATCAGGAAAAGACTACTGAAGTTCCTGAGATATGTAATAAGAAACTTGGAGAATCTGATACTCCCAGAACAGCTAGAGTGAAAGAGAGATAAGGGAAAGCAACCCATGACATACTTGATTGACATTAACAAATGGATATCAGAGCAGGCGTTTGGAGAGATAGCAAGAGAAAAGATTTTAAGATGTACAAGTGATAGGGATATGTAGAAAGCAATAATCACCTACGTCCTAAATGGAGACGGCACATAAAAGAAGAAGAAGAAGAAGAAGAAGAAGAAGAAGAAGAAGAAGAAGAAGAAGAGGAAGAGGAAGAGGAATAATAATAATAATAATAATAATAATAATAATAATAATAATAATAATAATAATTTTTTACTTAAAACTTAATGAAAATAAAATTGATTTCCGTACAGTAGCTTGTGGGTTCAAAAGTCAAAAATACAAAATATTTAACTAGCAGTACTTGCATATTTTGGAAGGATATTAGAATAATCCTGAACGTTTATTAGGATACGGATAGAAAGCAAATTCAGTAAACATACAAAAATAGAAAGATATGTAACAGACATATGTGTCTTTTCACTGGACCTATTCAATCTGTCGAGCAAAGCAATCTGAAAGAACTAGGGGACCTATCAGGATTTAATATTTGTAGACACAATCTTAACAAGATAATATATGAAGATGACAAAGTGGTAGCAGACACAGAAAGGAAAGAAGAGCTACTAAATAAGGTAGAGAAGGAAACCGATATTAAATAACTAAATATCAACTACAAGAAAAGAGAATGTATGGTTATTAGCCAAAGGTAGATCCCAACATGCAAGTTACAAATTGGAAATGTTAAAATCAAATAAGTAAAACAATGTAAATATCTGTGAAGTGTTTTAACAAAGGACGGAAAGTGTCACACTAAAATCCGACTTCGCTTTGTAGGTAGCGAAAGGTGCCTTTCAATGCTAATTAGAGTTATAAAAAGCAATACAATTTCGTTAGGAACAAAGAAAACTGTACTTAACCTTTATCTAATATCAGTCATCGCAGATGACAGTGACTTTCTCAAATGACCACAAATAGAATGACTACATTGAATCCTGCATCTACTCCTAGGAAGGTTGTGTAACTGTGTCGGGCCAGGAAGTTTTTCGCGTCAGAACCCATTTTGCACAATCATAAATCTATCATTCGTCCGTGCATTGAATGTCGTTGACATATCTGGTCGGATGCTCTTGCTATTCATCTTGAGGTTCTCGATAAAAATCCAAAGGAGGATTTGCAATATAATCGATCCTGACTTGGCAACCCGCCTTCAGTCACTTACGCACTAATGTGATGTGTTTTATTTTTGTCTTTTTTTTCAAGTATTTTTATGGCAGCTGCTCTGACGAGCTTATTCCCTGGTTTCTTTATTCCATGTATTTACGCGTGCTACTAGATTGGTACCTAGATACGACAATTTTACTCTCAAAATAGTTAAATGTAACTACTTCTTCTACTCAACTGATTATTTCCTCGCACTTCTATCCTGTGGAACGCCCTTCCGTTTGTTTGCTTCCCTTATAGCTACAATCTCTAAAAGTTTAAATGCAACGCCAATTACCATCATCTATCTACCTGAATCTCATTCATTCCTTATCTTTCTTGAACATACCCTGTACCGTTTTTTCTCTCAATGAAATCCCTTGCGTACCAATGGCAATCTTGCTTTGCTTGGGGTGAAATGAATATAAAATATGATGAAGAAGCGATTGGAAACAACAGAAATGTGGTTCTACAAAAAGGTGCTGGAGATATCCTGGTGCAACCAATGTACTTGGCATAAAAAATGAAATTTCTAAGGCCCATGATGAGTTAAAAAGGCTTTGAAAATTTGATATTCCCTTGACCGACCGACCGGAGGCAAGAGAAAGTAAAGCATAACCTTCTTAGTGAACTTGTAAAAATGAATGGGAAAGCAAGATTTAGGGGAAGTTATACAAAGACACATTTTTTCTTTTAATATATTCTGTACCTTTAATATATCTTCTAAAATTATCAGATTGTAGATTATCTGAAGGGACTCAGCACACACACCCTTGTACAAATTAATTGCAATAACTGCTTTAGTTGACTTCCTTACACTATACAGTCAATTTTAGACCGACTAGAGTGGCAGGGTGTATTTGATTTCTTTGCTTTCTTCCACAGATCAGTTCATTTGCAGTGTTATGCAGTAAAATGAATCTATTTTTGGGGTGTATAATGGAATTTGTTTAACCCCGAAAAATATTTCGTCTTCCGTGTTTGCATCATATTCTATCACGTCCAAATACTATTGTTTTGATAGTTGATTAGTTGTCCTACATCTATTATCAATACACAAATAGTCAAACAGTTGGTTTAGGAAAGGATCACACTAAAAATGGCATGAAAAATATAAATTTGAAAATTTATATTTTTCAATTTTTGAAGCATATCTTTATTAATATAAGAAACGTATGTAACGAATAGCATAGAATGATTTTCAAAATCGCACTGAAATATTGCATGTATTCTTTTTATGAAATAAATATGAAGTGTGCTTTTTCTGTCCATCAATAATGCGTTTTATTGAATTATACAAGCAACAATTCTCAGAAAAATTGAGTTTTACTGAATTATTTTTTAAGATAGAGAACGAATTTCTAATGTGTTCTCATTTGATAGTGCATATTTTTACTGGATAATATATATTGCATATTTGATCTATTTCAGAGATTTTATTACATATAACTACATAGATGTAACAGAACCATCCAAATTAAAAAAAGGAAACACTTTATATTAAAAAAGAGGGAGAAAAGGCCATCTAAATATTATTTACAGGAAGTTTTCTAATATAACAAAAACCATTCAGTATACAATTCATTCATTGATAGACAAATAGTAAACATTTGTTTTTAATCCGAAAATTACCTGATATTTGGCAAAATATGTGAATCAGAGGGTACCTATATTTTACTTTCACTAGGAAAAATATCACCAATATTTGAGGTACCTGCAGTCAACATAATATTATGCAAATTTTATTTTATCATTCTAGAAATGTTAGCTTTGTTTAAATGTCGAATCATCTAGGTTGACTTTTAATGCACGATCTTTTGAGAAAAGTGAATTTTATGTAGGCCAGACGGTCGGTGGGAAATGTGTTACAAATGTATATCTTTTTCGGCACAACGGTTAAAACCCTCCAAAAATTTGTGAAGAATACATTTCTAATTTATGGAAATTATTTTTCATATATATTGACCAACGAGAGACGCGGTCTTAAACTCTAATAATATTTTGAATAGTGGGACTGAGAAAGCCTAAATTTTCTGTATAAATAAAGTCAGGTCAGTAGATACGATCAGAAGATATTTCGATAGTAAGGCGAGATGATTTTCTGAAAAGGAGGAACTTTTAACAGTAAGGAGAAAAAATTTTGAAAGCGAAGAAGTTTGACTTCAAGGGAAGAAAAGAGTTGAACATCAAAGAAGGCATTGGCATCCAGAGAAAATATCAAGAAAGCTCTGTTATCAGCCAGACACATAGAGATGAGTGAAACTGGAACTCAGTGAAAATTCTCCTGAGATTTTACGCCTATCAATTTCTTGCCATTTCTACTAAGTTTTTCTGCCTGGCACAAGAGCTTGGATTTAATAGAAATACTTTTTTTATAATAGAGTTCATTCTTAATTACGCTATTCTGTTACTTGCCGTGAGATACGCTTTTCCAAAGTACATCTTAGCTCGGATATTTTAAATTAGGCACCTCCACTAATCCGCTAAAAAAAAAAATGATGTGAAAAGATCCCAAACTTAATAAAAACAGTTTTATCGTTAAAATATTTATGTTATTATTAAGAGGAAAGATCAAGGTTTTCTTAATTATTTTAAAAAAGTTTTTAATCTTTTTTGTTTGTCTAAATTTATTATGAATAATTTATTGTGACTAAATTTATTATGAATAATGTAATATTACGAAACTTAGATTTTTCCGGAGAAAGACACATTAATTTGAAAATTCCTGCAAAAATAAAATAATTGTCACATTTTAATTAAACTTTCAGGATTCATTAACAAATGAAATTATTTTTCAAAGCATTATTTTTATAAAATCTTTGTAAAAATACATATTATTTTTTACATCTGTTACTCCACTTTAATTAAATTTATGGAATTTCTAGAAATTGATTATTTGTTTTACGCAAACATTGTTTCCTTAGTCAAATACAGAACACCTTAAGTAATGTAAATCATCTATTTTTTTTAAACAGGAGCTACTTTTCATAAAATCTGCTCCAAATCGTGAAATAAAAAAGCAGTAACACTATGATGCCATTTGTTATTAAGATAATCTTTTAATAACTTTTATAAAGAATATATATTAAGGATATGACAGTCTTAAGAAAAAAAGAAATTTGAAGAATAATCAAATTTTACAAGAATTGTTTTTATTTCATTTTTAAATATAATAATTTATAAATTTTCAAAAATCTTTTAAAATTTCTTCCAAACCCTCTCTGTATTAGGTTAAGTTATTAAGTGAAAACTTTATACACTAATCAAAAATTGAAAAGTTTAATACAAATATTCACGCAACTAGAATGTTAAATTAAATTGTGTAACAGAGAGAAAGAGAGTCAAACACATACACATTTAAAAGGTTAAAAAATTCCTGGCGCCTGAAGAAGGCCGAAACGAACGAAACATCATTCGTAATCTTTCTTTTTAATTTTTATTAAGTATTCTTTAAAAACAAAATTCGGCTTTCAAAAAAAGAAAAAAAAAGTGACAGTGTCAAATTATTTGTCTTTCGACCAAAAATTAGGATTGATTTGAATGTTGAATTAAACCAGCATGAAATTTGATCTAAACAGAAGTTTAGGTCGTTATATTTGGGTCGGCAGAAAATAATAGAAATAAATGGAATAATGACTTTGAGAAGGAGAATTTAGGTGGAGATTAAATATCGAGACGTGCTTGCTTACTAATGGTGAAATATGAATCTGGCGTAAGATATATGCCCGTTTAATCTGGGAGATTACATGATCTTTGACTGAAGCAATTAACGCTCGGAATCAGTTATATGTGCATGGAGACCTAGCTTATAACCACTGGTCCTCTATATAAACACGTCGTAATGCTGAAATTAAGAGAGTCGGTCAGCGACCCTGACGGCGTGCGAATCGTGTGATATCGGATTTCCCCGATGAGTGGGGGGTGCTGTTAAAAGTGTTGGTTGGCGAAACTTTACATTCACCCCGAGCACAAAAACTACCAGAATTATATCAGCCGTCGTTTGTACCAGCACATTCGCAAGACGCGTAGTCCCAGCGTTTTAACTGGTAAGAATTGACTCTGTCTAAAGAGTCTTAAGAACATTGTTAAATAGAGTTTTATATCTTCCGAGATGACAACAACCAGTGAACCAAACACACACACACACACTCTCTATCTTTCTGTCTAGACTCCCGCGTGTGAGTTGTTATGCTAAAACCTTTTACTATTTCTAACCGTTTTCTTTTTCTATTCTTTTTTTGTACATAAACGACATTAACAGAGCAACCATCGAGCAGTTATTTTTTCGGCTTTCTGCGGACATTTTTTTCTATTTCTTTTTGCTGGATTCTAAATGTTTAACACCGGCTTCCCCAGTCGTGTTTACATCTTCAGTCGACCGCGAACGACCAACACTTCTACTTTCTGGATCTAATAATACAAACGTGGGAAGGAAGCAGACTTAAACCTGTGTGCAGTGGACTGACTTCTGGATGCTCAGTAACCTGAGGGATATAGTGTTAAATATATGGCTAGGACTTGACCCGTGGGAGCCATAGTGTTAAAACTGTGTATGTGTGTGTGTAGAAATCTTCCTTTTTTAAATATGGCATGTCATAAGTGACATATCATTTAAAAGTCATGTGTTTCAAGGGTTGCTCTCCTTACAAAATATTCACTTAAGTTTCATAAATTTATATCATCAATCACTCAACACGACATAAACATATGACATCTGTGATTAATAAAAAAATGTATTCTAAATGTCATGCTATCAGCAAGTATGACATGCTTCAAAATGTAACATAAAATTTGATAATTTTTCAAAAATAACGTGTCACAGATGTATTTTTCATTTTTCCAAGATTTTCAAAATGGTGTATTAACTTTTGTTTACAAACCTGTCCATCTGTCAAAAATGGACGAAAAACTAATAACTTTTGAAAAATCTAAAAAGTTGAGATTCCAGCCAATAGAATTTCTAGTTAAAATACACTAGATTATTTTGCTTAATGGAAATAAACAATATAACTTTTTAGCTTTCAACTAAATCTAGAATAAAAGCTTTAAGAAAGCTGTTTTTATGTTTAAAAATTTACTTTAAAACTGAGGTATCGGAAATGAGTAGAAGCACATGTTTTAAACGGTGATGAATTTTACTAACAAATAACATATTTTTAAATGATATGTCACTTATGACATGCCATATTTGTTAATTTTAGGGCCCTTTAAACTTTTAAAAATTATAAGCTACTTGTTGTGTAAGTGTCGCTTCACTGACAACAAAACTTCAAAAACAAATTTAAATATTATATTAATTCGAAAATATATTCGGTTTTAGAAATACATTCATAAAATTGATTTGAAAACGCAGTACATTTCAGCTTGCAACCTTTCCTTTTATCTAAAGCATACAACCAAACAGAAAAAGAGAATTAACTCTTACGACACACATATCAATTTCAGTTTCATTCAGTGTTTATATTTGCGTGTGCCCATGTATATTTCAGTTCGATAAAAGCCCCAAAAATATTTCTACAAAAAATAATTAAAACAAAATACATGTACTTATTTGGGAATACTCTCCAAATTTTGAATAATATAATTATCTGAACTTTTTAAGATATAAAAGAATTAAGTTTTTTTTTTCTTGTCTCTAAATTTATAATGTTATCTCTCAGTCTACGGTAGACTGAGTGGGAGATGTCTTATTTCAAACTCAGTCAAATTGTGTGTTTGTGTGTGTGTGTGTGTTTGTGTGTGTCTGTGTACTTTAAATAACAGATTTAGATATTATTCACTCACTGACAACGCATGCATACGTATATACAATACTTACATACATATGTATATACAGTACTTACACGAATGTGAAATTATAAGTAGACAGTGCGTGACGAACACACAATCAACTCTTTTATTCAAAAATAAACTATGTTGCAATGTCTATAATTAGAAGTTAAGTTTTTAACATCCCTTACCTATTTAGTACGCGGTAGCAATAAAAATTTTTAGACTGATTGGCAAAATATCAAGCAAAGAAATGATGTGACAAAGCGTAAAAACAGAACAAGTTATAACCAAATAAATACATAAAAATTATTGATGAGATAAGACACTTGTGGAGAAATAAACAAATATTTATGAAGGGAGATTTTTTTATATCCACCAAAACACATGAAATATTTTTCAACAAATATGTTTTTTGCTGAATTTTCCTAAAGCAACACCATTAGAAGCAAGGAATTCGTGGTTCACAAAGTAAAACCAAAATATTTCAAAACGCATTTCAAAGATGGTTCCTTCGAGTCTAGATCTAAGAATTAATCAAATATATTTTTTTTTACTGAAATTAACCTTATAATCAGCAGGATAGTCCGTATGTGAAACTTGAATTGACTTACGTATGTGTATTGTAATATATATATATATATATATATATATATATATATATATATATATATAATGTTAAGTTGACGGCATAAGACTGAGAGTACCAAACAATAGAAATTTCATTCCGAAACTCTAAAATTGATAACATTCGTTGAAAATCATGCATACATATACACTTCTTGAAACACACATGCAATCAAGTATGCGCAAACACATATATTAGAACATATAAAAATGATGAAATACTTTCATATATAGTCAATATGGAAACATTAAAATGTAAGTATCAGTAAATGTATTTAAACCAAATATAAAAAATAGTTATGTAGGTATTCATACATATATCATATATTTATTATACATAGCTGCCCAAAACACGAACACACACAAACACACACACACACACACACACACACACACACACACACACACACAGAGGAGTAGACGTAGGTGGGTGCGGTGATGCATCTCGCACTGAGAAATCGGGGTGCCGATTTCGAATTCCCCTTGGGTTAGTTGAATACATTTGCGTGTAAATACCCTTGGGAAAATGTGTGAATCCATCTCTTCTCCTCTCAGTTATAGCAAGACACACTGGGTCCTATAGCCTTAGATAGTAACTGATCTATGAGAAGGGATATTCTGCATTCAAAATACGAGGATGTCGTACGCTATGTGCACCAATTCAAAAAAGTGTGTTTGATTCTACACAACATTTCACCACAAAGATTCACTCAGATGTGTGAATATTACGGACTGTTCAATTTTAAGAACTAACTTGCTCTACATTCATACAAATATATTTTTTATTATTTCACACACACAATTTTTTAAAAATGTAATAACGTCCCACCCTACGTTATTCAGCTCTTTTGATAACCTTATTTATTTTAGTAAAAGTTTATTCATTTAAATCCTATCTATCTATCTATCTATATATATATATATATATATATATATATATATATATATGTTAACCAAGTAAATTAACCACATTTCACTGCCTGATCATGGTGTCTTACACACGGAATCATTATAGCTATTAAGTTGCAGTAATTAATAATAATAATATATATATATATATATGTATCTATCTATATATATATATATATATATATATATATACTCTACCTTTTACTTTTAAATGTAAATATCTGTGGAATATACTTATAAGGAGCAGTGATTGTTCTTTTTTTGTATATGTGTGCATATAAAGAAGAGTATTTACGGACGCACACATACACAAGTAATAAAAATACGTATATGCATGTATATTATTAGATTAATAAACATTTGTATACACATATTATGAAAGTAATACATATTTCTGGTTAAAAAAAATTCATTAATTCTTTAGAAATTTAATTGTTTATGTTTCAGATAAAAAATCGCGCAGGTATGGGATTTTGAGAAAATCCAAACGAGGACATGTGTAATCTTCAAAAGGGTAAACAGACCCTTGTCAATCTGTGGCCGAGAGGACTAAAGCACACCAGATGATCAAGTGGTTTCTCCTACAAATATAGGTGGGGTCACATGTTAGAAACCTATTTTCGTCATTTACTTCTCTAGAGCGCAGGCTGGCATACATAATACACATTGTTTTAAAAATAACCAGGCGTGTATTTCAAACGTAGTTATCTTGAAAATGTAAAACATATATATATATATATATATATATATATATATATATATATATATATATATTCGCAAATTAGAACTTGCGTTTCGGTGCAATATGACTGAATTTAATGTTTAATTTAATTTATGTTGGATAAGCTTCTTTTTTAGAATTATGTTAAAATAAACTCGGTTCTTCTTCTTTATGTGTCGTGTCCTTTCAGGAGGTAGATGATCATGGACTTTCACTCGCCCCTATCCTTTGTCGCTCTTAATATTTTCCTCTTGGTTTCACTTCCATACACCGATCCGCTATCCACCTGCTCAATCACGTCAAGTATGTCTCGTACTGCTTTTCCTTGTCCCTCTTTCGCTTTATCCTTTCTGTGAGTATTTGATACTCCACGCCATCCTTCCTCATTACATGTCACAGAGACTTCAGTTATCTCTTCCTGATGCTAAATATAAGCTTCTTTTTTGTTTGCATACACTCCAAAACCTTGTTATTTCTCAAATGGTCTGTCCATGGTAACCCCAGTATCCTTCTAAATAACCCCATTTCTCTAGATTTGAGTCTTTCTTTTATCCTTGGGAAGATTGTCCAGCATTCTCTGCCATACAGGAGGACAGATATAGCATGACAATCAGTTTTCTTTGTCTCAAAGAAAACCTTCCTGTCTCTTAATACTCTACTAAGCTTTCAGAATACTCCTTGGCCATGCCAATTCGCAGTCGGATCTCAGCGTTGCAATTTCCATCCTCTTTGAATGTTTAGATTTCTGTACCAGGTTGATTTCAGCATACTCGAGTTGGCATTTTGGGCTAATCTTTTTACTGATGACCTTGCATTCGGTTTTCTTGTAGTTTCTGTTTAGTCTTTTTTTTTTCGCTTTCTTCGATTATAAAAACGAACTTATGACGCAACCATATAAACATAATAAAATAATACATCCATAATTATTATTTAAATGCTAAAATTATTTCCTGCTGAAGTCCATATATATCATCAAACAACACCAACAAATTTGCATTCCTCTCCAATAGGAAATTTATACCGAAATCGTTGACTTTACACTAGAATATAGCTACATCAATAGAGACTTCTTCTTCTTCTCGTACTTAAAAACTATGTTGGTCTGTTGTGATCCATCTACACAGGTTTGTGATGTTATTTGAGTGTCAGGATTTCAAACATTTAACAAAAGCAACAGTTATTTTTAATGAAGCATATAAAATATTATTTTATGGAAGAAAAAGTAGAAGAAGAACACCAGTTAAAATAACATATATATCATTTTCAGAGATACACAATGACAATAAAATGTTCAATTTTCTTTGCAGTGAAGTTTGTTTTATCAAGTAATTAAATGTTCATAGTTTGGTGTGAATATCTGTCGACAGACTGACTTTATGACGGTCAGCCTGATGTGTTTGTGAGTTCGTAGATAAAAGACTTATTCAGCAGTGCTGCTTAATTCTTTCTATTTTGTTGCATGGACAAAGCCTTAGTTGATAGCTGCTGCTTGTCGTTTCTTCCCTTGTGTAGGTGTTTGTGGGAGCGTGTTTGTGTGCTTACGCATAATTAGTTTAGGCCTTAAGAGTCAGTATGATTCCAACTTTGTAAGGGGAATCCAGAATATAGTTTCACATAGAGATGTGAACTTTTAGAATATATGGAATTCATTGGTTAGTAAATAATTTCATAATGAGCTGCGAAAATACTTTTCTCACATATGCGGTAGTATTGAATGAATTATTATTTTTATTTTCTAAAATGTGAAAAAAAAAATAACGCGTGGCAAGTCTACAACTACAACAGTATATGTTGTTTATCAAACAAAATTTTCTGATAGGATTTTATTAGTTGAAAACTACTGAATATTTGTCCGAAAATTCGTAAACGTCTGAAAAACCAACAAGTACTGATATATTTCAGCACTGATCAGGACTAAGAATTGACAGTCCCAATCTATTTAATGTCTTCCTTGACAAGGTCCTGAGCATATATAAGCACAGACGTAAAAGGATGGACATTAATAATTCAAGCATTACACACCGCATCAAAAATGTATCTAAAAATAGAAAACAGCGTCTATGCTTTGCCTCACGTGGCCAGTGACTGATAATCATTATTGGTTATGCCAGTGAAATATGTATTCATGATTGGGATAAGAATCATCTTAAACAAAATATCCTTTATCTATGGGTACACGAGAAATGAATGCAGAATGTTTTCCGTATAAAGAAACGATTAATATTATGAATTTCACTGAATGAGCGATGCATATATATATATATATATATATATATATATCATATTCTTACTTTTTCAATTATTTTCTTACCTTTTTACGTTTTTATTATTAAATTATCTTTATTTGTTTCTTCTTAATAGTTCTTTTCCGTTTTTTGCCCCATGTTTTTTTTCTATCTGTTTTTCATTCTTCTTGTTTATCACTCCATTTTTTATACTATCTTTAAGTCTGATGATCACTCTTGTCTTTTCTCTCTATTTTTTTACTTTTTCGCTCCCTGTTTTTAAATCTTCTTTTTTCTCTTCATATTATTTTTTACTTTTTTCTGTCTGCAATTTACTCTCTTTTAAGATTGTTTTTTTTCTACAAATATTTTCTTTCTTAAATGTCGATCTTTCCACTTGGCTTTTCCGTCTTCTCTGTTCTAACACTGAATATTTCTACAAATAAAATTCCTCTAACCTGTCAAACATTTTATCTATAAGAAAGCTGATAAAGCATGGAATTGACGCACCAATAAAATTGTTGCCAGGAGACTTTGAACTAAAATTGCACTGAATTCTCCGTCTGCCATAGCGAATGAAATGGCCAAATGAAGCCAATGCGTCAAATAGTCCGACGCTAATCTCTAGAAAAACTAATTTTCTTGTTTAACCCCCTACCACCACGTCTACGTATGTAGCGGTTAATAAAAAAAAGTATAGAAAATAGAAAATCAGAAGGCAAACTAATACAGGTGCACAAATACAACCGCATATATATAGACATCAAACATCTTTAAAATCTATCAATTTTATCCATGAACATTCACATTAATTTTAAAGTATTCTGATATGAATAAAACAAAAGATATTTAAATTCTTGGGAAACCCTATTAAAATATGGTAAGTTCATATCTGTACTTTTGGTGTTTTATTCTATATTTCTGATGTTTGGCAAAATCTGCTCACAAATTGATTTAGGATTTAGCCAAAATAAAATTAACGGAAAGTAAACATTGATTTCACTAAAGAGAGAAACAAATTTGTCTATGAGTGCCAGACACAGATATACCTGTTTTATAATCAAATTATCAGAAATATTTGATTTCAGACTTTGAATATTAGTGTATTATAAGTGTTCTTGAAAGCTTAAACGGCTTTGTTCAAACATAGTAGGCGTCGCTTCCTAATCGAAAATGCCACATAAATCACATGTCAAATAAATATGTATCGAGATATTTACGCATATTGTGATTTAAATAGAAGTAAAATATGTTATTACTCTAATCCACGGGAAATATTAGCTCATGCGTTTTAAATATTTATAAGTCATGCAGTTAATGATAATTGCAAAATTACTTTATATTATTTTCCTAAATAAATGATAGATGGTCTGATTGTCAGCATCAGAAACATTCCGACATGTGACATACGAAATAACATATTAACATAAACAAATGTCGAATTTTATTTATCTAGAAAATATTTTTTATTGAAGAACGGAAAATATGACACTGAAAACCGAAGATGCATTTGCTTAGCAAAATATACCTCATAAAGACTTAACGATGTCACAAAAATAGGAAAATATCGTTAGAAAGCATGAAATGTGTTTCTGAATTACTATATCAAACCTATATGGCAGTGAATGCTTGACAATTTCATCATGCAGATGAGACGAGGCAACATTATATTGTTATAGAGAAGAATGCTGAGGATAGTATAGTTAGAACATGTTATTAATGAGGAGGTTTTAAGTAAACCTAGAAAACAAAAGGGACACACAATTACAAAGAGAAAAAAACATTTGAAATCCTTGGAATACATACAGAAGAAAAAGGGTTTGGGCAGTTCAACTCTGACATGAAATACTGAAAGCAAGAGAAGCATAGGTAATCTGCCTAATGGTGACAGAAAAATGAGCGGGTAGAATAGTATAAAAACAAAGATTGCTAAGAGCCACAAAAGATTACAAGTTGTGGAGAGCTATAATCCCTAAGGAACACGGTACATAAAAGATATAAATATATATTTTCTTATTTTTTAATTGCATCAGATGAAATAGATTATTGTTTATCTAAATATGGCTTTATTAAATAATGCCTCTGTATATTTGTGTTCCGTTTCGAAAATAGCCAATAATATATACAAATATTTCAGCATAACTCGACTTTATTCTGTAAAAAACGGTTTAATTTCTATTTTTGTCTTCAGAAATTGAATTAAATCAACTTTACAGTGTTAGCTGCTTGTGGTAAGTCAACAGGGATTCAGTCCATTTTTCAGTCTGTTTTTTGTGTAATTTTTTGGAAATTATTTTATTTATTTTCGTCACTTAATTTGTGTAAATTATTTTGCAATTCAAGGGTATTTTTGACTTTTACTAAGTTAAACCTTTGTAAACCTCAGTCACTTTTTTTCTTTTTTTTTCTTTTTTTTAATTGGAGTAGATAGTTCCTACTATCGCCCTGTCTCAGACTCCACCCCCTTCTTTTGAATGAGTTTAGAGGTGATCGCCTTGTTTCTTGTTTAGGAAGGGGTTCCCGGTTCATCCCCTTTCTCCGGTCTTAGTGTTAGTTCAGCTGGAAGCTCTTTGCAGTTACGGAGTATGGTGGCAACGTCTTTACATTCTGAGGGTACCGGGTTGGCAGTTTCCTGGTTGCTGCTTTCGACTGGTAGTTAGGAGCCCGAACTCTTGCGTAGCGTCTTGAGAGGCTGCTCTGATCAACAGTTGAATAATATCGGGGTTCTTGTAGTGCCATATGGCGCATGGACGGGCGTCCCTGCATGAACGTTCGGTGGGCAACCCCGAGGCCACATTATGTTGTAGGCCGCGCCAGTATCCATCCTTCACAAGTTGCAAATGATTGACCGACTGATTCTATTCTAAGACCTCTCCTTAACTGAATCACTATGGAAAAAAGCAAACATAATAGCAAAAGTAAACCAGCTCATTTGAAAACGCCCAAACCTATCTGCATCTATTTCACTAACATACGCGGTATCCGCAACAACTTCCCCAGCGTAGATTCTTTCCTCCATAATAACTCACCTGATATATTAGCCCTATGTGAAACTAATCTTAACCCTTCTATCTCCTCATCTGAGTTCTACGTTCCTGGCTACCTTCTCCTCCTCAGGAAGGACTCCAATGTTCATATGCATGGGCTTGGTGTCTATGTCAGCGAACACCTTCCCTTAGCTATGGTTTCATCTTTTGAATCCCCAGATCATTCTTTCATGTGCCTCTCACTTCTCAGCTCGATTAGCTATCTCTTCTTTCTCTACCGCTCTCCTTCCTCCCCTGACTGTTCGTTACTTGACATCATTTCTGACAATATTGACAAAGCCATGTCTTCCCATCCCTGTGCCCATGTATTCGTGTTTGGTGACTTTAACGCCCACCACACCAAGTGGCTGAAGAACGCTGTCACTGACCCTGCTGGTGTCCACACCATGAACTTTTCAATCACCTAATCCCTTACGCAAGTAGTGGACTTCCCCACGCGTTTCTCCGACAAACCTAACGGAAGGGACTCACTTCTAGACCTCTGCTTCACTTCCATCCCAGACTCTTGCACTACCAGACAACTCTCCCCACTCGGAAACTCTGACCACACTGTAGTGTCCGTCAATATTTCACTCCACTCCCGCCCGACCCATGAAACCCAGACAAGTAGAATATCCTACTGCTATCAAAGAGCAGACTGGGATTCGTTCCGAGACTTCCTCTGTGACATCCCTTGGAACAACGTCTTTAGTCTTCCCATCGAAGAATGTGCATCCGAGGTCTCCTCCTGGGTTAAGGCTGGCATCGATGACTTCATCCCTGCTAGGAAATTCCAGCTTAAATCTCATTCGTCTCCATGGTTCTCACCCGCTTGTTCGGCTGCCATTGCCCACCGGAATCATTTCTTCCGACTCTATCGTAACTACGCGTCGGACCAAAACAGGCGTCATTTCACTTCAGCTCGTAATAAGTGTAAAAGGATACTTAACGAAGCTAAGATGTTGTTTGCTGCCAGAATGAAGCAACGCATAGCATGCTCCAAATTCGGCTCTAAAGACTACTGGCGATTCTGTAAAAGAGTACTTAACAAGAGCAAGTCCACAATACCCCCGCTAATCAACAAATTTGAGGTCCTCACCTCCCCAGCAGATTTGCCCGCAGATTCTCGAACAATTCGAGTCTGGACTCGTCTGAAGTTTTGACACCCGACTTCTCACCTAGAACCGAGGCACAACTGAATGATGTCCACATTACACCTTCGCTTGTCTCTAAGAGAATTTTAAAACTTGACCCTCACAAAGCGAGCGGTGGGGTCGGAATCCCAACCATAGTCTTAAAGAAATGTGCCCCTGAACTCTCCTCTGTCCTTTCTAAGCTCTACAACCTCTGCCTATCTGCTTCCTGCTTTCCTGCCTGTTGGAAATCTTCCTCTGTAGTTCCCATATTTAAAAACACTGGAGAACACTCTGACCCTGTAAATTACCGCCCTATCAGCCTTCTTCCGCTCTTTGGCAAAGTGTTCGAAGCCATTATCAACGCCGAGGTGGTTCAGCATCTCACAGCACACAGGCTCCTCTCGGACCAACAGAATGGTTTCCGCTTCACCAGGTCTACTGCTGATATGCTAACAACCATCACCGAGTACATATACCAGGCACTCGACAGGAATGGCGAAGCCCGAACCGTTGCATTGGATATATCTAAGGCGTTCGACAGAGTTTGGCATGCTGGCCTTCTATGTAAACTGCGGAGCTATGGTATAACTGGACATTTGTTTGAACTAATCCAGTCATTCCTCTCTAACCGCACAATGAAGGTGGTATTAAACGGACATGCCTCTCAGAACTACCATACAAACGCAGGTATCCCCCAAGGCTCCATCTTAGGTCCTACGCTCTTCCTGATATACATTAATGATCTCCCTGATTCCATAAGAGCCCAAATAGGTTTGTACGCCGATGACACCAAAGTTTATTCTCGCCTCCTTCAAAAATATGGTGTAGGCGTCAAAGCTAACCTCGCAGCCGAGATTGAAAAAGACCTCCATTCCATATTGGACTGGGGTAAGAAATGGTTAGTAAATTTTAATGCTTCTAAAACGAAGCTACTCTCAATTAACCATCATCGACAATCTCACCTACCTCCCATTAGCATTGACCAGGCTTGCCTCCCAGAGAGTAAAACACTGCGCCTCCTTGGTCTCACACTTTCAGCGGACCTCATATGGAATGACTATATCGAATCCATTGCTAAATCCGCTGCTGTGAAAGTCGGTTCTCTGTGTAGGGCCCGGAAGTTTTTTCCGTCTGAATCTCTCCTGCACATTTATAAATCTACCATCCGCCCGTGCATTGAATACTGCTGCCATATCTGGTCGGGTGCCCCTGCTGTTCTCCTCGGGCTTCTCGATAAGGTTCAGAGGAGGGTTTGTAATGTGATAGATACTGACTTGGCAGACCGCCTGCAGTCTCTCTCCCACCGGAGCGACGTGGCTTCCCTGTGTCTCTTCTATAAATACTTTCACGGCTTCTGCTCCGATGAACTTAGATCACTAGTGCCCCCTAAATACGTATTTGAACGAGATAATAGATTAGCAACTAGATCCCACCCTTTTACAGTGAAACCGATAAAATGCAGCCGTAACTTCTACTCCAACAGTTTCTTTCCTCGCACTTCCCGACTGTGGAATTCTCTTCCAAACGATTGCTTCCCCGACGACTACTATCTCCAGGAGTTTAAATGTAAGGTCAATAGACACATCCTAACACACTAACCTGCTCCCATTCTATCAAACACTCTTCCCATCTGCCCCACCCTCATCCTCGCCAACCTTACTCATCTGTCACCTTCCTCCTGACATTCCCTATGTCTAACCACTCCTTGTCTTTACCTTCCCCTATGTAGCCCCATGCGCAATAGTGGCAGTGGAATGCCTTGCGTGGGGTGAGATGATTTAAAAAAAAAAAAAAGAATGTCTTAGTGCTGTGTTCATGCTCGAATTCGTTTTAGATTTATTTCTCTAATGAAGACATCTGGATTAATGATAACAAACATATAGTCTTTGTTTTAATTAGAAAAAATCCAAACTGTAGAAGATTTCGAAAAAATGAATATGATCCGAAGAATATCCAGAAATATTTTGCATGTTCTGTGGTTAAAGAAATTAACATTGTTTGAGACTTTTATAAAAAACAAATACGTGGAATATCAATATGGAAGAAAATACTTTCCCTTACAGCAAAAAAACAAAGTGGCAACCGATTGACAGAGATTGAGGAATTTACTGCTCTAATGAAGTAATATTTTCAATAGTTGATTCTTTTGAAATTCCGAAGAATATAATAAATATTCAGATGCTAGGAATTTCGAACCGAACCCTTTATTACAATCACTGGGGTAAATCATCTTCATTCATTGCGTAAAGCCTCGATTGGAAGTTATAGGTTATCTCCCTCTAACACTGCAAGTTACTAGTTCACCAATGCTGTATCCTGGTATTGGACTCACAACTCTAAGAATCAAGTCAGGAACTAACCAACGTCTATATCCACTGGACCATGTGTCGTACAAATGGCACCAAAGATGAGGAAAATAGTTCGAATATTGTAAATACTGTAAGTACTCCCTCATCTCAGAAATATAGACAAATACTAAAAGGAGATAGATAATAATTGACTTGAGGTTAAAAATGTTGTGTTCAGAGAAACATACACTGGGAGTATTTTTTCAACAAAGTAGCAGTTCTTGGGAAAAAGCTAACTGAGTGGAACGTAACTTATTCCTAATGATAAAAATACGAAGGAAATAGAGGTGATTTGAGTTCATGGACCTTGCATGGCGAATTCTAGTAGTGAAGTTCTGAACTTGAGGAAAGAAAGGAGGCAACTTGGCTCAATATTTGCAAGAAATTATCTATAAAGTAGCGATAGGATTACGACATGTGGGAATGATGATGCTATAGAATGAAAAATAAAAGGTCCCTTAAGGCCGCGTAAGACAACATATCAAAGTTTGAAAGTGAATACTGAGCAGTCGCTCTCAGATATATAAACAATGTTCCCTATATTCACTATATTATATCAAGCATAATATACTGAATTAATCAGTTGTTACTAGTTAATTTACCGATAATTTTTTACGCTATCGATTGGATATTAATACGTTCACAAAGAAACATCACGTACAGAGAACAGTTCATAACAAGGCTCACGTGTTTTATTTAAATTTATTTGACCTAAACTAAAGCCCACGCCTGTTGTGTCTGGTAGAATCTTTTCGGTAGGTTTTGATTTTGAACGGCTAGGTGGAATCGTTCTGCTTTGGTTTCTGCACAGATTTTTTTACCTTCATCAGGAACATGTGCTATCAATTGGTTCTTGTTTTATCTGCTATTCAACCCATAGAGGGAGGGAGAAGAAATAGATTAATACCTTTCACAACTGTTAATGAAATGAATTCGAATTCGCCTCATTCCGAGCGGATTTCTGACACCACATCGCACATCTAGTAGAACTAGCACTATTATTAATATTAGTATTAGTAGTACTATTTTCCTCTCTCAGGAAAACAGTACTAATAATACTAATATTTCCAATCGAAATTTTATTATCATCGGTAATTTCTAAGTCGATTTTAAAAAAATATCATTTTTTGCAGAATAAGCGCATATTCAAGTATGACCAACTTTTAATAGCGATGGGATTATTAGGCTTTATTCCGTTTGTCTTTAGTTTCATTGATATAGACCACAGCGTTCCAATGATAGCTGGGACAATAAAGTCCTGCAGTTTCCACATTCTGGCAATCACAATCCTGTGGTCAGTGTAATTTTAAAGTCTTTCAGTTTATTTGATTTTGATATTGTCGTCTCAAGGAACAGCGGTATTAACAAGAATGTGATGTCGGATTTGATGTGGTCTGTTTAGATGTTGAAATCCCATAAGTTCCCTACTTTTTTGTTTTTGATCACCTTCTCTGGTTTAAGGTGGTACCATTTTTGTTCGACTACAAGTTTAAGTGTTACATAGTTACCAATACAGATGCGAGGTTAGTAACCATGCTGACAAGTGTATTCTTGTTGGGCAAGCATTTCACAAGCACTCATCATATGGGTGGCATTTCTTACTTCCATGTCACATGGCCTGCACTTATCCGAATCTGTTTGTAGATAGATATTCTTTTAGACATGCATTATTCAGTATTGGGTGACCAGTATTAGGCTTTCTATTTGTATTTCAGTGTCCATTAAGTCAGTTATTATTACGAATATTTTGTTTTAATGACCATTGCTTTGAACATTTCTTCCACTACATTCTCTCTGCATTCTTTTTTGTTCCTGATGATTTTACAAGGATTTTTTAAAACTTTTTGCCGCGTACTTTAGGAGTGTCACTTTGATTAATTTTCAGACAAAAAATTTACAATTCGAATAAATGTTTTTAAACAATATTTCTCTAGACCTCTAAGATGGGGAGGTATGTACATTTTTCGGACTGATTTCCTCATCTTTGTTGACATATTCATAACATTTCGGCCTTTGTACGCTCTGACCTCCTTCAAGTGATTAAAATTTCAAACTAAATCCTTTATTTCAATTTCATTTTAGTTCCATGTGCCATGCTACTTCCGGATGTCATGTAGCTATCTCTTTTTAACTAAATTCTCTAAATTATTTTTCCCATTGCTGTAGTCAGGTATTGAACACACAACTCTTTGGGTCATATAACTTGATGTAACCAACGTTTTTATCCAATGGGCTATATGTTCTTGGCATATACAGAATTATTTCTCCCAGATTGTAACAAATTCGCGAACATAAGATTAAAAATAAATCATTAAAGAAGGTGACTTTTAATTCAGAGTCGAATTTATTCTCAAAAGATATTTATGTTAAAAACTGTTTAAAACTCTCATTGCAAACAACTGCCTTTATCTAAGATGACACCAATTCAATCCCTTTTAATCTCTTTTCGTTTCTATATGTTCCTCTCTCTTTTTGTTTCTCTCTCAGTATCTGTGATATCAACTGAGACACACACTATAAATTGGTAGGTACAAGCGTAATAATATATAGATTTTATTTCTCACAAGAAAGTTTATTTAAAATTAAAAAAGCACACGGTAAATTAAACTTGGTCTTAACCATTTAAGGAAACCTGACTTTTATGAAGGAGACAACTTTATGCTGGAACGGAATAAATATTTATGAAATAAAAACATTTATTCGTGAGGATACGATTAAAAAGAAGTACCTCTACTCATTTTCGAAACCTGTTTTAAGGAGAATTTTTAAAGTTTGTGGGCAGCATTGAAGTTTTAGGAATTTTATGAAATTAATTGGTGGTGAGTAATAGATGTAAAACATAGCAAGACTTTTGTAAACATATTGATTTCAAAAATAAATTTCATTCATTTGTAAATAAGTCATGAATGTTTCATTAACGTCAAACAATTATTTGATTTTTGCAAGGATTTCTAAATTAAAGTGTTTTATACTGGAAAAATCTTAATTTCGTACTATTCCATTATTACTTAGTAAACTCTGGTAAGGACCTCCAATCTGTGGCGAAGTGGGACAAGAAATAGCTAGTAAATTTTAATGCCTCCAAAAGAAAGTTGTTGTCCTTTAATCACCATAAAGAAACTCTCCTACCTCCCATTAATATGGTTAACGCTAGTCTCCGCGAAAGCAATACATTGTGCCACCTCAAACTCAATCTCACAGCCGACCTGAAGTGGTACGATGACATCGAATCAGTAGCTACAGGTAATGCTAGGAAGGTTGGATCACTGTACAAGTCCACGAAGGTTTTCTCATTAGAATCCATCTTGCACATGTACAAATCTAGTATTCGTTCTTGCATTGAATACTGTTGACATTTCCGGTCAATCGCTCTTGCAATTCATCTCTGGGTGCTCGCTAAAATTCAAAAGAGGATCTACAATGTAATCGATCCCGAATTGGTAGCTCGACTTCAGCCACCCTCTTACCGTCGGGATGTGGCTTTTCTCTTTTCTACAAATATTTTCACGGCTACTGCTCTGACGAGTTTATCTCCCTGGTACCCCTCTACACGACTTTACACGTACTATTTGACTGTCAACTATGTCTCACCCTTTTACAGTAAAAACAGTCGAATGTAACCGTCTCTTCTACTCTAAGAGTTTATTTTACGTTCTTTCTTATTTTTATAGTCGTTTTATAGCGGTTTCTTTTCTCGAACTTCCCACATGTAGAACTCCTTTCGGTATACTTGCTTCACTGATAGCTACAATCACCAAGAGTTTAAGAGCAACATCAAATGCCATCCTTTATCTCTTGATCTCCCTCTTACTCATATCGCTTTCTTGAAACCCTCTCTATCTTGTTCCCCTTTCTTTTCGCTCTTCTTTTGTAACGCCATTCGCACCAGGGACAGTACGGCCTTGCTTGATGAAAACTGATTAAAAATGCCAATTGCTTTTTGTGCAGCTCTCTCTTTTTTCTCTACTACTCTCTCTTTCTATTTCTTAGTATCTGTTATACAAAGCGTGACACACCAAGCGTATTAATATTTACTTAATAATAATAATAATAATAATAATAATAATAATAATTATTATTATTATTATTATTATTATTATTATTATTATTATTAATAATATTATTGATATTTATATTGGAAAGGCCAGTTGAAATTTTCACGGTATTCCTATTTGAATTTGATGATAAATCCTACTTATTTCTTCAATTAAAGAATGAATAAACTCATGAAAATTTTTGTGTAAAGAAAGTATTCGTAGAATTTTCTGTATTACATCATTAAAATATTTGCGCTTAACAGCTTTAACAAGCAATTGCAATAACAATGAATATTTTCGAAAGATTTGATACTGAAAACTTTTTCCATTTCACTGAAACGGCACGTAAACGCTTCTATTTTTACTGTCTTTTTCTTGTTTCTTTCTTTCAGTTGTTTAACGAACTTTTGATTTATACGCAATCAAAACGGAATATCCTATTATTCATGATCTATTGACAGGAAACGTTAAGCACTTATTTCTTTCTTTCTTTCTTTTCTTTCTATCTCGGTTTTACTAACATTTTTCTTGATAAAAATGTTCAAATAATTCAGCAGACCATGCTATTTTATTCATAGTAACTAAAAATGAAAATAAGATTAATAAATATAATAATAGTAAAGAATAAAATAAAGAAAAAAATAATTTTCTCACGATGCAAGTTATAAAGAAACCGGAAAGTTTTCTGGTCACCTGTGTGATTTTATGAGCCCCACTTCCGTAAAAGCGGGACTCTTTCCACATCTTTTCTATCTCATCATTTCTAGCATTGTGGGAGTTGTAAGTTGGGAAGCAGATGAAGACCCTTCAGCAATTATGCTGATAGTTTACGTTTTGTGACGAGATCGTGCTCACTCATTTATAGGATAGCTACAGCAAATGACCTACGATAGCAGCACTTTCCTCCTCTAATCTCTGGTATATATCTGATTTAAAGTGTACTGTCAATAATTTCCATGAAAATCTGTCACAAATTAAGTGTAATATGTTTCTGTGATCCGACAGAAATATGTTTCACATCAAAAGCAGGACCGACAAAAGTATGGTCAATATCAAAATCAGAAAATATAAACAGGACCGACAAAAGTGTGATTTCATCAAAGGCAGCCGCGCCAAAGGCAATAGCCGGCAAAAAGGATTGACAAATGTTCCTGATCATAGATGACACATCTATGCAAAAACCCGAGAATCCATAAAACGTTCAAATTTCAGCTTATTTTGGGGTTTTCAGAATGAGAATAGAACACCGAGAGCAGAACGAGAGGAAGCAGAGGGAATGCAAAGAAAATATAAGAGAAGCCAAACTCCAAAAATCAATGATACTCGACAACTCTATCGCTTGTGTGTGATTCTCTCCCCTACATACAACTGTCACTGATGTAAAATAAAAATATAAGTTTATATTTTTATATACAGGTGTTTTGTGTTCGTCGTTATTCAACAAGAGGATCGTCGTTTTCAACCAGTTGTCATATAACACGAAAACCATGAAATATTGCTGTAAAGGCCTGTAAAACTCTACTGAAAATCCTGAAATCCTGAAATTATTATATCACAATACCAATACATAAATTATTGTCGAAGTTGGTATTTTAATTGTTAACAACGTATATAGATATTTATCGTCAAAAACGTCTCAAGTTGCCTGATGTTTGATTAATTTGTTGTATGCGGGATATCCAAATTACGGTTATTATAAAGAACTTTTGAAATCTCCGTAACTGTTTCAATTTAAGATACATTTCAAATATTTTAAGTGCATTTATAATGGTCAGATAAATAATTATATGAAGAAATTATCGAAAGTCGAAACCATGTTTTCAAAAATATTCTGTGTGACTTCGAATGAAAACCTGACATTTGTTGGTTTAGAGAATAGGCTCAAAAAGGGCGAATGAGCGTGGTTTGTCAGCGAATAGAAAAAAAGCAGAAATAAGAGAATATAAAGCCTAGCAAGTAGAAATCATCGACAAAGGAAGAGAGACCGAAAGCGTTAAAGGATAACTGTGTTAAGAAAAATACATTGAGTGCTTAAATTATAATAAAATTTTTCGAAAAAGTATCTGTAGAAATATAAAAAGACACACTTTCCTCAATCTAAAAGAAACGAGGAAAGCTAAAATGTGACTCAGAAAAGAACAACAATTATTCCACAAAGAAAATGCGAGGATACATGGTGAACTTTAAAAGTGTTGAATGAAAAGTAAGCGTGAAGTATTTGCAGGAAAAAAGAATAAAAAGAAAACAAAGAAAAATCGAAAAATAATCTTTTTTAATGTCTGAATAAAAAATGAAAATAAATTAACAGAATTTTCATTGAAGAAATTGTAGGGAGGTTTTATATATTTTACTAATAAATAAATACAATAAATCTTTATTCTTTTATCTTGTGCAATACCATTGAGCACTCCATGGTCAAATTATGGAATCTTTCAAAGCAAAAACGTCAGCTCTCATTGAATTATACTATTTTCCAATAATTCTCGTCAGAAAGCGTTAAAATTGATCTTTCTCTGGTTGTCTGAATATTTTCTCTATCCAGTGTCTTACATCGTGACCCAATCGGGATTCTTTTTGTGTTTTTAATGTTGGTTGGCTTCTCAAGCGGTACAAAATCTTCAGAAAATCGAGCAAATCAATAACTAAACATTCGCTTTTAAAATTTAAGCACACGTAGGAAACATGCGTCACGTGAATACTGAGTGGTATTTTATCTTTTTCTTTACATTTTTCTGTACATCGAGTTGTACACACAAACATATAAAAATAATCATAACTATAATATATACATAAACACACGCACAAAGTACGATGGATAAGTTGTCGTCTTACTCACTCAGATATTAAAATAAAACTAACATCTCATTTTAACAGGTATATTTATCAGAATTACACAAAAATATCCTGAAATAACAAAGAGTAAATTTATTCAATAAAATCGATTTCAATCATGGCCACCAGGCAACTTTGGAAACGGTTGCAGCTCTTCTGAAAGTTTTCCTTGTTTAAAGTTATAAATGCTGTAATAATTCTTGCCTTCGGTTTATATTTAGTGTTAGATGGGGTTTTGTCGCCTAACTTTATCACACATAATAATTTAGGGGCTTGCGATCTGGGAGGTTCCGTGGCCAGAGGTAAGTGGTGATATAGTCGCAGAAATTATCTGACAACCCTGACTGGATTTTCCTGCTGTCCAGAATCCTGTCGAAAGACATAGGGTTTTCCAGTAGCCACATTCTTATCTCCGGGCAATACTTCCTCTTCAAGGCAATATGTAGGCCTCTGTGTTGAGTTTGTGGCTGCCACCAGCAAGTTCGTAAGTGTCTTATCAGAACGATCAGTATGTATTTTCCGAGATGCTCTACATTTATAATCATCATTAAACTCACCAACTTCTTTCCGAATTCTCAACACTGTCCTCAGATTGACACCCAAATACTCTGAAATGTTCGTATTAAAGATTTCAGCGCGAATTACAAGCAGTACAGAACGCTGTTTCTACACTTTTAGCAAAGTGAATAGCGTCATTGCACCATTTTCTCACCGACGCTACTCAACTAACTCTTCTATTCTGTGCAGTCGACAAAACAAAACCTGAAACATCGACAATGCGTGAAATTAAAAATATAAAATGGTTAAAATTTACTCATCACACCACTACATGTATATATTGTAATATATATAATTTAATATTGTAATATATATGATTTAATGTTGTATTACAATATTAAGCTCTACTCTGTATCGAGCACTCTTTATAAAAGTAAATACTTGAACAGCTGGCTTTTAATTTGCGTGTTCTTTCACGTTTTTATAATATATATATATATATATATATTATAAAATGGATTTGAGAAACGAAAAATGCCTTCACACACGCAGAACATTTACACAAATGTATATACGCCCTGTTCTTTTAGAATGTGCGCAGTTATGTTTCTCCACCACTTCCTATCCTTTGTAGCTCTTAGAAATGTTTTTAATTGAGCTATTCTTCACTGTTCTGTTATCCATTTACACGGGCTCGTTAGGTATGCTATTTAGTGTTTCCTTTGTAACTGTTGCTTTCAATACATCCTGTGAGTGTCAAATTCTCTAGACACTATTTCCTCTTTCGGTGTTTCTGAACATTCACGCATATAAAAGATATGATAACACAGGCAGATAGAGAAACTATTTATTCTAAATCAAAATAAATGAAATTACACTTTATGCCATTCACTGACATCACAAACTTGGAAAGGTTTTTTTTTATTTCTTGCATGAGGAATTATTATTTACATTTTGTTGCACGCCCATTATTTCCCTCGTCTTTGGTGTCATCCTCACCACGTTTCAACCTTTGTGTCCTCCAGGTTTCGTCAGATGTTCGTCGATCCTTTAGAGAATTTTGAACTTTAGAGAATTTTAAACTGAACCGTTTATTTAATGCACACAATGAAATTGTTCCCGCTGTCTATTTAGAGATATATCTCGTATAGTTCTTATTTTGTAATGCTTAGTTATTTTACACCCTCTTTTTACTGACTCTACGTCTGCACTGACCGATAAAGGATCGAACTTACAATGACTATGTCACTAAATTCAGGCAGCAACGTTGTAATTCACAAAACTATTGACTGATTAAGCGATGACTCATAACAGCCTCGTAGATATAAGTGTTGTTTCGTGAGTCAGGGGACACGGAAATTTGGTATCCAATCGCTGGGTCGGCAGGGTGAGTACAGGCATAAACTGGGTACAAACAGGGTAAACAATAAGTGGGCAGTATTTTAGAAGAATTAGACGAGATATGCTTAAATATGGTAGCGGAATGGGAACAATTTACCGCTTTAATTTAAATAAACGGCTTATTTTAAAATTCCCTGAGGATTACGCGGATTGACAAGCACCTGATGAAGTTCGAAGGGCTCAATAACCGAAACGTTGTGATAATAACAATAAGAATGATGTCCTTAGATTAGATTCCAAATATTTATTTATTTTTGGAGGTGGTTTTCTGCGTGTATGAGCATACCCATTTTCACTGACCAACCTGATTCTAGTAGGACCTTCATTTATTGAATATGGTGAAAAATTGAGAACTGGTTTAGTAGTTTATTCCTTGTTTCCTGCTTAGGATTGAGTTTCTGGTTACTTTTATTAAAGACATCTTATTTTCTTTCATCCCCTTGTAACCGCTTACATCATGCTGTCATTATCTGCATTATTGGGGTAAAATGATAAAAATGTTAAATAAATGCTTATAAAACTGATAATGTTGTTAACGTTCACTTACACTAACACCGGCCTCATGGCCCTGTTCATAGTAGACATCGAAGCCGACTAAATTTTAATGTAATCTCCAAACAGATGGAAATATGCACATTGCCTTCATTTCAAATTATAAACGATATGTATAATAATAATATATCACATAATGTAAATTTGGGGAAGAAATATGTTTTGCAACCTTTTTCTCAAGAATCATTTAATTTCTTCTGAAGCCAAACATTTTATTAAACAGTTAAACAAATGTTATAGGGTGTAAAATGTTAGCTATTATTATTTATAATGAATTCAAGCTTCACCCATGCATAGAATACTGCTACCATATTTTTCGTATACTTGCGTCCCCAGTAAATGCGATCATTAAAATTTTAAATGCAACGTCATTTACCATTTTCTGAAGTATAAAGCCTGGATCTCTGAACAACTTAATCATCCTGGCCGCTAAAAAGTAACACAAACCAGCATATATATGTACATATAAATTTATATTTTCATTCTTCGTCGATGACGGTTGTGTGGAATGGTAGTCAGAGGAAATCACGCACGTACGAGGGAATTGTCGGGAGTCGTTGTCTTGCGAAAGTTGTTTTCTCTTCTACCGGTGTTATCTTTTTTCCAGAAAAAACTCTTTTTACATAAGCTGAAATTTTCATCTTTTTCCTTTTTGTACCTTCTCGAGGTTTTGATTAATTGTGTCATCTTGGTACATCTGTCAATCATTTTCACCAAATGTTCCGTTCACATTTTGCCCTTTCCTCCATCCTACCTATACTCAAAGTACTGAACAAAAGCTGCCCAAAATAATGAAAATTTAAATGTCATCAAATTTGATGATTGATCCTGATATTATTTTTCTATAAATCAGAATCAAAATTTCCACAAAACATCTTTTTAACATGACTTACTAACTTTCCTTATTCTCCTAGATATAATGTCTTGGTATAGATATTCAAGGAAGGCAACAACGAAGTACGCATAATCATTTTCATCGCGTCAGTAAAGTTAGCAAACAGAAAAAAATATTATATGTTTATTTTAATGATGAAGACTTTAGATCTTTTGTTAAATACGCACCTGTAACCTTTCGTTTAGTCGCTATTTATTTTGCTGTTTTAAATGTACTATATGCTTTTGTATTCACAAAATACCATGTTTCTTTTGGTTTGAACAGAAATTTTCGCAATAAATCCTTTTCAACTTTCTCGTAAAGACGTTTTCAAATTCCGCTATTAAATTCGTATAAATATACCTATTAGTTTAAATATAATTTCTGGAGTTTATTTAGCAAATATTTTAGCAAATGATATCTTCTCAACATATGAGAATTTGGTAAACATTTAAAGTATAGAACATTGAAATCAGTTTTTTGTGCAATATATTTCAGAGTTTAATTACATTTTGTAAAACATACGAAATTGTTCAGCTGGCATATTTTGGGGACAAGGTTTGTTAAAATTAAGTAAAGTTAAAATAGTATTTTTTAGACCAAAAACGAACGAAATATGCACGTTTTCAGGTGCTTACGCATGAATTCAGGTGGCTTGTATGATAACATAATTTACGAAAGCGAGCAAAGAAAAACTATGCGTATATGGGACTGTTTGCTAAATATGCTGTTGGGCATAAAGAAACGTCTCTCTGCAAACTTTCTTTAAATTCATTATATATATTTTTAAATATTTCCGTTTTCAAAGATCCATGCGTATTCTGGTAACAACCGTAAATACCTTGGCTTTTGTAGGTTTCCGATAATGGAATAGTTGAGGGGATGAATAAAAGATTCTTTTGATCCAAATCGTGTTTTGCGTTGCTGTGAAATAAAGAAAAATTGACAAAAGAAGGAATCCAGTTCTGTGAAAGCGAGAATAAATCAATTAAATTATATTTACGTTTTTTTGGAATATGTGCAATTTTCATCGAACATCATGGAGTGGCAATGGCTTCCTGTAATCATAAAAAAATTCAAATATCTGTATTTTGTTATATAATTGTATGATTACAAATTTTTTATATCCATTCTTTCATTCAACAAGAGATAATATATACATGCAAAGACCCGAGATACGGTATTTCTGGGTGGTTGTTAGATTTAATCTAATCGTTCCTATCAAATCGAGAAATGAAGATTGTTTTGGACAGAAAAAACTTCCAGATCCTTTCATACGAACACGGGCGCCCCTTAAGGCTTTACCCTAGATCCCACGCTTTTTTCTTATGTTCATCAATGGTCTTCTTGATGTAAGCAATGCCTAGGTAGGCATCTCTGCGGATAACATCACTAATTTCTTCCGTCTAAACAGGAAATCTGTCGAGTCTGACAAAGTAAACATGGCTGCTTCAGTTCAAAAGGACCTCTAATATGTGATTGGATGGGGTAGAAAATGACTCGTAAATTTTAATGCCTTCAAAACGAGGCTGCTCTCCCCTAACAAACATAGAGACACTTTCCTACCTTCCATCAGCATGGATGATTCTTGTCTCCTAGAGAGCAAAACAGTGATCCTCCTTAATCTCAATCTCAACCAACCTCAATTGGAACGACTGCATCGAATCTATAGCTGCGTCTACTGATAAGAAGTTTTGGTCACTATGTCGGACCAAGAAATTTTTTCTCGTCAGAATACATTATGCACATTTATAAATCTACCAGGTGTCTGTGCACCGAATACTGTTGCCATATCTGGTGCTCCTGCTATTCATCTTGAGGTTCTTGACAAAATCCAAAGGATGATCTGCAATATAATCGATCCTGACTTAGCAACTCACCTTCAGTCACTTTCTCACCGACCTATTGTAGCTTCTCTCTGTCTTTTTTATATGTATTTTTATGGTAACGGCTCTGAAGAGCTTTTACGCATTACACCCTTGTACCTTCAAAATAGTTAAATGTACCCACCTCTTCTACTCTAAGAATTTCTTTTTAATTGTTCCTTCCGTTTGTGGAATTTTCTTCCGTTTCCCTGATAACTACAATCTCCACACGTTTAAATACAACATTAATTACAATCTTATATTTACTTGATTCCTATCCATTTCTTGTTCTTTTTTCGACATACCCTGTACTTTGTTTTTCTCTCACTGTAACTCCGTTTGCACCAGTAGCATTTCTACCTTGCATGGGGTGAAATGATTATTAAAAAATATTCTCGGATGGAATGTATCAGGAAAGTAAGCAAACGGAAGAGATTTGCACTGACAGAAAACGCAAGAAAAGAAAATGTTAGAGTAGAAGAGACAATTACATTAAACTATTTCGACGATAAAACGGTGGGACCTTAATGCCTATATAGTACCACGCTTAAATTCACGTGGTCGGAGCTCTAGTCAAAAAAGCTTGTCAGAAGAGTTGCCTTGAAGGTGTGTGTCTTGCGTGATAGTACAGAGCTATGGACGAATGTGGAACTCCCTATATTTAGAATTTATAGAATGCAATTAGGTGATGGAAAATTTCATTTTTCGGTAATTTAATATATAACATTGTGATAGATTCTCCATATCCGTATGTCTGTAGAAATCTCTCTTTTCAGTATTAAGAATATAAGCTTTCCATGATATCGAATTCTTAAATAAGTAAGAAGTTTAGAGACTTTGTATACGTATGTAGTAGCATACTATAATCTCTCAAAAATTAGATGAATGTAGAAATTGCAATTTTTATAGAACAAAATAATTAACGATGACCTATATCCAAAGGAATTTATAAATCTCCATAGATTGAAATTAAACATGTGTGTCGATTTAATTCAATATTCAGACACCATGAACCCGGTGTTACTGAAAGATAGGGAACAAAACTTTATCTGTTTTGTAAGCATTTATTAAAATAATACTTTTATTTATCATTTCACCCCAAAAAAGGTGATAATGTCAGTAAGACGCAAGCTGTTACTAGCTGAAAAAAATGAGAAATCTTTAGAAGAAGGAACCGGAAATCCAGTTCTAAACAGGAAACAAGGGATAATCCTCTATTTCTATGCATAAGATAGGAAATTGCAAAAAAGGAAGAAAAGACTGTAGATTTAATTTTTATCTCATAAGAATAATTTTATCTGTTTATGTGTGTAATTTCGAAATTAATGAAGGCCTGTCGTTTCAAATTTCCATAGATTGTGTGTGCAGCCCTGTCCATACCTCATTGTGTGCAAAAAGGTTTATTCGTTTTTTTGCGCTTTATATAGGTCAGTATAACATCAGCATTGAGGACTTCATTTTAATCAATGCGCAGAGTTTTTATGTGTACTACACCCTACAATATGAGGAATAATTCTTTATGTTTTTGATAGGGTTGCGTCAATACATGAATCACAATGAACTATCACCGACATCACTCCAAACGTAGAAATGTATTTGTTAGTTAAATAATTAACATTGTTCAACATTACTAAAACCATAACGGAAGTAAAAATCTCCATTTTCTAGGAATTAAATAAGTATAAATTTAAAGTATAGACAGCTGTAAAATATGCGTAGATATCCAAACTGTTGAGCTTAAATCAGCAATATCGTCAGATACGCAGGCATTAGAATGGCTGTAAAAAGTTCATTTCTTTGAATATGAATTCACATTTTTGTGATATTATGGCTTTTTTTTATAGAAACCCTTGCCTAAATAGCAAATAACTAAAGTGCTCATTTAGGGACAACAGAGACGTATTAGTGTTCTTGCACTAATTTATCTCTGTTGTTCGTACTGCCAACAACGTCCAAACTCACAGAAATATTGATCAAAGATATTCCTAGCGTACCCATCTAAACTTAAAGGTAGTAATATTTTAAAGTGCAAAAATCATCTGTTGTAAGTTTCTATCATGTTTTACTGTTGTTTTGCATTGTTTAATTTAAATATATATGTTAAGCCTATTTTTGCACATTTCTTTTCTCTATAGTGCTTCGTATTCAACTTTTTGGGAGTTCTTAAGGTGTGGAGGAGTTGTAAAATAACCCTCCAATATCACAGAAACAAGAACTAATGTAATAATTAAAGCAATAAAGTGACATAATATCTAAAAATGAACGAATGGAAAGTTCTGCATTGTTAGGAAAATGTTTTTAAATTAGGTCCTTTAACAAACGTCTGAAAGTTTGTATATATTTTCTTTTATTAAAATAATTAATTATATTATGTAATATCATCGAAGCAAAAACGAATATATGACCCTCAATTCTTTGGGAATCTAATTCTAAAATACAGAGGCACGCACACACACAATAGAAGAGAAGAGCCATCTAAGGTGTTGTCTACTCACTGATAGACACATTACGCTGACTGTCATAAAGTTAGTCTGTCCACATATGTCACGCCACCCTACAAACACTTAATTACGTTACTGCAAGAAAACTTTAACATTTTATTATCATTCTATATTTCTGAAAAGAATATATAAATTTTATTTCAACTGATATTCTGCTTCTACATTTCCTCTACCAACTAACCTTATTTTTCATTTTCGATAATTCATTTTTAAACTGAATTTTTTAAAATGAAATATTATTTTTGAGAATTTTATTTTAGTTTTAATTGAAAGTCAACTGATTAAATTTACTATTTCATTAAGGAAAATGCTCTAGTGTATTTCAAAAATATATTGATTGGAATCTAAAAATGTTTAGTTTTCGAATTTTTTTTCAACTTTTGGTCCATTTTTGAGTGATCGACAAATTTGTAAACAAAAGTTTATTCTCGGTTTTAAAATTCTTGCAAAAATAAAATATACATCTGTTACATAAAAAATCAACACATTTATATTATATATTTAATCTGATTTACACAAGTATTACTTCTGTATAGCATGAAATTTAGAATAAATCTATTTCTTAAGCAGAGATTTGACCTTTCTAAACTTTTCACCGTATTTGAAATGTGTTGACAGCTTGACGGATGCGAGAAAATAGTGTATGGCGATCTCGAGTGACATAATTGTACATTTTTTCCTTTAAATACATGACATTTGAATGTACACACAGAAATTACTATACAAAAATGACTTCAAATGCACACAAAAAAAATAAAAAATAAAAAAAATTACCGACAACAAATCGTTGAAGTATTTTTAAAATGTTTTTGAAAGTTTATAATTATAATTAAAAAGAAATAGAATTAATTCTTTTAAAAATTCATTATTAATCGAAAAAATCTTTCTTCAAACTATAATGCTTTATATATATATTATTTATTAGAGCAATTAAAAGCTTATCAAATTAAAAAATGTCATAGTTTTATTGCATCATGCGCAGATTTTCGGAAATAAGCGCAAAAGTTTTCAAAAAATAATAAATGATTTTCATTCTCCAATGAGTCCTGCGTTTAACTAATAAAAATGTGTGAGTATTTTTGAGAAAAAAAAGTATGAATTTTGAAAAGAAAGTAAAAGAAAAAGAGAGATAGAAACAACACAAACGGTGTGAAAAAACGACAAAAACGTATTGAAAAAGAAAAGAAAAGATGATGATGAAAAAAGAAATTATTTTTGAGAAAAACAAAAAGAAACATCTTAGAAACATTTATTTACTTTTTTTTTGGTTGTTTTGTTTGAATAAAAAAAGAGATGATGATAAAAAAAAAGTATTTTGGGGAAAAACAGAAATAAGCGTTTAGAAACATTTATTGACCTTTTTTTGTTCTGTTTAAAAAAAAAGGAAGGAAAATGGAATATGGTTGGTTGGTTGAAAAAGAGATTGATAATGAGAAAATAAATGTGTACGAAAAAAAAAATGGAAAAATTAAGAGGAAGGGAGAGAGCAAGAAACAACTGTGCGTGTAAAAAAAATGGATTGGAAAAAAATGTGTGACTATTTTGCGATAAAAAGGTATGAATTTTGAAAAGAAATTTAAAGAAAAAGAGAGATCAACGCAAACGGTGTGAAAAAAAAGAGAAGAATGAAAAAGGACTGTTTGAAAAAAAGGGGGGTAAAAGAATAGTGTGTGTACATTAAAAAAATGAGAGAGAGAAAAACTAAGTGAGTGTGTACAACAACGACAAAAATATGTTTTGGAAGAAAAAAAGGATGATGGTGAAAAAAAATTTTTTTTTGAGAAAAACAGAAACATTTTAGAGACATTTAATTACGTTTTTTGTTGTTTTGTTTGAAAGAAGAAAAAAAGGATGATGATGATGAAAAAAATTTTTTGAGAAAAACAGAAAGAAACATTTTAGGAACATTTATTTACTTTTTTGTTGTTTTGTTTAAAAGAAAAAAAGAAAGAATGGAAAATGGACTATGTCTGGAGAACTTTAAATAGTTAAAAAAAAAGCAAATTGAAGCAAAATGAATAATGTCTTCCTAGCATCTTTTACACTTTTCCTGGTCACCTATAAATCGTTACTTAACGTTGTTTTTCTCTTCCGACTGCATTTTCATTACATTTTGAACTGATGGATCCAGATTGTTTCTTCGTCTTGATGACACTAATGACAGTTAAAAGGCTGACACTAACAATATCCGCAATGCAAGGTTTGACAATGTTCATGTAGCGTTACAATTCCCGTACGCTTCCTTGGAGTAACGTCCATTGCAGACAATGACCGTAGGACAACTAATCAACAGTCGAGACAATAGTGTCTCGACATGATAAAATCTGATGAAATTATGGATGACGCAATATTTTTCAAGGCCAAACAAATTTCATCATACACCCTAAAAATAGATGCATATTATTGCATGCCACTGTAAATTAACTTATCTAAGGAAAAAATGAAATTGATTGCACCCTGTTACACTGAGTCAGTTAAGTGCCATACGTGAAACACGCTTGGGCAATCATGTCTCGAAAGAGACATAACTGACTGTGCAGAAGATTATCCCGCAGTAGGTTGCCATTGCTTTCTGCGGTAGACTGGTTGCCGACCAAGGCTATAGAACCCAATCTGTCCTGTTATTTAACCCATAACTGGAAGGTATAAACGGATTAATACCTTTCCCAAGGTTATTTGCGCGTAAGTAAATGCAATGAATTCAACTGGAATTCAAACTCGGCTCCTCGATTTCTCGTTCCGAGCCGATATTCAATGCACCACAACGCACATGCGCTAGTGGGGCTAAAACTGACCGTATGCTAAAAGAGAGAAAACTAAGGAAGTAGTTTCAATTAATTTGCAGAAAGTTGAAGGCAAAATGTTTCATCTCCCCGAAATCTCAAAGAAAAAATGTTTTATTCTTTAGAGACGGTTTAAAGGTAGCATTACAAAATATAGTACTCTCGATTCTCTCACGTTCCGTGGCACATACAGGGGGAAGATTATCATTTGTTAATTGCGACTCTGTCTTCGGACAGAGGGCGATTTATTTTTGACTCGGTCTGCGGAAACAGTAAAATCCTAAAAGACAAGAATTTTCATTCTTTGGAATTCAATTACACCCTTGTGTAAATAAATTGAAGCAAAATGAATAATGCCTTCCGAGTATATTTTACACTTTTCCTGGTCACCTATAAGTCGTTACTTCACGTTGATTTTCTCTTCTAACGATATTTTCATAACATTTTGAACTGATGGATCCAATTTGTTTCTTCGTCATAGGGTAATTAAAAATTTTGAGTTAAGCAGTCTCAGGAAACGGCTGACCTCATCTATTGCATTAGAGAAAGAGGGATCAGTCGTCAAACCGATGCTAGTACAACCAATTTTTCTCCTTGGCCTTAGTGTACACATTCGGGCCCACCCATTAAACTCGGCTTTGTGTCATAACTCGTCTCAGTAAATAACAATAGCATTATTAATTTTTTAGAATGAATTCAAAGTACATTGAGAGATATCAATAAAATCCGAACGAACATTTGAAATTCAGTTTAATTTTGTGATGTTTCCTAAATTCAAACAGATACAAAAAGTCTTTATCGTAAGGAAAATGATCAAGTAACAGCGTGTGCGATCATTGAAATCCGAGCGAGCTATTTATTCTGTGGAAACTAATGAAGTATTATTATGTTATCAATGAAATCTGAAGAGACGTAGAAATTTAGTACTATTTATGTGATAATACCAACAGAAAAACGAACGTAATATTGTCATCTTTTTTAAAATATATGTGATACCTCCGAAAACTGAACTAGCGTAAATATTTACATTTTTTGGAAACTAATTAAGGAACTGTGTAATATTAATGAAAGTATAATCGATGAAGAATTTTCCATTCTTTTGAAACTAATAAAATAACATTGTGTGATATCCGAATTGTTAACGAACATGGAATTATTTGTTCTTTGGAGGCTAATTAAATAACAGTCTGTGATGTCATCGAAACTCGAACATACCGAGAAATCTCCATTATTTGTAAACTAATTAGCATTGTGTCATATTACCGAACTCCAAACGGACGTAGGATTCTTTATTCTTTGGAAGGTCATTAAGTACTATTGTGTTATATTACAGAAAAACTAGAGAGCTTTGATATTTCTTTTATTTGGAATCTAATTAAAGCAAATATTGCAATCCGTCCCGGTTTGGAATACAAAACAGAATGGATTACAATATTTGCATTTACTTTTACAATTAAACGATTAAAACTCAAACCGTGAATTCATCTTCATTTCTGGTTTGAAGTTGCAGTCATTTTAGGGAAAATTTATTTTTTTACTTCTAAAAAATCATATTTTTAAGACTGGTCATACTAAACTGTAATTCAAAATATAAAATGCCCTATATTACACTTTAAATATTTAGGATTATTGAATAACGATTTTTCTCTCTGCTATCATAACCTAATGCTTGTGTTTACATAAAGGCTAAAATGTGCAAGTTTTCGGCAGTTGTATTAAAAAAATCTTATCCGATTTGATGAACTGGTATGTAGTAGATCATATGAAATTCAGTCAGTTAAGTGCCATACGTGATACACGTTTGGGCGATCATGTCTCGAAAGAGACATGACTGACTGGGCAGAAGATTATCCCGCAATAGGTTGCCATTGCTTTCTGCGGTAGACTGGTTGCCGACCAAGGCTATAGAACCCAATCTGTTCTGTTATTTAACCTATAACTGGAAGGAATAGACGGATTAATACCTTTAACAAGGGTATTTGCGCATAAGTGAATGCGATGAATTCGGCTGGAATTCGAACTCGTCTCCACGATTTCTCGTTCCGAGGCGATATCCAATGCACCACAACGCACATCCTATATGAAATTACGGCTGAATAATCAAAAGGTTACATCATCGATCTTGTCCAAATATATCTATTAAAAGCAAACATTTGCAGCGCCGCTGCTAATTTCATTAACAGCAGCGGCAACAATATGATGCTGGTATAATGTGTCCTGCACACCATTATGATCAACAGCTTGCATCTAGAGAGGCTTGTGGTCTATGTTCAATTTTTTATATAAAAATCTGCAGTTTTGCTTAGAAGAGTGAGTTATGAGTAAAACTAGGTACCTCAACCCATTGTCGATACCTACGTTTTATATACATTTTATATTGTGGGGACCTACCTACAAATGGACTTGTCCAGACCTTTATAATAGGGCTACCAACTCTGAGTGGGGTCACTAAGTAGTAGCCACAGAGGGAGTGAATGAGGTGAGTCAGGACGCCTGCGAGAGAAAGTACTCTCCATTCCACGTTCACCTTTGTACGACGTTTTCTAAGAATATACTATTCAACCTTATATCCGAGTCCGTGTTATCTTTCTATGGCCCTTCGGTCATAACATTTTAATAAATAAAAAACTTTCTTAAAGATTTCAATTTTCTTCTAACTGGAAGCAAAGAAATTAAATTTACTAATTCTAGTAATACTTTGGTGTATTCAAACCGACATTATATTGGTTGTATTCTAAAATTTTTCACATTTAAAAACCACTTTCAATTTTTCGGACATTTTTGATCGATCAACACATTTTGTAAGCAGAAGCCAATTCTCAGTTTTAAAAGATATTGCAAAAATAAAATATATTTTGTTGAGACGTTATTTTACTAAAATTAGCAAATATAAACTTACCTTGATCTAATCTGAAACAATTTTACTGCTTACTGCCTGAAATTTACTATAAAAGCATTTCTTAATATCGGCAGTAGTCCTAAGTGACGAAAGACGGTTGACAGTGGCCGCCAAAGGAAAGTATCGTAGCCACATTTGGCATAAATACATGTAGCTTAATCCTAAGCTTTGTTTTTTGGTTTTTAACTAAAATAGCAAAATTAAAAAAATACCTTAATATTTTCAGTAATTATATAATATTCTATAGAATTTTAGTTTGTTCAACTTTATATCCTTACGTTTGAAAATGTTTTATGAAAAATAAAAAATAAAATAATATAAAACTTTCTTTTAAAAGAATTTTATAATTTAATAAGAGAGAATAAAATTATATAACATAACAGAGGTAACTCAACAATTTATGAAATTTTATGGCATTTATTAATTCCTATTTTTATTTTTATATTCTTTGTTAGGTGCTTCCACAAATTGTGAATTTTACAGTTTTTTAGCAAAATTAAGAAAATAGGAATTAAATTATAAAAATTCGTTTAAATTTTGAAGAAAAGATTTGTAAAGATATGTAGAATGTTGAAACGTAAAGACAGGAAACATGTAATCGAGATGAAAGCATTGTACGCTGCTAAAATGTTCATATAGTTTTTTTCCTGTAAAGAGCGCAACGTTTGAAATCCTTTTAAGGATATATATCACGTACGACTACCATAAAAATACAGGTCTTCAACATGCACACAAAAAATATTTTAATAATTTTAAAAATCGAATTGCTCTATTATTTGTATTAGGCATTTCAATTTTTTATTAATAAATTTAGTCTTCACGTATTAATACCTTAATAAAATAATATAAAACTTAACAACTTAAAGCGAAAGATGAAAGGAAGAAACTTTAAAAGATTTTTGAAACTTTATAAACTATTATAAAAAGTAATAAAAATGAGAACAATTCTTGCAAAAATTAAATAAAAGTTATTCGTCGACATTGTTTTCTCTTCAGTAGATGATATCCTTAATACATATTGTTCATAAAGCAATTAAAAGTTTTCCCAATTGAGAGCAAATTTTCTAAAAAAGAGCTATTTTAGAAAAAAATCGATTAATATTCCCCAATGAATCCTGCATTTAATTAATAATTAAAATCTTCTGGACTCTCACTAATTTCTAGACATTTCAGGAAATGAATTGGATGGAGGTAATATATGTAAAAACAGTTTTGCAAGATTTTCGAAAAATAATAGGTCCAAAAATGATTTCAGTCGTTTATAAATAAGTCTGAATGTTTCATCAAATCTGACCATTATTTGATTTTTGCAAGAATTTTCAAATTAATGCATTATTCACCGGCAAAAAAGTGAATTGCGTAATATTACGGCTGCTGTAGTAAATCTCTGTAAAAATTCCGTCACTCTCAGACGAAAAAGAAAACAAGATTTTTTACTCAAATATCAAACGTGTGAGATAGAATGAAAAATAGTTAAAACATACTTTGAGCTTTCCTCTTAAAAATAACATAAATATTTTGCCGGAAAAACTTTGTTTTTATTAAGTTTAGGGCATTTTATTTTCATATTATACTTTTTTCAGCGAATTCGTAAGTAAAAATGTGTAGTTTTACAAAAACGTAAGCAATAATCTTCAAAGAAGAGGGCTTTTATTGAACCCTGAACTTGTCAGAGAAAGAAATCAAGAAAGGGGCGACTACATCTTAGGATTGAGCTTGCCTTTTGAAAACTTTACACATTATTGTTGATCACAAGATTTACGAGGAACATGCTTGTAGATCTCATAATATACCAGCACCAATAATATTTAAGAAATGTAAATGACACTGTGATATTTTATATTTTTTTGTTTTGATAAAACTTAGTAAGCAACGAGAGAAAATACATCAGTATGCATGTAAAATAAATAACAAGTTTAATCAAATAGGCTAAAAATGTTCCGATGCCAAAGAAAAAGGCCCCCGATTATGTCACTTCTACCGTATGCCAGAAAGAAAAACAGAGACAAAAGAGAGAAGTGTCCCATTTTCATAGTTGTTTGACTACGATACCTAACAAATTCTTGGTTAAACTGGCAAATCTATATGGAGTTAACCCACAAAACTATATCCAGTCATATTAAACGTTTAGTGTCTGAAGGAATTAAATGTGGCAAACATAAAAACCAACTGTGAAAAAAATTTTCATTAATATGAACAAATATGATATCAGATACCCTATTCTATTAATATCTTTCATTCAGTCAACTTCGCAAAAGATTTTCCCGCAGTCGATTGCCATTTCTTTCAGCGGTAGACTGGTTACTAACTAAAGCTATAACATCAAGTCTGTTCTGCTATTCAATACAAAGCTTTAATGCAAAGAGATGGATACAAATCTTTTCTAAGGGTATTTACTCGTAAGTGAATGTAAAGAATTCAAATGAAATTCAAACTCAGCTCATCGATTTCTCATTCCGAGCGGATATACATTGCCGACTGATACAAAAATTGAAGATTCATTTCCTTGTAAAATCAAAAACATTTGCAGGAATGGAACCCCGAGGAAATATCAGTAAATGAAAATATCAGTAAAACAGATGCAATAGAGACATTAAGGGGAAATATTGGCAAGCACATTTTACAATATATATGTCCAGGCCCGAAGCAAAAGTCTTTCTACAGGAAAGTACAGAAATAAAAAAAGATAAGAGGGAAAAATGAAAGGTGAAAAACAGTTGATGGATGAAAAGAAAGAGTAATGATTTGATGGTTAATAATTGAAAATACAAGTAAAAT